>VWZK01009227.1:0-30218 GCA_013396935.1 Baryphthengus martii
TCCAACCCTGATGATTCTATGATTCTATTTTTCCTTCAGTGGCTAAATTTTGCCCTCATATACTGTGTGCCAAACTTTTTGGTAATTTGTAGAGGTCAAGGGCCTGTTTTGGCAGGAAGTTGCAGGAAGCTTATTTCTATGCAAGAAACCATCTTCTGTCTGGGAGACAAGCATGTGTGTCTTGCTCCATTCACAGAAAAAGCCCTTCTGAGCTGATGTGACAACTCCTTTGTAAGAGTTTTGGAGTCCAGGTCTCTTCTTGGTGCAGGACATCTGACCTGTGGGGGATTTCACTTGCTTGGACAGCTGCATTCAGCGGCCTATGAGAAGTTCTCTGGCTTCTGCGTGAACTTGAGCTAAGGCTAAACTGGGAAACTTGGGTGTAAATTGTCTCTGTGGTAACACCTGAGCCTGCAAAGAGTTTAATAACTTGGGATTAGAGTGGCTGATGTGAGTTAGAAGGATTCAGGAGGGTGATATTGGAAAGGGAAGAACTGCAGACCTGCAACAGCAAAGTCTTATTCCCAGAAACAACCGTTACTTCCAGGGTGTAGCTGGAAGAGAGACAACTCTTGATAGGACCTAAGAGCCTTGCAGGCATGTGTAGGAGGATCCTTGCATGCCCACTCCTCCATCCTCTTGCTCAAGATGCTCAGAGGAGAAGAGAGCACAGGGGAAACCACTGTGTAGATCTATCCAGAGAGAGGAGCAATTGAAGCAAATTTGAGTGACTGAATTCTAGAAGAATCGACCAACTTTTTGTCTCCTGAAAAGAAAGAAAATCTATTGGAGCATCCTTCATCAGATGCTTCCTTCCCTGGTAAGTGGGAAGTATTGGCTTAGAAATTCCTCCATGCTGTAGCTTTTCTTCTCTCTATCCTCCTAATTCCCACCTTTCAGAAGTGGAACCAAGGACTTGGACCTCTTCTTTGGAGCGTGAGCATAGGGGATGACTGCTTCCCACCTGCGTGCAGTGTAGTTACAGGGCCCTGTTGCTCTTACCTTGTGTTGGTGCAAGTGTGTAATGCCATAGTAGTCTCTGGCGGGGTCTTTTTCTGTTGTTGTTTTTTTGTTTGTTTTTTTTTCCAAGTTGAAGGTGCAACAGAGATTTGGGCGCTATTGACTACTGAGGAAGCCCATGTTTGAGAAGTTTCCACCTAAAGAGAAGCTCTGGATGCGTGTGCCGTGCTATTGAGAGGAAACTGAGGATGAACATAGCAATTGGGACAATTGTGTTGAAATGAGCTGTATTCCTTGAGTTTCCAAAAGTTTTGTTTTCGCTTTAATGCTCTCCAACAGCAAGGCAGCATTGCTTGTGGAGAATGACATGGAGAACAGAAAAAGGAGAGCTGAGCACCAAGCAGAGAGTTGGTTGGGAATGGCCTCGAAGAACATCTCGCATGTGGGATGTCATCTGTGGATGATGACAAGGGGAGGAAGCCTTGCAAAGTGCCAGGATAGGCAGAGTTTTAGCAAAGCTGTTCTTCACTTCTCAGTGGAGTGTAGGCTGTTTGTGTCCTGTGAAGGCCTGGATGGTCTAGATAGTCTCAGACTGGAAGAGACACTTTTCCTCCTGTCACCTTCTTTGACCCCTACAGTGTCACAGTACCATGCCAGAGGGAGATCGGTGGAAGGATTACACCGAGGAAAGGTCGAGCTAGAAGTGAACAACTTTATCAGAGCGATCTTCACAAAGGCACTTAACACTTGCTGAGGTGTCAGGATATTGTGGAAGCCAAGAAATCCTTGTTGAGGTTTGGAGAGCACCCTGCTTTATTTATATTATTTTTTTTTCTGTCAGGACTTAAGGGAATGTATTTGGGTTTGGGTTTTTTTGCCTTTTTTTTTTTTTTTATGTATGTACATTAGCTGAAGTAGGAAACCCTTGGCTTTGTAGCTCGGAGAATGGCAAAGAATTTTGAAAGTAGCAGCTGTGGCTTTGGATTTTGTGGTTCAGGCAAGGCAGTGATGGATATGAATGCCTGACCGCTGGGACGAGTGATGCGTCTTGAAGCAAAACCACTCAGCTCTGACTTTGAGAGGCAGAAAGAAAATAGGGAAGTAATTATTTGGTAGCAAGAGGAGGAGGAAGCCTTTTCTATCCCAAATGAGTCCACCAATGCTTCTGACAGCCCTGGGAAGGGCAGAGCTGAGGATGGCAAGTGTTCTTCAGATGGTTTCCTCCAAAAGGACCTTGAGTTAGTGCGAGCACAGCGGTGACACTTGTACCTGTGAGCACTTGAAAAACCCAAACAGCACAGTGCAGAATGAAATAGTTGATTTTTCAATGGCCAACTGTTGCCCCAAATATCAAGTCTTCATCACTCACCGTGCAGTACAGAGTTTTCATGGGCTTTCGTCATCTTATGCTTCAAATAGCAATTAACCTTTGTGGGATGGGGGAGGACAGCAGTAAATCAATTTAGGAAAGCTTTTTCACGGTGTTGGGAGTGTGGTGGGAGAGAGAGAAACAACATCTGAGGGCTGTTGGATGCAAAAAATAATACAGGTCTGATGTATGACATAATTCAATCTGACAGCTTCAGTTGTGGAGTCATTAATTTAATGTGAAGAAGCTTAGTGTTCAAATTGCCAGCTCTTCAGAAGCTTCTTTTAATTGTTAAAAGAAAGGAAAGAAGTGGTGGAAAGAGAAGGAAAAGGGTTGGAAAAATAGCAATACTGCAGGAAAAACATTTGTGTGAAAGGTGAAAATAGAATCAGTTTGGTCATCGTACGGATGTACCAAAGATTAATCTACCGACCTAGAAGGAAACGCCGGCATAGGAATGCAATATTTCAGCAGGCCTGTCATTCCAGGAGGTACAGCAGAGATGTTTCCTTGCAGGAAAGCAGCTCACCTTGGCTCACGTCTCTGGTGGCACAGGCAAAGGAAACTGAGCGTGTCAAAAATGAGAGCGCACTCAGAGGTCTGTGCCTTACTTCTGTCTCGTCCCCCTCAAATTCCCAGCAGGAAAATCCCCGATTAAACAAGAGGGAATACAAGGACACTGATGAAAGTGTGAGGTGACAAGGCAAAAGAAACTCCTGATTTCCCAGGTGAGCCGAGAGCGGGGCTCATCGTGAACTGCCTCTCTGGAGGGGCAATGATTCCATGGTTCTGCAGATAAAACTTGGCTACACAGATATCAGTGGCAGGGGCTGGATCTCTCCGAAGCCTGGGTGGTTGGAGCCTGAGCTCCAGCAAAGCCAAGCGGTTGGGATGGTTGACATGAAGTTCACAACTGGGGCAGCTGAATGCCACCAGCAGTGTGTGTGCAAACTGGGTAGGTCTTGCTATTTACGACTGATGCTGATAAACCTTCTGGTTTCCTGGCTTCAAGCTAGAGGCAGATGGAACCGGAAGGAGGACAAAGCAAATGATGCTGCCGAGGTTCCTCTCAGCTACGTGGGCATAATACTGAGCAATCAGGTACTTGCTGAGGTCTGGACAGTGCAAGTGAGCTACTCAGAGCAGAAGTTGGGCAGGGTGAACAGAAGATGAGGTCAAAGCCTGATGCCTCTTGACTTTGTAGATTCATATTGGTGTCAGAGGCCAGAGTTAATTTCCAGAGAGTTAAAGCTTCCTGGGTTGTGTGCAATGAACTGTTTGGTCTCTCTCCAGGTTCCTAGTGGACAAACACACCTTCATCTTGTGTTCAGCTCCCTTGATCCAAAACAGAATCATAGAATCATCAGAGTTGGAAGGGACCTTGAAGATAACCCAGTTCCAACCCCATGCCATGGGCAGGGACACCTCCCACTAGACCAGGTTGCCTAGAGCCCCACCCAACCTGACCTTAAAACTTCCAGGGATGGGGCTTCCTCCACGTCTCTGGGCAACCTGTTCCAGTGTCTCACCACCTTCATGGAGAAGAACTTCTTCCTAATGTCCAATTTAAATCTCCCCTCCTCTAGTTTGGATCCATTCCCCCTTGTCCTGTCACTACCCCACAGCCTAAAAAGTCCCTCCCCAGCTTTCTTGTAGGCCCCCTTCAAACACTGGAAGGCCCCAAGAAGGTCTCCTGGCAGCCTTCTCTTCTCTAGACTGAACAACCCCAACTCTCTCAGCCTGTCTTCCTAGGAGAGGTGCTCCAGCCCTCTGATCGTCCTCGTGGCCCTTCTCTGGACACGTCCCAGCACGTCCAGATCTTTCTTGGAGTAGGGACTCCAGAACTGGATGCAGTGCTCCAGGTGGGGCCTCACCAAAGTGGAGTAGAGGGAGAGAATCACCTCCCTCGACAATCTCACTGAGCACTGGCTGGCAGTTCCATCGTAACAGTGGTGGATCAGGTGTGTATCAAATGAAACCTACCCCCTACTTCCTGAAAAAATTTCCTTGGAAGGAACAGCTCGGTCTTTGTGAGGAGCTGAGAAAGCATCCGACCGACACCGTTGCCTTACGGGACCTCACTCAGCCTAGGTTGCATAAAAGGGCTTTATAGGATTATAAAAGTTCCATGCAGCGGCAGCTCCAAGGCAGCGTTTCAGGTGGGGGCACCGGCTCTCCCTGGCTCCGCTTGCTCTTGTTTATTATTGATGCCACGCTCTGAAAAGTGCCACCTCACCCCTCTTCCCAGGGTGGCTGGAATGTGTGAGGCTGCTGCATCAATTCCTGCCCCCCCTCTGCTGAAATGGGCACAGATCCAGCACCGGGGAGGGAAAACGTGTGTGTGTGTGTATGTGCACATTTGCTGCTTTTGCTCGTGGAGGTCTTCACCTGGAGGAGCTTCATTGCTGCTTGGCTAGGAAAAAACCTCTTTCCCCTGGAGTTCTTCCTTGTCTTGTTCTGGAGATGCTTTCCCCATTCACTTGCTTTGCTTTCATTCGAGACCAGTTTGAAAGTTAGTGGAATGAGTCTGAGCAATAAGCCAGGATGGACGGGTCTCTGCTCAGCATGGGTGTTGTCTGGCTTATTTTTCATCTCTTTGGACTTCCACATCCGTATTATCCAAACACTTTTTCCCAGTGAGGGTGATAGAGCGCTGGAACAGGCTGCCCAGGGAGGCTGTGGAGTCTCCTTCTCTGGAGACATTCAAAACCCACCTGGACGCGTTCCTGTGTGACCTACTCTGGGTGATCCTGCTCTGGCGGGGGGGTTGGACTCAATGATCTTTCAAGGTCTCTTCCAGCCCATAACATTCTGTGCTTCTGTGATTATTCTCTAATGGGTGAGGACAGGGCGGAGCTTGGTCTGGAAACAGGAGGTGTAAGAAGGTGATGTTCTGCCTTCTCTTTGGGGGGGAAAAAAACAATAGACTCTTTAGGGGGGGAAATTTACACTGGTTTTCATGTTGTTGGTGTCTTGTCTTTGGGTTTTCTCAAGCAAGAAGAGATGAAGTGGGTGTCTTCATGCTGACTCTGGTGCTGCTTCATGCTGACCCAGCTTAGCTGATCGTGGCCGTTACCCACACGTCCCAGATATCAGAGCTGGTGAACTCCTACCTAGACCCTTTGCACAGAGCAATGAAAATGGACATTGCTGACAATTAGTCCATTTAACGCTTCACTTTTCTACTTTCTCCCAGGATGTTCCATCCACTCATTCTAAGAAGATTCTGGAGGCTTGTCCTCTGGCATTGTGCAGCACCTTGAATCCTGTTTTCTACCTTCTCCTGATCTCTGACTCTTTATTTTGTTTTCGTTTAGGTGGCTTTTTGTTGGAGATATGTGCTATCGGGCTGTGCTCTCAGCAATTTGGCAAGACTGGGCTGTGGAGCAACCATACTTTGAAGTATCTGAAAGCCAAGCACCGAAGGGGGTGGGGGTGGGAAACGAGTTCAAAAATCACCAGTTGCTCTGCAGAAATCTTGGCCGTAGGATCAATTCCTGTATCTCTCCACACTGCGATAGCCATCTGCTACGTGATACTTGGAGCTTATGTTTTCCAGAACATTTAACTGAACACAGTACCTGCTCAGTTGGAAAGGTAAACTGGGGAGGGGGAGCTGTAGAAAAAAAAAATGCTTTTATGCCTCCCTCTCTCTTTGCCAGCTGAGGATATTTCTTGTGCCAACTGTGAAAGCTCACAGGAATGAACCTGCAGAGAAGTATTGATGGAAGCCAGGAATGAATATCCTGGAGGTTTTGTTACGAGTCTTTGCTACTGTGAAGCTCAGACCAAGCCACCTTTCTCATGAACCAGCCTACTTGGAGCTTCGGTTAACGAGGCACCAGGGCTAGGTGGTGTCCTGTCTCCTGCCTTGGGGAGCAGTCGAGACCAAGTCCATGCTCTGTTCCAGTTGAGACGGAGCAAAACCATAAGAGTTACCCTTTCGCAGAGCTTCAGATCATGGAATCATAGAATGACAGGTTGGAAAGGGACCTCAAGGATCACCTGGTCCAGCTTTCTTGGCAAATAGATGGAGTTTGCTGTTTGGCTTTTTGGATGTTTTAGTTGATTTTTGAGGGGGACAGAATTCGGATGAAAAAACTGCTTTGGGGCAAAAATTTACCCTGGGTTACAGTAACTTTCCATGTTTTCAACAAACCACTCCAACTCTCTTTACCATGGCAGGTTTGTTTTTTTATGGAAATCTCGATAGTTTTGAAGGTAACTCAAGGAGAACATGTCCCTGCCCATTTCTCCTAAAAATACAAATGCTGCTGCCTTTTTTTCTTTCTCATTTAGACACCTGGTGTTAAATCACCTCATCAAATCATCAGTAATCGCAGACTGGTTTGGGTGGGAAGGGACCTTTCAAGCTCATCTAGTCCAACCCCCCTGCAGGGAGCAGGGACATCTGCAACTAGAGCAGGTTGCTCAAAGCCCCATCCAGCCTCCCCTGGAATGGTTCCAGGGATGGGGCGGCAACCTGAGCCAGAGTCTCACCACCCTCAGTGTAAATTTCTTCCCTTGCTCCAGACTAAATATCCCTCTATCCCCGCTTTTCCTGTCCCAACAGGCCCTGCTCCAAAATCTGTCCCCATCTTTCTGACAGGCCCCTGGAAGTCCTGAAAGGCCCCCAGAAGGTCTCCTTGGAGGCCTTCTCACCAGGCTGATCAGATGATTGGATCTGTGTATGGGGTATTGCTGGCTGTGGCTCAGGTCAGGATTTTGTGTCCATTGTACAAGGAAGTTTGGGAGTTAAACCATCCTAGCTGCTTGCCCTCGAGTTCAGTGCTCCTGGCAGGATGCATCCCATTGATTAGAGAGAAATCCTCAGTTAAAAAAAAAACCCAAAAAACAACAAATCACTGCTCCTGCAGGACAGGTGGGGTTTTAAAGAGCTCCCAGCATCCATCTGTATGGATCACAGACTGGTTGGGGTTGGAAGGGATCTATAAAGGTCTTCTAGTCCAACCTCCCTGCAGTGGGAGGGTGAATGTGTGCTCCCGTCCTGTTCCCGTCACCCCAATTCCCACTGGTGATCCTGCAGCCGTGGAGATGTCCGAGCTTGTAACTCATCCCTGTGCTTGCCTGTGCAGGGTTGCAAAGCTCCAGTGTGTTTTCAATCCAGGCTCTGAGCAATTCTTCCTTTTTTTCTGGAGAAAGGTATCTTCAGGTCCTTCAAAACCTTGCATAGTGATTCCCATTGACTGCTTGGACTGGCACCTGGCCGGAAAAGGGCAGAGCCAGGAGAGAGGGGTATGGGCAGCCTGGCCAACAAACCACTCATGAGCCCAGCAGATGTTCCTGCAACCGCTCTGCTCCCTGGGGCTGATGCCAGCCTGGTCCTTTTCCAGCAGCTCGTCACTTGACACTGGGAACAGGACGCTGGCTTCTTTTGTTGCACATTGTACGAGTCAAGGACCTTGTGCTGGGAGAAGGGAAGGGGAGACATGAATTTCTTCAGGTCTTTTTCTTTTTTTAAAGTTTTGAGCTTGTTCTGTCTGGTAAAAGCATTTGGCAGCATCACCTGGAAAGTGTATCCTGCTCTCAGGCTGTGGCTTCTTGGGTTGCATGTCAAGATCTCTTCTGCTGAGGGGAGGGTGCTTGTATGTGCTTTCTTGGTGTGTCTTTTAGGGTGGTGGGGTGAGTCTTTCTCTATCCCTTCCCAAGTCAGTTCTGGCTCTGCTCGATGTGCTAAAATGTTTGTGTTTGCTTTGTTTATACACAAGTGAGTGACTGTAGTGCTCTCTGTGGTGGAGACTGTCAAAGTCCTAGGTCCAAACATCCTCTGTGAAAGCTGATAGAGAGCATAACTCCAAATATCACTGCTTACCTTTCTCCTCTCACTCCCACCTTGCACACACGTCACACTAAAAATCACTCCTCACCCAGACATTGGCAAATCCACGTGGGCACTCAGCCGGGGAGAGCCTGATGCCACCACAGCCCCCATGTCTACCCCGGACTGTATTTCTCTCTCCTCACCACTGTGCCCTTCTCTTCCTCTACAGGCTGACGGGGAACGAACCCCTGACCATCCTCCCTCTGACCTCAGAAATGGAGGAAGCTGCCATCAAAGCCCACTACAAAGTCTGTGACCGCCTGAAGCTGGAGAAGAAGCAGCGCAGGATGTGCCGGCGGGACCCCGGCGTGGCCGAGACGCTGATGGAGGCCATCAGCATGAGCGCTCTGGAGTGCCAGTACCAGTTCCGCTTCGAGCGCTGGAACTGCACCCTCGAGGGTCGCTACCGGGCCAGCTTGCTCAAGAGAGGTGAGCGGGGTGGGCGTCTCAGTTGGGGTGGTTGGTTCCTCCTGCATCTGTCGGCTTCCTTGGCGTGTTGTGGAGTGGTTGTCATGGAGCATCCTTTGTCAGTGACGGGTAACCATCTCCTCAGAGGTCCAAAAAGAGCTTGTAGAATGTAAACACCGAGCCAAGCTCAGCTCATCTGTGGAAGTGTGCAGCAGGCAAAGGATGTGCTGTGTGGTGGCAACTTTTGTGCTTGTACTAGTGAAGCAACCCCGTCTGCTTCCCGTTGCTTGCCGTGGTTCCTCTCCTTGGAGGCTGGAGATGTTTGTACGTGTGTCTGCAGGAAGTTGAGCTGTTGCTGGAGGGAAAGGTGGTGAAATGCCCAGACCTGTCCCCTGTTTTATTTTTTAAAACGATTTTTTTTCCATATTTATGATATCAACTTTTTAGGAAAGAAGTTAAAAGGCCTTGTTCAGGGAAATAAGGCAAAAAAAAAAAAATTCCGTGCTGTCCTGCTTGTTGGGGCATGTGTAGTCTTATCCTAGAGCAAGGCAAAAATATACAAATGTTTGTGTGTCCTGTTACTGCTCTACCCAGGGAAAAGCTCCTTGAGCGTGAGCAATTATATAGTTATCCCTGCAGCCTTTCCCAGGAGCTCAGGTGGAGATGACCAGAAGTTGAGAGAGAATATTGGAGAAGCAGGTGGTATTTTTATCTCCTTCCTTTGTGCTACCTCAGATAGTCCAGTTTCCTGTGAAATCCAGTTCTTATTTCTGAACTGCAGCTAATGGTGCAGCAGGAGTATTTTACAGATAGCTTGCATGGGGCAGAGAATCATTTTGGTTGGGAAAGACCTTTAAGATCATCAAGTCCAACCGTTAACCCAACACTGCCAAGCCCACCACTAAGTCATGTCCCTCAGCACCACCTCTCCATGGCTTTAAAACCTCTCCAGTGATGGAGACTCCAGCCCTGCCCTGGGCAGCCTGGGCCAAGCCTGGACAACCCTGGAGGGCAAGAAATTGTTCCTCAGCACCAACCTCAACCTCCCCTGAGGCAAATTGAGGCTGGTTGCTCTTGTCCTATCCCTTGTTACTTGGCAGAAGAGATTGGGTCTGGAGATCTTTAGTGACTTCCAGAAAATCCCACACTCAGCAACGGAGCTGGACCTAGAAACCCCAGGTTTGATGCGCTCAAAGATAAGACCAGAAGTTTGTGAAGCTTCTTCCTTCGCTAATTAGCGAGGAGGAGTAATTCAGAAGCGCTGGGGCTTAACTAATGTACTGTCACTGACCACGGTGGGAACAAGGAAAGTCCTTATGAAACCCAAGAGGTCCAGGCAGAGCTGCAAGGCGTTTTAAAAATAACCCCGCATGCCAGAGGAGTCCCTGGATTAGTGGTGCCTTGGGAAGGCCAAGCACTTTCTCATGCTGACACCTGGAGGCCACAGCTTGTTCCTTCAGATGTGCCTACCCCAGCAAGGGGTATTTCAAAGCAGCCTGGAGTTACACTGTCTTCAAAACACCATCGAGAGCCACCCCCCTATCCCTTGTCAAGACCTTATGTGATAAATGGTAGCTCTGAGGGTTGCAAGGCTCTGCCTGCTGTCTCATTCTTCCGTGTTTTATGCCCCTACAACATCTCTGCCCTCCACCGCCGCTGTAAATCCTTCAGGTGGTGTTCCTGCGGCGTAACACGCTGCCCTGTAAATCTTTCTCCTCCTCTCCAAGAGCTGCTGGTTCCTGGTTCAGCCTTGCAACAAGTGATACCCAAGGGGCAAAGGAGCCCATGGATCACCCGCTAAGACACAGCTATTCAAATATGCTGATGTGGGCTTGTTTCTTCTCCTCCAGGACTGCTACAGCTTTTTTAGGAGAGGGAGGGGGAAAAAACCCACCACACACACATATTTTGCTTAGGAGAAGTTTCTCCCTCCCTTTTTACACTTGGTCACCAGAACAGCCTGGCTTGGGCTGATGGCCACTCGTTTCTTAAAATAACGGGAGAGCTTGTTTGAGGGACTCGTTATCCTCTTTGGATACTCGCAAACAATTTTGGAAATGGCTGAAACTGGATAGCTGCGGCCGGCAGGCTGTCGGTGTGCTTGGGGGTTAGAATGCCTGCATTGATTTAAAGCTCATTATCTCGTTACAAAATATCTTGGTGCAATCAAATAGTGCGTGGCGGAGATGGCTTTAAATCTGGCCGGAGCCAAATGTCACATGGACTCGCTTGGGAAGCTGCCTGTGGGCGAGATGATACCCGTGCTGATGGGCACCGGGAATTTGTGAAGCTTTTGGTGATGGAGAATGGGAGGAGTGAAGCTGATGGGGAGATGGATGGAGGGAGGGAGGGGAACCTGGCAAGTGACCCTTTCCTCCTGGCTTGCTGTCAAACCTGGCATGTGTTGTGGTTGCACGGCACTGACTTTCTGCGGAGACTTCACGACTGCTCCGAATTCAGTCCTTTGAACCAGGAGGTCTTCAAGGAGGCTGTAGATCTGGACTAGTGAAACACTGGAACAGGTTGCCCAGGGAGGTAGTTGAGGCCCCATCCCATGAGATAGTCAAGGTGAGGCTTAGCAAGGCTCTGAGCAACCTGATCTTGTTGAGGATGTCCCTGCTCCCTGCAGGGGGGATGGACCAGATGACCTTTGGAGATCCCTTCCAACCTAAACCATTCTATGATTCTAAAATGCACCTGCTAGAGCTACTAAACTGGACCACATGCCAGGCTGTTTGCTGCTAACTATGGTAAAAACCTCCTCAGAGGAGGTTTTCCATGCCTTATTCCATCAAGGACGTTCTGCTAGCGCACTGCTACTTCTCCATTTTGTAGCATAAGTAGTAGCAGTGGCAAGAGGCCAGTTCTACAGTCTGGGTGGGAGCACAGAGGTTTGGGGGCATCTGTATCTAGCAGTGATGTCCCTCTAAGAAGTGTGTGGGCAGCCTGACCTAGTGTATAACCTAGAAAAAGCTGAACTAGCCTACAGAAGATGAATGCTGCTTAGAAGGTATTTTTTTTCCTCGGAGGAGTTCAGTGGCTTGCGTACCCGTGAGGTTTCTGTTCCGTGAATTAAGTAAAGAATTCTCCCACCACTCCCAGTGAGAGAGGTTATGATGCTGAAGATGCTTCTAGGGTGCCAGAGGACATGGTCTAACTTCAAGGAGCAAACAGATAGGAAAAACTTCAAATATGGTTTCTCAATCCCAACCACTCTTTACAGTGTCCTCAGTGAATGTGGAGTTGAGCCTTTTTTTTTTTTATTTTAACTTCCCTTCTGGTGAGGGAAAGATTCCTCCTGCTGAGCAGTAGAACAGCTGGACAATTCCCTCCACGGTCTGGTTTGAGTCAGCCCTGCTTGGGAGAACCAAACCTCAGTCTTCTGGGCTGGATTTTCATCAGTCTTCTGCTGAAGTTCGACGTCGTGCACCTGGGACCGCTTTGGGCAGGCAGGATCTGGGGACGGGCCAAGGTAGTGCCTCATGAGCTTGCTTGGACTACCATGAACCCCCCAAGGAACAGTTCCAAAAATGACCTGGCAGTGTCTCTGCATGTCCTTGGTTGACACACCAGCATACAGATATATCCACTCCTGTCACCAATCACTGGTGTTATTTTTGAGTGGGGGATTTCTTGAGTCGGATCCAAAGCTGGTCTGGAATTGCATCTCAAATATGCAGTCGTTTATGGCTTCCATAGCTGGAGAAAGAGGAGCTATAAATACTGGGATGTTTGTGTTTTTATTTCTGGCTTTTATCATTTTGATGGAAATCACGGGTCTCTCTGGGCCTCAGTTTACCTATTGGGAGGAGGTGGATGCTGTCACATCCCCGCAGGTGAGCGTGGAGGTGTCAAAAAGGGTTGTGTTGGGAAGATCTGGGGTGTAAAATGCTTTTTGAGGCATTTGAGTGAGGTGCTGCGTTGCGTGACAGGCTGGCTACTAGGTGCTCCCAGCCCTAGGGTACCTTCTGTTGATAGTTTTGTTGGACTGGAGTAGCACCCAGTGATTTTGTTTCTTTTTAGGAGAAGAGGGAAGAACAAGGAGCTCTCATGGTTTCTACCTCAACCATCAGGCTGGAGGTCTGCAGTGGTTTCCTGCTACTTGGGATCTCCTTGGTAGCTGTATTGCTGTACCATGGTGATGGGACCTCCATGGCCTATTCAACTCTTGCTCATCTCTTTCAGTTTTCAGGCAGTTTGTCCCTAGAACAAGAGGGGATGGCTTTAAATTGCAACAAGGGAGGTTTAGACTGGACACTTAGGGGGGAAATAAAAAAATCACAGGAAGAATAGTCAGACACTGGAATAGGCTGCTTAGGGAGGTGGGTGAATCTCCATCCCTGGATGTGTTTAAAGGTCGTTTAGATGTGGTGTTGGGGGCCTAGAGTTTAGGGGTGAGCTTTGGAGAGTAGGGTTAATGGTTGGACTCGATCCCAAGGGTCTTTTCCAACCTGGATGATTCTGATTCTACAATAGCAGCCACAGAGCTGGCCAGATTTCATCTGTGTTGTTGAATCCTGGCTTGTCCCGCCTCTGTGCATTATTCCTTGCCCTCCACTGTGTCCTCCCCACCATCCGTGATGCGCCTAGAGCTCAACGTGCTTTGACGTCCCTCAAAATCTTCTCACAATGGATTTTGCTTCGATTTCCTTTTTTTTTTTCCCTGTAACCCTTGCTCCAGCTTCAATTAAAGCCACCTCCTCCTCTCTCCTGCAGGTTTTAAGGAGACAGCCTTCTTGTACGCCATCTCCTCCGCGGGGCTGACGCACGCCATGGCCAAGGCCTGCAGCGCGGGGCGGATGGAGCGTTGCACCTGCGACGAGGCCCCCGACCTGGAGAACCGCGAGGCTTGGCAGTGGGGCGGCTGCGGCGACAACCTGAAGTACAGCAACAAGTTCGTCAAGGAGTTCCTGGGGAGGAAGCCCAACAAGGACCTGCGAGCCAGGGTGGACTTCCACAACAACCTTGTGGGCATGAAGGTGCGTTTGTAGGCTGCTTGGGGTGGGGGTTCGCGCCGTGGTGGGGGACAGATTGCTGCTCTTAGGTGTGTTGGATGTTGTGTTGAAGGGGTGAAGTCTCAGTTATGGGACTATGCCCTGTTTTTTGTCACTGTGCAAAAATGTTGGAGGGTGACTGGAAGAAAAGAACCAGGACTGTCCAGGTCTGGAAGATGTGAGATGGGGACAAAAATTGCTGGCTTTCCACAAGGAACGGAAGGTCTGCTGTGGTTTTGTTCCAGCTGCACCACGCAGCTGCTCACTCACTCCTCCCTGCCCTGGTGGGATGAGGAGGAGATGTAAAACCCCTGCTCTTCTCTCAACCCACTTTAATAATCGAAATAAAATATAATACAATAATTGCAATGAAAAGATGACAGAAGGAGAGAGAAATAAACCCCAAGGAAGACAAGCGATGGACAGAGCAATTGCTTAGCACCCACTGACCGATGCCCAGCCGGTCCCTGAGCAGAGATCAGCCCCCCCACCAGCCACCTCCCCCAGTTTATATCCTGACCGTGATGTCCTGTGATTCTGTAATAGTCCCTTTGGCTAGTTTGGGTCAACCATCCTGGCCAGGCTCCCTCCCAGCTCCTTCTGCACCTCCTCACTGGCAGAGCATGGGGAAAATGAAGGGTCCTTGACTTAAGATGAGCTCTACTTAGCAACAACTACACCATCGGTGTGTTATCAACATTATTTTCATACTAAAACTCAAATACAGCGCTGAACCAGCTACTAGGAAGAAAATTACCTTTATCTCAGCCAAAAGCAGGGCAGTCTTACCCTATGAAGGGATGGGAAGGCAGGTTCTTCAGGCTTACAGGAGGTAGGACAAGGGCGAAGGGATTTATGCTGCCACAACAGAGGCTGAGGGATGCTTTCCTTGCAGCAGTTCAGTAGATCATGGACAGTCTGGCATCTCCATAGCAATGTTTCTTTAAAATTGGCTGGACAAACACTTGGCAGGGAACCAGGGTAGAAATATTACTCTGACCTCAGTCCTAAAAGTCCCTTCAGTGTTGTTTTCTGACGGAAGCCTTCTCTGTCACCTGGAGCTGCTGAGTTTGCCACTGATAGCGCTTAGGTGTCTAGTCCCATTTTCCCCCCCCTTTTCTTTTCCCATCCTTATCCTCTCTGCTGGAGGTTTTTCTGTTCTTCACCTCATGTCCTTCTGATGAGGTTTTACCCTCCTGCCTGAGGGCCTCCCCTCAGGACTAGTGTAAAGGATGAAGCATCTGCAGTTACTGGGTCATCCCATCAAGAGATGGGAAAGGAAGGGGCTTTCCACCTCCTCCCATAATCTGCTTGGCTGTACCTAGCCTAGAGTTGCTCGAACATGAAAAATCCCTCAGATTGGCCAGCACAGGTGCCTAGGATCAGCGTTTCATTGCGCCAACCTCGAAGGGGGACATACTGTAAGGCTATAAATAGCCTTCGAGCCTTGTTATTGTCCGTGTGATTGGATGGAGGGTTGGGGCTGGGATGGGGGGACCTGGGTCTCCAGTTTCCCAGGCAAATGCAGCCCAGCCAGTTGTGCATTCTAGGAATCGCCACCCCAGCTCAGTTGTTCCTGTGTGCATGCATCAGATGTCATTCCTCACGACAGAGTTGGGGCACTGGAGAATGCCACCAGCGACTGCTGGCCAGCAAAAAAGTCTCCCCCTCTCCCCACCACCAGATGCTCCTAGACAGCGCTGAGATCAGGATTAGAAAGATCCTGGATTTAGCTGGTGTCTGGCTTTTGGCTGACAGCTTTTCTGCCTCTGGATTAAAAGGCTCAGTGTCTCAGAACGTCTGCTGCAGCTCTTTGGCGTGTGAAAGAGGCTTCACAGGGTGATGAAATTTGTTTTAATCCTTGTGGTCGGTTGTTCCCAAGGGCCTGTCCCAACTCTTTGGAGTTGGCTGTGTAGCAGATGGGACTGAAAATGGAGAAGATGGTCCATGGAGGCTGTGATTTCATGCTGGAGATTGCTGTGAGATGTCTCGGCTCTCCTTCCCTTTCCAAAGTCGTTTGATACAGTCTCAACAAAACCTACAAGGCTGTGGCTTTGAGGTGCCACTGATGTGTTGTTGTAACTCCACGAATATCTCCCAAGAGTAGTGGGGCTAAAACACTTGCCCAGGGGATTTGACCTAAATCCCAGTGCTTTCCACCCCAGTAGAGCTGCAGTCAGATGCTTGTATGGCTGAGACCCAGTCTTGGGTTTAGGTTAGGTGTCCTTATTTGTCATCTCTGCTCTACATTGTCTACGTGACTTTGAGCTAAACAAACTTCACAAACTGACAGGACGAGGGGCAATGGTTTTAAACTAGAGAAGGGCAGATTTAGATTGGATGTCCGGAACTAGTTCTTTACCACGAGGGTAATGAAACACTGGAACAGGTTGCCCAGGGAGGGATTTGAGCCCCCATCCCTGGAGATATTCCAGGTGAGGCTCGACAAGGCTCTGAGCAACCTGCTCTCGTTGAGGATGTCCCTGCTCCCTACAGGGGGGTTGGACTAGATGACCTTTGGAGGTCCCTTCCAACCTAAACCATTCTGTGGTTCTCCACAGATGAGCCGGAGGGAGGAAATCTCCCCTTTCTTCCTGCCCTTTTTTAGTCCTGATCGCACTGTGAGTTTAGTTCCCAGGGGAAGGGGGAGATGTCAGGGACTCTCTTACATCCTCTGCCTCCACTTTACGTGGCACAGTCAGGCTCTGGTCATTGGCAGTGGTTTCTAAGCACCAGTGTAGTATCTGCAGCTAAACAGCTGAGTAACAGTTGTGACGGTTGTCCAGACGCTGAGAGCCCTCATGGCAATCCAAGTCGAAGACCTTTGCCGCAGGTCAGGGATCCAGCGTTCCTATTTTTGTCCCCCCACGCCGTGTCTGTCGAGTTGGTGTTGCTGTCTGACAGCTTTCCTTGCCTATTTGCAGCGGCGGTTGAAACGATCTCGCTGTTTATGCTCCTAGAAGAATTGTGCCGTGGTCTGGTTGAATCACAGAGTGTCAGGGATTGGAAGGGACTATGAAAGAGCGAGTCCAACCCCCCTGCCAGTGCAGGAACCTAGAGTAGGTCACATAGGAACACATCCAGATGGGGTTTTGAATGTCTCCAGAGAAGGAGACTCCACAGCCTGTCTGGGCAGCCTGTTCCAGGCTCTGCCCGCCTCACTGTGGAAAAAAATTCTTCCTTACGTTTACCTGGAACCTCCTCTGTTCCAGCTGCACCCCTTTCCCCTTGTCCTATCATTGGGCATCACTGAGAAGAGCCTGGCTCCGTCCTCCTGACACTCGCCCTTTCCCTATTTGTAAACCTTCCTGAGGTCACCCCTCAGGCTCCTCTTCTCCAAGCTAAAGAGACCCAGCTCCCTCAGCTCAGAGGCAGATGTTCCACTCCCTTTGTTGTCTCTGTGGCTCTGCACTGGACTCTTTCCAGCAGTTCTCTGTCCTTCTGGAACTGAGGGGCCCAGAACTGGACACAATATTCCAGATGTGACCTGACCAGGGCAGAGCAGAGGGGGAGGAGAACCTCTCTTGACCTACTAATCACAGCCCTTTTAATCACCCCAGGAGACCATTGGCCTTCTCAACCCCAAGGGCTCATTGCTGGCTCTTGGTCATCCTGCTGCCCACCAGAACCTCCAGGTCCCTTTCAGCCAAGCAGCCCACCAGATTCACAGGCTCATCACAAAGCCAGGCAGAGAACAAGCAAACTGCATGTTGATGAAGGAAGCATTTAGAAGGATGGTGGTTCATGATCAGGAGAACATGTATCTGTATAGCCAGACTCTGTGGACCTAAACCAGTGCCACAATGTGGTGTCATTAAGATGATGATCAGAGGTGTTTGCGTCAGAGATGAGGACCCAGGCTGGCTTTCTAATTGAAAGGTCAAAACTTACAGCACTTGCTTTAGATTTCCAATATCAAAACCAATCCTGAGCATTGGGCCTTCCTGGTGTGGTTGATGGATTGTCTCTGACATTGCTTACACTTGGGTGTAGATTAATACCAGGTTCAATCTGCTGCTTTCCTCCTGGTCCCACTCAAGGTGCAGTGTTGATGGAAGATGAGAGTTGCTCAGCAAGCTGTACTAGGTTGCCTTGCTGAATTTATTGATGTGACCTTAATTTGCTTGATGAATGTAAGGGGTTAAATATGGAACTCAACATGTTTTTGCTACTCATTGTTCTCCAAAGAAGCTGCTCATCAATTAACTCCTACTGTATAGACTTTCCAATCGTGGGGTAGCAAGAGATGCTAACCTAGCGACTACGCCAGTCACAAACCACTTCGAACTGATCTATTTTGGTTGGTCGAACAATAAAATGTGAATCAAAGGCGATATCAAGGGAGTGCAGGTAGCCTTGATTTGTGCCATTTTGGAACGGAACACTTTTGACCTCAATATATAACTGAGATGCTCTTACGGCCTCTCATATGTTAAATGCCCCTGTGAGTTCCAAAATGATGTCCATTTCAAGCAGGAAGAAGCTGAGATGCAAGCCGAACGCCTTTCCTAAGGTTATGCAGCAAGCTGATGATGGAGCAGGAGATTGAATCCAGCTCTCCTGAATTGCTGCTCAGCACCCACTGCCCTTATCCTCTAACCAGCCCCAGATTTTTACGTCCGTTGCTGAAGCCACATGTGCGTGAGCCAACCCAGAGCGCTTTGGAATGGGCTGAGACAGGATAAAGAGACTTTTTCCCAGTGTTTTGTTTTTGCTACAGGAGCTTGCTGCAGTGCCAGCCTGTCTTGGTGTACTTTGGGCGTGGATGGATGTGTGTGTGTGTGCACTGAGGGATTGTAGGAATATCTAGTGAAGATACGGCACAAGCGCGGTGGTGTCTCTCTGATTCTTGACACCCTCTAATTCTCATCTAATAACTTCCACCTGTGGCAAAATGCAGAAATGGTCCCTTGAGATCCAGAAAAAAATAATAATAAAAGGACCTGTGCTTTATTAACTGGTTTGGCCACCAACCATCTACCCTTCTGGTCAGACACGGCCGTTTCTCCGTGGTGTCACACTAGCAAACAATCTGGGTATTTCTGTGAGGGTGACATTATCCTATCCCACCTAGTTTTAGTGTCTTGTGGTAGACGGTTCTCATTCATTATTATTTTACTTCTAGCTTATGGTTTTTTTTACAACCTTGATGGGCCCAACCGTAATTTTGCCGCCACCAATGAAATAATTGCCCAGCATATTTGGGCCCGTGATGGCTCACAAAGTTATATGATATGACCTCGATCGCTAATGAAAGGGCGAGCTTGTCTACTGTGAGGATGAGGTAATTAGACCAGGACTTCTCCAGCCTTCTCTTTATTACAAAGTAGGAGCTCTGAATAGACCGCTTATTAAAAAAGCAATTTCCCTCCCTTTGCCAAATCTACTCGCGCTCATTCAGCTATTCTTTAGGAGGGGGCTTGGGTGGAGAAGGGTGTGTGGTTGGGGGTGGGGGGGGATGTGTGTATGTGTCAAGGGGATGTGGGGGCAGTGGTGATGGTGAGAGAAGTCAACTGTATTAAAGCTCCGTTGCCAGCAATGAAGTTTCTTTGGTTCTATTAAATGAAGCCCAGGCTGCCTTGCTAAAGCTCTTCTCTATGTCCTCCCCCCTCCCCCTTTCTCCCCTCCTTGTACACACAAGTGCAGCCCTCTTTTGTAACCCATTAATGAAAAGTCGGAATATTAGAGCTCTCAATTAGTTCCACTGGGCTGGAGTAAGTGATGTTTTAATTAAATTTGCCCAGTTTCTCAGCAAAGTATCATTAAACATGACTTTCCAACTCCCTCTCTGGAGCGTTGCTAAGTTTCTTAATCCCAGGAGTGCTGACCTCTTCCAGAGGTATGTCTGGTCAAGCATGTCTTACAGATCCAAGGGGCACTATTAAAGGGGGCTGCTGTTACCCAAGGAGGAAAAAAAGAAAAAAAAAATTGTCATATTCTCATTCCCTTTTCCTTTTATCCTTCCAGAAGGAGGGACACAAGTCTCTGCCTTCAGGACCCTGAATTCAGGGGTATAACCATAGTCTCCTTGAGACCTGAGAGTGTTAAGTGCAAAACTATGGGAGGCTAGAAATGGAGAAGAAGAAAATTCCTCCCCTCTGAACTGTCTCTCTTTAGGCAATATCCCCTTCTGAAACTGGCTCTCTCCATGAGGTTTCCTGAATTATTTTCACACGGCATCAACCCGTGTGGTTTGATCTTCAGGTTTCGGAAGGATCCCTGTCACCCCTGTCGGGTTCAAGCCCTAGAGCCATCCTGAGACACGTTATGCCTTCGTCTGTGAAACCATACGAGATGCTCTGGTGAGGATAGCGGGAGGTGCGTGGACTTCTTGCTGTTGACTTGCTCGTTTTGGAAGTCCATGCGAGGAATGGCTTTTCCCCTTAGGCAGCGCTGGCAGGGATCGAGCTGAAGGGCTGAACGTGCCTCCTGGGCTGGAGACAGACTCTCTGGATCAGGTAGATGTTTGCCCAGCTATCATCTGTCTGAGGAGCTTCACGAGCTATCACATAACATGTTATCAGAGCATGCCACCCTCTTCATTTCTGTATCTCTATTTTGCAGAGGGGAAATTGAGACCCAGAAAGATTAAGTGACTTACTAAAGGTCACACACAGGCGTAGCGAAATAGAGGCTCGCGCCCTGGTTGCACCGACAGTGTTTACAAGCACTGCTCGTCCTGTCTCCTATGGTTCCTACTAGCAGATGTGATTCCAGTCAAACTCCAGAGTTTATCATCTAGTCAAGCTTAAAGCCCTCTGGTTTTCTGCACGCTTAAAGTGCGACGCTTGCTCTTTTTGATGAGACAAATCCATATGGGCTTACTAATACAGTTGGTGCGTGGGAAATAAAAAAAAAAGGAAATAAGAGACCGAATGCATCCTTTAGATGGTTTCTTTAGGGATGCATTTCCAGCATGACATCGAGCAACTCGTTTTTACTGAGGTACAGCTCAAATCTAGCAAATAGCAGCCTCTGAGAGGACTAGTTCTTGACTTTGTATGTACAGATCAGTTTGCAGGGCCACCACTAGCATTAATTGCTCCAGGTTATGACAGGTAGGAATGCATAAGCACGCTCTCTGGATTTTTCGCCTCCTTTCAGGCTAAGATTGGCTCTGCCAAAGTGTTTCTAGGACCTGGAAATCAACATGCTGGAAAAAATTGCTTGCTGTGCCCCATAAGTGATTGCAGTTACCTGTTTGTGTGGAGCTAGGAATACTGAAAGGGGAAAAAATACTTTTGAAGTTCTCAGTTTCAACTAGGGTTATGGTATTCTATGCTTAAGTGTTTGTATTTTAATGCATATTTCACTCAGTGTTCTTATTTTTGAAGAAGGAAGGGTAGTGGCAAGGGAAAACTGTTCTGACAAGCCAGTTTGAGACCAGGCTCAAAAGAAGTTGGTTTTGGTTTGTTTTTTTTTTTAAACAAGATAGAACTAAAAAGGGAAAGGAGAGAGAAAGAAAAGAAAACTTCTAACCATCTGTGAAACTTCTAGAATTCAACCAATGGCAATGACCGGTGTTAGGGGACAAGCCTGGTCTTCTAGTTGTTTGGACACTGGAGAAATGGGGACCGTGGCTGCTGTCCAAGCCAACATTAATACTTGAGCGGAGAGAATAAACTCTTTTTCTTATTCCCACCTAAGCTATTCTGCGATTCTGTAACAACTAAGCCTATTTAAATTGCCGGAGGATATGGATCTCGAGGACGGAAGAGATTTGCTTCGTAAAGAAGCCACCCAAAGCCCTTCCTGAAGTAAGACAAGACCAGGGCGGGCTTTTTCTTGGATGAGCTGCCTCTAAGGAGGTTCATCTGCTCCCTCCTCTTCCCCCCCAAACCATAGCGAATGGTTTGAAGCCTTGGAGCCGCAGACCAGCCATGACGACAGCGGAGCTATAACCGAGGAATTCCCACGGCTGCGTGTCCGCTTCGCACTGCTGCTGCCCAGACAAGAGTTGTCTGAAAAACCACTGCCAGAGCCCCGTGACCCAGCTGGGAATGAATAGGAATCTGTCCTCAGCGTTTCAGCTAAAACACTGAGAAATTGTGTGGTGCAGCATGTCTGAGACCGATCGTTACGGGGGCACTTAGTCTGAGCTTCGTAGCGAACCATTGTTGTGCGGAAGGATTACATGTTGCATAGCAATGCGCTGCTGTGATCCCTTTTCCCTGTGGCTCTTGTAAAACCATTTGGGCAGGCGGTCCTGGGGCGCTATCTAATTTCCTCTTCGCAGCAAGCACCAATAAGGACGCTTCGGTCTCGCTCTATCGTCATTGTTTTCCTCGTCGGGCCTTCGTCAGGATTTGCTCTTCTCACGGCAAGATCAATGGGAGTTTGTGTTCCGAAGTCAAACAAACTCATTTGCTCCAAGAGCTTTGTTTTCTTCCCAAACTGCTCTCCTGTTTTTCAGACTACCAGACCGGGTGGTTGTGCAGAGGAGAGTGGGAGGATGTAATTTTGATTTGTGATGCTGTCCCCTCACCCGCTTGTTGTCTTTGTTCAACTTGGTAGAAGCTCTCTACAGTGTATGACACAATAAGGATTCAAATGCACACCTGTGATACTCCAGACTTACTAGAGCTCTGCTCACGTGTGGGTTTGACAGAGCCTTGAAACAGGCTGCCCAGAGCTTCACGTCTGGGACAAGGTGGAAGAGTACACGTAGTGACTTACCTTGGTGTAGGAGAAATATGATTATTAAACACCTCTGGCATCACCACTGATTTAAGAGGGATTCAAGTCGATGGAGGCAGATCAGGCTCTGAACTGTGAGGTGCTTTGAAAAGCAAAGGGGAGCTCTTGAAATGATGAGCTTGTGTTAAAGTCTTATTCTGTTTTGTGTATTCTAGACTCTTTAGGTAAAAAAAGCTAAGTTACTCTACCCTGGAAGTCCCTCCAGGTTTGAAAGCACGATCTAGATATTTACCTATTTGTCCCAGGGCTCAGTCAGGAAAGGTTTCTCCAACACTGCTCCAAGCACCCTGCTGACTTGGATAAGTCTTGCTGCCTTTCCTGGAGGAATGAGGTGGATTTAAGTGTCTCTGACAGGAGCCTGCAACAAGAGGAGGAAGGTCTTTGTGAAAGCTGCGGAACGAGACGAGAAACAGCAGGGCTTTGCCAAGATTCATTTTGACTCGTGGGCGGTTAGGGACCCGTAGGCAGCAGGTCTCCATCATTCACTGCCTTGAGTAGCTGCATCGTGACTGACAGCAGCAGGGGAAGACATTTTTTTCCCCAAGATTTTCCCTATAGCTGCCTCATAACATTCTTGAGCCCTTCCCGGTCCTTCAAGGAGAAGGTTTATGGGGCAGTTGGGATGCACCACACTTGCACTGCAGCCATATGAAAATCCACAGGCTGGATTTCATGAACTGGTGCGTTCGTGAGGATGGGGACAATGGGAACCTTTTCTACTTTGGTCCACCAGTGCATGACAGCTAAGCTGTCCTAGACACTGCTTAATGAGGAGCTAGAAGTGGATCAGGAAAACAGAACAGTCTGGGATTCCTTAGGGACTTTGTTCATTGCTGTTTAAACCCTGATGAGGAGAGCAGGATTCATCTACTTAAACTTACACATTAGTACCCTTTGAAAGACCTTTATGCTCCTGGAGAGAGAGAGTGTACCTCAAATAATCCTAGATGTTGATATTTAGACTCCTGAATTCATCTCAGAGGGTAGGATTCTGCTTACGGGTTAAGATATTTAAACTGAGCTGGGTCTCTATGCTCCTGTTAGTGAGTAGAGATGTGGTCAGCACAGCCAGTGGAGCCTGGAGAACTGCTGTGCAGGTGGCTGCTTAACTGCAGGATCCCTCTGCCTGCTTTGGCTCCACTGAGTCAGATGAGAGTTTTGAGGTATTCCTCAAATGTAGACATTTAAACTCGAATACCTGCTTCGGTGAGGTCAACCCTGGTTGGGTGGTGTGATTCAAGTGCCTAAACCTACGTGCCTATTCCTGACTGAGGGTCTACTGCCATCTGCTAGCTGCCAATCCGTCAGGATCTGGATTTCCAACATGTTTTGTGCCGTATCTGCCAGCCCCATGCGGATGCCTTGGATGTATTGGACCTGCAATGTCAGCTCTCCCACTGAGCTCTGGAGAGGTGGCTCCTGACAAGAACAGTCCCGTCTCCAACTTTCCTTCCTCCCCTTCTCCACAGTACCTTGTTCAACTAGCTCTAAATCCGGACAAGCCTGTGCACGGGAGCGTGTCTACCAGCTGAGCCAGTTCCCATTGTTTTCTTGCTTTCCCATCTCTCCTGTACAATGGTGGTCATCTCCCTCTCCAGGTGGAGCAGATGTGAATGGGCTGGGGGAGATGGAAGGGTTGAGACTGGTGAATGAGTGTAGTGTGCAGCCCGTGTGTGAGTATCTCAGCAACGTTGCCCAGTTTGCTGATGATCTGGGTGTGAAATCATAGAATTGTTAGGGTTGGAAGGGACTTTAAGGATCATCGAGGCCAACCCCCCTGCCATGGGCAGGGACACCTCCCACTACAGCAGGTTGCCCAGACCCCCATCCAACCTGGCCATAAAAACTTCCAGGGATGGGGCTGCCACCACCTTTCTGGGCAACCTGTTCCAGTGTCTCACCACCCTCATGGAGAAGAATTTCTTCATCAAAATCAGATCAAGGAGCTTCATTCCACACGAACTCAGCTCTCGCTTTGGATGGCCAGTGAAAGGTGGCTTTTTACGTCAGGGACAGGATGGATGAGGGTTGCTTTTTTTTTTTGTTTTGTTGGGTTGTGTTGTTTTGGTTTCTTTTTTTCCTCCTCGGTGTCAAAATGTGTTCTGTACGCTCTTGTCTAACGCTGTGGGATTTCTTGCAGAGTTGGCTAGACGCTTTGGCACGCAAAGCGTGACAACCCCTACCCAAGCCGGCCCAGCTGAGTCCTGTAAGCAGTAACACATCTCCCTCTGTAACCCGTCGCTCGGTTGAATGCTACTGTGTATTATTGGATTGAGCTTGAAAAGGTCTTGGCCGTCGCGGGAATGAAGTGTGACCGTTGGCCAGGCTCTGCTGAAGGCCGTATTATGCCTAGTGTCTTTCTAAAAACGTCTCTGTAATATCAGGATTGGGCCAGGCCCCAGTTGTGAGTCCATGACCTCTTGCACATTTGCACATGGTGCTCAGCAGGACTTCGGGCGGCCAAATAATTAAGAACCGGAGGGTCAGGAAGTGGACTGGAGCCAGTCTTCTGCTGTTACAAGGCTGCAATGTGGGCAGATGTCATAATAGGCAGAGGGAGGGAGATTTATTTTCATTTTTCAGATACCGTAGATGCCCGAAGGAAGGGCACCTTCGGTAGTACCTTGACAAGACGCAGCTCTATAAAGCGAACGCTCTTTTAATTTGCTGGTTAAGGGGGTGGTTGTACCTCGCCCATTTAAAGTCTGAATGTAACCTATTTTGGGGGAAGAGACAGGGAGGAAGAACTGGAACTAGAAATACCTGTTTATAATCTGTGGACAAAATGCAGGTTATCTGTGACTGTCCAAATAACGCATCTGCTCTCATGTTGCCCCCAGAGGAGTCCCAGGTCTAAATCTGTCTCTGGAGAAGTTGAGGGAGAATGTTCAGATGCCATTTGTAAGGAGATGGAAGATGTTCTTGTGTCATGAATTGTCTTTATTAAAGCCTGATTAAGAAAGGACGGGATCCCTTCTTTAGCATCAGTCAATTTATGGGAATCGGGCTCTTTACACACCCAGGGAGATGTTACCACCTTTCACAGAATGGGAGAGGTTGGAAGGGACCTCTGGAGATCGTCTTTCATAGAATCAGAATTGTTAGGGTTGGAAGGGACCTTGAAGATCATCTAGTTCTCAACCCCACTGCCATGGCCAGGGACACCTCGCACTAGAGCAGGTTGCTCAGAGCCCCATCCAGCCTGGCCTTAAAAACTTCCAGGGGCTTCCACCACCTCTCTGGGCAACCTGTTCCAGGGTCTCACCACCGTCATGGGGAAGAACTTCTTCCAAATGTCCAGTCTAAATCTTCCCTCCTCTAGTTTGGATCCATTCCCCCTCGTCCTATCACTGCCCAACATCCTAAAAAAATCCCTCCCCACTTTTCTTGTAGGCCCCCTTCAGATCCTGGAAGGCCGCAAGAAGGTCTCCTTGGAGCCTTCTCTTCTCCAGACTGAACAACCCCAAGTCTCTCAGCCTGTCTTCACAGGAGAGGTGCTCCAGCCCTCTGATCATTATCTTTGTCTCTCTCCAAGATAAATAACCATTAACTCTCTCTTTGCTTTCTTCTCTTCCCTTCCTACTCCTGCTTCTCTTTTCTGTGCTGCTTTTCCTATTGAAAATAACCTGTTTTTTCCACTCCCTGCACCTCATATGTGAACACTGTGGTTCCATTGGCTCTGCTCTTCCTTCTGTATTTACACTTTGTGGTGGTCTGCAGTCCCTGCAAACTGTCCCCAGGCAAGATCTGGACATCTTGCTATATGGAGACTGAATCTGGGAATAAATTGGCACTGCTTTGGGAATAAATAAAATATTTCACGTTTACTTTCTGATGTCTTTAACAAGTTATTTTCCTCCTTTAGGGGTCTGTGAGGTGAGTTCTATTTCTCACTACAACACACTGCAAGGGTTTGAATTTTAAAATAAAAATAATAAAGAAAAAAAGTAATTAAGGATTTGAAACCAAGCCTTCCCCCTGATAATTATATCCAGAGGCATAAGCAGACAAGAAGTTTAGCATAAGAGTCCTGGTGTGGAAGGGACAGAATCCACTTCAGTTTCCAAGGTTTTCAATGCCTTCCCTTTTTTGTGTGAAGACCTTGTAGAACGAAATATGTGTTTCCATCCTAGGTGACAACACCTTCTAAAAGGTTCTGTCAATAAGTTCTAGAAGTTATAGTAGCCTGGGACCTGAACCTTGCCACCTGTTCCTCCCTGGACAGGGGCTTATGTAGGCAACACTTGGGGCCCAGCAGCCCCTGAGTGCCTGTGTTGTGCCATTTCCATTTATCCCCTCGCCAGAAGCCCTACACAGTGTTTAGCTAAGTGGCTTTTCCACCCGTGGATCAGGCTTTTTGTAAACAGTTGTGGCCTTACTCACTGTCCTGCCTGGTCAAATCTTAGGACCTGCTCCCTGTGAAGTGCTGCTGAAGCATCAGGGCAGCAGTTGAGGTTCCTCATCCTGACATGGAGCACCTCCTGTTTGCCATGATGGGGCAAATGGTTCAGCCTTTAGTGCAAAGGGTCTGTTCCCAGGGTCAGAATTGAAAATTTGAAGTCCTTCTGTCTCCCTGCAGAGTTGCTGCCACACATCATCTCTCTGGTTGAAAATTAAAGACAAGTCCCCTAGTCCTCCCTGCAGCCACCAGCCCTGTTGTAATGCCCAGGAGTCACTGCCTGATGGGCTGAGGACTGAACCCACTGGGATGGGCTCTTCTCATTGCAGCATCAACGCAGATTGCTTTTTTTTTTTCCCCCTTGAAACCTTCTGTGTGAGAAGCCAGCCGGCCTTCCAAGCTGCCTACAGCTGGTGCCACAGGCCGAGTAAATCCTGGGGGCTGTGTTAAAGCACCTGGAATTACCAAGCCCTTCACACAATGGTCTGTTTTCCATTTCTTCATATCTTAATTTTTCAGGAAAAAAAAAAAAGGAGATGGCACAGAGGAGACTGAGGGAGCCTTGGGCTTTACCCTGCACGAAAACGTGCTTTGTTAAACATGTGTTTGGCCAGCGAGCAATGGAACTCTTTGTTTTTTTTCAAAGAGCACACAGGCTTCTTCACTGCTGGCAGAAAAAAAAATTGGCAGGTCCTTTTGAACGTGCTACCACAGTCCAGAATAGGATCCTGAACACAAGCTGGAGAGGCAGAAGCTACCAGAGTTGTTTTTGGAGCTGCTGGTTTTGGTGATGGTGATCCAGGCTGTTGTTCTCGAGGGCTTCTGTGTGTATTTCAGCTACGGAAAGTTGTTTTTCATAGAACCACAGAATGGCTTGAGCTGGAAGGGACCTTAAAGATCATCTAGTTCCAACCCCCCTGCCATGAGCAAGGATACCTCCCACTAGACCAGGTTGCTCTGAGCCTCATCCAGCAACCTCAGTCACAAAGTGAACTGGGTGGGATGCTGGGACTGGTTGCTGCTGGTGGAAAAAGCACAGCTTAACCGTGTTTCCACCGACTCTGTGCTGCTAACTGGGAGCTGCGTCAGTTTAAGGTGGTATCCTGTGTGTTGTGGTATGGAGAAGGTTCCTACTGTCCACGCTCACGTTCTGGAGCATGTGCCACCCCCACCTCTGCGTGTTACAGAAGCACTCTCCCTCTTCTCTCCACTAAACCAGCTCCTTCCACTTGTTTCGTCTTATTTCTTTGTTCTCATCCAAATAACTACATAGGTATTAAAATACGCATTTGTCTCGTAGCTGAATCACATCTTCAGAGCTCTGTCTGTTTAGGTGATCATCAGCGCTGGGCAGCCTTTGTACATCTTGCTAGTATCGTGAGCTAGTCAATAAAGCAATATTCTGACAGGTAAATATCATATTCCTGGAAACTGGACTCTTCTTAAACAAGTATTTCCTGTAGTATATGTTTTCTGTCCTCTTCCAACAGGTAGTTTTTGTGTTGTCATCAATTTTGTGCTGCAGAAGTGTCTTTGAGCAAATTTTTATCGTGTTTTTTTTTTTTCTTTTCTTTCTTCTGTGTCTTGATTTCTCCCCCCATAACTGATTTTCTTCTGGGGCCGTGTGTGTCTGCAGGTCATCAAAGCTGGAGTGGAGACAACCTGCAAATGCCACGGTGTGTCTGGATCCTGTACCGTCCGAACGTGCTGGAGACAGCTCTCTCCATTCCACGAAATAGGGAAGCAGCTGAAGCAGAAGTACGAGACGTCGCTCAAAGTGGGCAGCACCACCAATGAAGCCACGGGGGAAGGAGACATCTCCCCACCTAAGAAATCCATCCCTGGTCACAGCGATCAAATCCCAAGGACTACGGATCTCGTCTACATTGACGATTCCCCGAGCTTCTGTATGATGAGCAGATACTCGCCTGGGACTTCGGGAAGGAAATGTTACAAAGACAAGAACTGCGACAGCATCTGCTGCGGCCGTGGGCACAACACGCAGAGCCGGGTGGTCACCCGTCCGTGCCAGTGCCAGGTCCGTTGGTGCTGCTACGTGGAATGCAAGCAGTGCACCCAGAGAGAGGAGGTTTACACCTGCAAAGACTGACGCGTCTTCTGCTTGCTGGCAACCCTCGGTGACGGGCGATCGGCGATCTAGGAGAACTACATATGGAGACAAACAGGGTTTGATTGACCTTCTGGGATCTGAAAGCTATGTCGAGACATAAGCACTTTGTAGGGTACAGGTGACCCGGCTGCGTTGCTGTTTTTGTTTTGTTTTTTTTTTGTTTTGTTTTGTTTTCCTGTAGACTGAATTTTAATGAGGTCCAACCATGTGGAAATAAGTGCCTGTCACACTGGGGTTAGACACCAGTTGACCTTCACCTTAGTTGTCTACGCAGTTTGACCGATCTTTTATCCTTGGA
The DNA here is from genome assembly GCA_013396935.1 of Baryphthengus martii. NCBI lineage: Eukaryota > Metazoa > Chordata > Aves > Coraciiformes > Momotidae > Baryphthengus > Baryphthengus martii. The sequence continues at coordinate 29,099 of VWZK01009227.1, forward strand.
ACGTCTTGATCGTTTCACCAATCCTCCATGAACTCCTGGGCTAATATATTCTCTTTGGCATAAATAACCAATCCTACTTTACTCCTGAAGCTTACCCAGCTGCTTTGAGAGCTAAGCAGGTCTCGAAGAAAGATCTTTCTGCTTTGCCTGTGACGATAACGGGAAGCGGTCGTTGATTTCCCCTTCTAAAACTGGGGAGAGGTGCGTAGGGTGAGCAGGAAGAGCCCTGATGGTTCCTCTAGTGGAGTTTCCGCACATCGAGCGAACGAGGCTCCGACAAAGAGACCCACTGGGAGGGTAACCTCGGAACGACAGCTCCGTATCCGCACGCTTCCGTCACCAACCACAGCTCAGAGTGCTGGGCCCACCAAGTTGCAGACAGAAATACATCCAACACAGAGGTTGGGAAGACAGTAGGAAACCAGACGTGCCTGTCCCATTCAGTCCAATCACATGATCTTTTTTTTTAGAGAAAAAAACAATTTCTTTGAATGCAGTTTCTTTAGCACTGTCTCTATCTTAATTTTTTTTTCTTTAAAAAAACCAAACAAACCACTAGATATTTTTATTTTCCCTTTTTGTGCCTGATGTATTTTTCTCTCCTCTTCCCACCTCTTGTTGATTGAATTCACCCTGTGGTAACTGCTTCAGAAAACTGAACTGGAACTGTTTAGTCTTATGCCAGCTGAATTTGGACGTGTGCTTCTGAGTAGGACAAGAGAAATTCGAGTGCATCTTGGAACGCAGTGCTGTCTTGCATTGTATAGCAGCCTTTTGGGACTGGATCAGACTTCTGGAGGAGTTGACTTTTCTTTTACTAGGTCATCATTCCATTTACTCTAAAACCATGGCGGTGGTACATGACACAAGCTGTATGTAAACCCTAAGACCTTAAGATTTATTTTTATTTTTAATTAATTTTTTTTTTTTAACCACTAGATCGAGAACTGTATTTTAAAAATACAACTGCTAAATAGGAACCAACTATGGGATTCGGAACAACCGATCGACGCGGAGACAACCTATCAAGTGGCCAGAGAAGCCAGAAGTTGACAGCAGCGGCAGATCTCTCTGACGCTGTGAAATAGATGCCAACCTTCAGCATTTCTTTTTTTTTTTT
>VWZK01009227.1:30251-92622 GCA_013396935.1 Baryphthengus martii
TCCCATTGAAGAGGATATTTACAATCCAGGACTTGATGCAGCAATATCCCTCAGTCATATCAAAATGGGTTGGAAGCAGCCGGTGAACGCCTCAGCAACGCTTTCTAAGGGAGCACCGGAGAGTGGAGGGCATTTTATTTTATTTTTGGTAGCAATTTTTGATTTGTCCAGCAGGAGTGATTTCCACCGATTTTATATAAGCCTACTCATATATGATCTGGTTCTCAAAAGAGGAAAGCTGGCTGGAGTTCTTCAAGCAGTAGTAGATGTTAACCAAGCAAAAAGAGCGGTTTTTGCAAGATGGACCATTACTCTTCAAGGTGTTTTCTTTTTTTTTTTTTCATTTTTTTTTCCCCCCAAAAAGTAGCCACTAATATTTAAGCTGTTCATGTGCATCTACTGGGAGGAGAAAAGATTTTATTATTATTATTATTATTTTCATGGTAACAAACACCTACAATTCAGCCTGGCTCGTTGACGTCAAATCTTGAGGTGGGGGCACGGTGGGTGGGGGACAAGACGTTACTGTCCATAGCACTATGATACTGCAAAGCAAAGCATAGTCTTTTTTTAAAAAATTTTTTTAATATTTGCTTATTTGCTGTACAATTCTGGAGGTTGGGGCAGTGCTGGCGAAAGAGGAACCCCTCCTGCGGTGTCTGTCCCTTTTCCAGGGTGGGGTGGTCCCCTCGCCGCAGTGAGGTCTCGCAGCTTCTGGGAGATGCACCGCTCTGAAAGTCACCCCATGAGCAGTTTTATCTAATGGTTTAAAAAAAAAAAAAATAAATAAACTGACTAGAAACCTATTATTCAGTGTGTGCATGTGTGTGTATATATATATACACATGCTGACACATAAATATATATATATAAGTATTGAACGAACATTTATTTATTGTAAAGCCCTTCAGAAGGACCTTCTTATGGTTTCAATGTGGTATTATGTTAAATTCTTTCTCCCTCTGTCTCTCTCTCTCACACATACGTGCAAACTCACTGTTACATTTTTTGTGTGTGTGCTAGAATAGCTCTTCCCCTCCAAAGTAAGGCCGGGTCCAAACCTGCTCAAAACATGAGGATTTTTGGGTCTGAATTACTATTTCTGGCTCCATTCTTTTTTTTTTTTTTTTAAAAAAAAAAAAAAAAAAGAATAATTTGTTCTTAATTAAAGAATGGGCCGCAATTTCTGTGCATTATTATTATTATTAATTGTTATTATTGTTATATTTAAACCGTGGGCCTCATTTTCCTTCTTTTCACTGGTGTCTCTGTCTCCGTTGACCTCGCTGGAGTAAACTCCACATTGCACTGGTGTGAGAGGAGAATAATGAGTCCCTAGATGCAGAAGAGAGGGCAGCGTTGGCGGAGGTATCGTTGCAGAGAAAACGCCTGGGGTCGGATGGGATGGGGTCGCTTGGTGTGTTTGGCCAGGGAGAGCTGGGTGGGCAAACAGGGCAGACTGTCAAAACTTGACTCGAAGAAAGTGGCAAAGAGTGAATGAACTACTGAGTGAAAGAGCTCTTCTGTGTATTATAACTCACGCACTGAAGCCTGGATGCTTTCTGTTAAGTATTTAAAAAAAAAAACAAAAAACACAAACAAAAAAAAACACAGCACCAAAAAAAACCAACCCAAAAAAAAAAAACCCAAACACACACACAAAAAAAAAACACACCACAAAAAAAATTGTATTTATATTAATGTGGATATATTACTTGCCTGTTATATATTGTAAATAGCAAGGTTTATTCTCCTGTGGTTAAAAAAAATAATAAATATAAATAAATAGTAGCGAGGCACATGTGTTAAATGTATAGGCAGTGTATAAAAATATACTAACACTCTGAAATCAGGAGAACTTGTCTTCTTGACCTTTTGACCTAGGGTGGTAAAACATATGTGGGTTATTTTTCTTCTCCCCCCGCCCCATCACATTGTATGTGTTTTGGGTGTGCGCGGGGACGTTTAATTCCAACGTTTTCTGATGTTTGCCTTATCTTTGAAGAAAGAACGGGGGGGGAAAAGCCTCATTTTGGAAAAATCCGGTGGAGTTTGAGTAGGATGAAACAAGTGGCAGCTGGTAGAAAAGATGTTAAACTGTCTCAAAGCCCTCTCAGGTGCTTGACTTGAGTTTTCTGCTGGTGGTGGATGAGTGTTGGAGTTGAATTAACCCATGGAGCTTCTGCTCATGCCACTCCATACACAAGTTCAGAAAACCCTAGTTAAGTGGCCTTGGGGTCTTCTACAAAACATTGTGTAGTGTCCTGTAAAACCCTTTTGGTTCCAGCTGTATGAAACTGGATTTTTCCAGAGAGGCCAATCCTACCACCACGCTTTTGGATCTCCAGCGCAATTCAATGAAATTGCTCTCTTATTTTTTTTTTTTGTAAAACTACTACAAGAGTGGATTTGGATCCTTGAATCTTTCATGGTGTCGTTTCATATAAAAAACCCCTTAAAGTGCAAAGCAACTTTTTTTCCCTTTTTCTTACCCCCAGAGAAACAGGTTTTTTTGCAGCAGACGTAACTGGAGAAGGATGGACGGGTGTAGGGGAGGTCTCTGGTTTCTAATCCCCTTTCATCCCCCGTCCCCCCAAAAATGTGTCAAAGTGTTGGTTCTCCTAAGCTGATCCAGCAAGACTTGCGAGATCAGTTTTGGGGTGGGGGGGGTGCAACCATTATTTATATAACTTTTTTATTAATTTTTTTTTTAAAAAAAAAGAGAAGTTAGCTGACGGAAGAATATTTTTATTGAATAGTGCATTTAGTTATGTCAGAAATATAAAAAAAAAATATATATAATATTTTTGTAAACGAGGCAAACTGAAAATGTTTGCTGTTTTATATTAGAATTTTCTATTAAAAGAAATAAAAACCCACACAAATAATTGTTGCACCCGTCATCTGTTTTTTTTAACAAGCTTCTATTCTGTGTGACTGACTCATATATGCCGGATGTGGAGACATGCAAAACAAGTCCTATACGTTACGTTCTCCTTGTCTTCCAGCTCTCAAAAGACTCCAGTTGATGAAACAAGCTGTGTTAAATCAAAGGGGCTTTTTAAAATTTTGAATTAAAAAAATAAAAAATAGTTCTGAAGAATAAGTAGCTTGTAATTAAAATACAACCCCCCTGCCAAAAAAAAAAAATGCAAAAATACCTCAAAACTTCAAGTTTAACCTTTTTCAGTTGTGCCTCCTGGTCTTGAAATGGTTTTGAATGGGGGAAAGCTGAAACTTATTTACAAAAACTAAATATTTGTCACTGATCTCGGTTGGCCTGGGAAGAATGACTCTTAAAAAGGTTGTTGGAGGGAAAAAAAATAATCGGACTACATGAGAAGGTTAAATGAAGAGGACCAAATTCCAGGCTTGATCTAACAGAAGCAATTTTTATCTGTTTGGATGGGGCAGAGTAAAACTGGGGAGCTGAGAACGTGGGCTTTGTGGTTCAGGAAGCCTGTTGTTCACCTTTGGAAGCAGAGGATGAGTTACGGGCCATCGGCTTTCAAATGGCCTTGCTGGTTTGGAGACCTGAGCAGATGTGAAATGATTTCTGAGGATTTTTTTTTTTATTTCTGTGGTCGGCCAGCTCGGACACATCTGTGTTCCCTCAGCCCTGCTCTTGACTTTCTTTGTTAATCGTTTTTCAGCTGCCTTATTTTAGCCGACGTATATTAGGTTGGTTTGGCTGTAGGGGGGGTTGGATGAGAAGCCAGATGAAGGGACAGATTTCTCAAGGGTACTCTCGTGGAGTAGATGCTGCTTAAGGTAATTTTCTGGTGGATTATAGTGCCTGTGAAAAATTCCTTAGTTGATGTTGCAGTAAAATTAGGTTTGTTCTGTGCTCGATAAAACAGGTGCAGCAAAGCTCTTCGTTCCCGCTTTGTTTGCCTCTGCGTGCACATCTGTTGGGTTGAGTTTGGCTTCCATGGCCCGCTCCTCTTGGCTTTCCGTTTTCAGGATGCTAACTAGGTGTTGACTTTTGGAGAGCAGCGTTTTCCTAAAGAGTAAATCGTGCCTTTTATGACCATTACTGCTTGTGTATCTCGAAGGAGGCCTGGTGTGGCACAGGATCGGGCCTGTAGGAAGCTGGTCGTTGCTAAAGCAGTCAAACGTAGGGCCACAGATATTGCCGTCGAATAATAGCTATTAAATCTGCCTTTCATTGATAAACATTGGATTTGACCAATTTATTCATACGTTCCAGGAGGCAGAATATTTCTGAATGAAAAAAAGAGAGAGAAAAAAAAAAAAAAGGGAAATTCTAGTATTTGTGAATGGGGAGGAAAAGCAGGTGGATATGACATGCTCGGTTTAGCTCTGGCATCGTGGTAGGCTCCCTGTAACTACATTTCTTCAGGTACAGGGAGCGAGTGGGGTGTAAATGAAGACCATAAGTGCTTCAGATGTGTAAAATTCAGCAGGCTGTCAGGAGGTGCGTCTGACCAATGAGTTTTTTCTCGCTTGTTGCTGAATGTTTTCAGAAATGGCCAAAACCCTTCTCAGCAGCTTTGGGCAAGGTGACCCAAAAGAACAGGAGATTCCTGCCTCACCCTGGCCTCCCTTTCATCACCATCTGAATCAGGAAAGTTGGGAGAGATGCTGACAGACTTAGGGTAGTGTATGGCATTTGTAACGGGCATGGAGTCGTCTCATCCCCCCTTAGATAAGGATCCCATGGTCTGCAATCAGTGTAGACACCCCTAGAAGGTGTTTTGGCCCATGTGGAGGTGCCAGTGTCTCTACTGACAGTCGAAGGGGATAAAGACATAGACACCCAGGTTAAGAGAGGTTAATAGAGGTGAGGATGAATTTAGGACTGATCAAGGATAACCTTGCCAGCTCTCCTTGAGCACGGCGCCATCTGAAACAGCGATCACCAAACCTGCACAGGAATTTTCCCTCATTCTACCCTACCCCAGTCTCTAACTTTGCCCTTTGAGACCTGAATGTAAAGTCTAGGATTTGTTTTGCACACTTGGGATGGCATTTCCTTTTAAAGGGAGGTGGGAATATTAACATGAAGGATTAGTATTTTTCTTTTTTTTTTTTTTTTTTTTCCAATGTCTTATGGGAGCCTAAGTTATTTTTCTCTACCTCATATGTACAGCTTGTAGGTATAAATCTGATTCTGAGTGACTGTTGAGAATGTATTTAAGTTATTTAACATCTTTGTATAACAAAAAAAAAAAAAAAAAGCCAGAAAAAATGAAACAATAAATGTATTTTAAATTATACTTGAAGCGTGCTCTCCTCTTTCTTCGCATCTGTTGAACAAGATCTATCTTCAGTGGTTATGGGAACCCTTGTGCAACCTTCAGCACTAAGCCCGACCTCTGGTCCCAGAGCCAGCCTGTCCTTGTGGCTTCAAAAGCTATAAAGCCTAGTTGGGTGGCAAGTGTGTTGCCTAAATGGGTAGTATGATGTATTTCCAGCCTGAGGTCACAGTAGGCTTTGGGAGAGGTGAAATGATTGGTTGGGTGGTGGGAATCCTCATCTATTTGGTCTTATTGCTGTCATCCCCTGTTTGAAAGCCCCCCAGGCTCACAACCTTCATAGGAGAAAGTGTTCTCCTTTCCTCTCTGCTGTAATTATGTCTGCAGAAAGCAGAGTCAACAGCTCAGGAAACCGATCCTTAAGAAGCCCAGCCTTGGTGACGATTAATCCTTGCCTAGTGACCTCAGAGATCTGTTGGTCTTAGCTGGCCCTCTGATCACAGCCGTTGTAGTGCCTCAGCAATTTAAATCTAGTTGTCCTCGTAGTGTTTCCATGAGCTGGAGAAATGCCTCTACGCCAATTTCATGTGATGACGGAGTGAGCTGTCTGCAGAAAGACCAAAACCCCCAGATTCCTCTTCTCCCCGACCCAGATCTTCTGCTCTCCCAATGAAGCAGCTCACAAAGTATGATCTGATTCAAGACTGTTAGAGAACGCTGTGATTTGGGCCAGTCGCTCTGCCAGTGGTTTTTGAGCAATACGGTGTCGGACAAGCTCAGGAGGTTGATGGACTCCATCAGCTTTTCATGGGGCTGCATTAGCCATCATGCTTTGCTGGAGAAGTCGCAATTCCTTGGCAGAATGTCGCTGTCATGATGTGATTGCGACGTTGCTCTGATGGGGTGATTGGCTGGAGCTCAGAATAGGGAGGACGTGGCCAAAGTTAGTCTGTCTGAATGACAACAATTAAAATAAATTGTCATTATTCCAGGCTACCTATTGTCTTGCTTGATCAAATGTCTTTCTCTTCACAATGACCCCCTGGAGCTATTTAGTACTTGAAATTCATTTCAGATGAGCTTTGAATAACCAGAGCCTGTTGCTTTTCATCTTAACAACCTACCAATGACTCAAACATGGGTGGTTTGGGCTTCCAAAACCTCTGAGAAACAACACAGTGCCTCCGTATGTGGGTCCGTGCAATAAAAAGCTGCTTCTCTGGACCACAGCTACGGGATGCTTCACAGATGCTGCTTTTTAATGTGGGTGAGGTTCTCCTTAGAAACCAACTGGCAGCCACCTGAGCTGCAACTGCTCAAGATGTTTAAAATGAGCAAAGAAACAGCCCAACCCAAAGCCTAGCCCTGGGTAGACAAAACTTGTTGCAGAAAAGATGTTACTGAGATAGCAGGTGGTGGACTATTAAGAAGCTATTTAGCTTACTGGGCTACTGTCTGATGAGGTGAGCAACCTCAATGGTCAAGTGATCATGTTCACCTAAAGCATTTTCGTAGGGTGGGGTAAGAAAAAGCACATAACCAATGTGGTTACCTGGCAAGAGGTGACTTATTTCCTACCCTGCAGGACTTCCGTGGATTTCACACATGTGTCCAGGTGCTCCTTCTCAACTCTTTGGCACCCTGTCAAGGCAGCTAAGCATGGTCCAAATGATTCAGACAAGCAGACAGCCAACCCAAGTTGCTTGGCAGGCTGACTGGACATGTGATAGAAAAAAACTGAGTTTGGAAAGAGCTTCAGCCACAGCTGTCCTTTCAGTGTGCCCTCGACAGGCTGCTGTACACCCCAGGTTAGACTATTAAACAAGAGCTACTGTGTTCTTGACGGGGTTCTGTAGGACTTGGAAAACTCTGGTTTGTGCTCCAAAGAGCTTCTCAGAGTTGGTTGTCCAGTTTTGTCCTTCCCATGTGTGCAAAATTATTGCATTTCTTTTATCTTCCAACCTCATTTTCCTCTGTGGCGCAGCAATCGCATCCAAGCCTTCACCCAAACCTTGAAGAGATGACTTTTCAGTACTTTACACAGAATCAGCCCTGTCCATCCTCAAACAGAGGTGATGGTGTCTTTGTCCGGTATCTTTATCCAGTGTGTTGGTGTTAAGATACCAACTGTTGCACTCCTCACAGCTTATTATCTGCAGCATCCACCCAAGGAATCATTTAGTAAATCCATGAGAGGAAACATTTAGTAAATTTGTGAGAACCCTACAGGACCAATGCATCTTCTGCTCCTGCTTTGCTCTGCCCCTTCTTGTGATGAGAAATACCAGCACCAAACTCTGAGAAACCAGGCAGATACTTCAGCTGACGCTTGGTTTCAGGCGAGAAGAGTGCATGTTTGGAGATGATGGGATTGGAGACGGGGATCCATGGAGCTACCTCTGGTCTACCTCCCCTCCAGCCCTGCAGCGTACCTACCTCCCGGCCTTCTTCAGCTTCCCAAGTGACCTTGCATTACACTTCCTGGCAGTTGGGTAATGAGAAATCCCAGGCTTGAAACCTCGCAGCCAGCCTCCGCCAGACCCTTAAAGAGCTGCTAATGTGAGTCGTAAAGCCGCAGTAGCCTGGGATGTAGCAGCGTTTTGACAGCTGTTCCCGCAGAGGAAGTGGGTGAAGCTAGAATGCCTATCGTAAGAGTTTGGGATTAAAAAAAAAAAAAGGGGGGGGGGGATCAAACGAGAGACTTCACCTCCAGAAAAATGAAATAGGTTTCCTTCCCCCTTCTCTCCCACTGCTTTCCTTAGGGCCACTGCTAGGTCTTGGTGAGGAGGTGGTTTCAGCCTGCAACTGTGGATGTGCTGAGCAGCAGGGGAGCATGAGAACTAAATAAAATCCAAGAAACAATAGAAGTGACTTTAGTTCAGAAAGAGGTAAGGTATTGCCTGAACCTCTTAAAACCTTCTAGCTACATATCTGAGGAAGGTGTTTTTGTATGGAGTTGTGCATGTAATCCAGCTGAGAAACTAATGACTGAGCGTAGAGAAATGGAGAAGAGCATGTGTATTTGTGAGAAATGAGGAGAAAGAGAGAAAAAAAAAAACCTGAGGGGACAAATTTTGTACAGAGCTTCCTCTTAAACAGGCATGAAAGATGAAAATCAGACTGTTACTTGGACGAAAATAAAATTAATCATCAAGAGATGAGATGGGAGAGTCAGGTCCCAGATATTGATTCATCATCGTCATCAACACAGCTCAGGCTGTGTAGGTGCTTTTGAACATCTCATTGTAGTGGTCCTAATTCAGATATTTTAGATACTATGCCTACTCTCTTTCAATCTGAATGGAGCATCTCTGTGAAGATGAAAGGCTAAGAGCCCTGGGGCTGTTTAGCCTGGAGAAGAGAAGACTGAAAGGGGATCTGAACAATGCTGAGAAAGGGCCCAAGGGACCCCAGGGAGCAAGAGGCTGGGGCCAGACTCTGCTCAGTGGTGCCCAGCACCAGGACAAGGGGCATCAGGCACCGACTGGAACCCAGGAGGCTCCATCTGAACAGGAGGAAAAACTTCTTTGCTGTGAAGATGGCAGAGCCCTGGGACAGGCTGCCCAGAGAGGTTGTGGAGTCTCCTTCTCTGGAGAGATTCCAAACCCACCTGGATGTGGTCCTGGGCAATCTGCTTTAGGTGACCTTGTTTTGACAGGGGGATTGGATCAGATGATCTCCAGAGGTTCCTTCCAACCCCTACCATGTTGGGATTCTGTAATGCTAAAAACAAGTGCAGACGTAGAGTCAGAGAGATGAAGGTGGGCTAGAAAGGAGATGTGAACCTGCCTAAACTCACACCTTGGTCATCTGGAGAACTGGGCCTAGAACCAGGTAGTGATAAGTACCCTCAACAGTATTTGAGATGTGGGAGTACCATCAGTGGCCAGGAAAGAGATACAAATCAGTGCTCACTTCTTGTCTTTCTGTGATGAGAAGCAGATGGGAGAGCAGCATGATTTGTGTGTTTCCCTGGGGATTTGCTGCCTGGCTCTCCAGCCTTCTGCTAGAAGCTGTCTCCTCCACTTCTGCCAATTACCAGTCTTGCAGCGGGAATCAAAACTGGCAGGAGATGACGCTAAACATACGAGTCCCTTGTGCACTGTTGGCTACAGTACTGGTGGGCTGTAACCGGGCTAATAACGAGTATAGCTGATGTCAAATGCAAAATGGAGCATTTTCCTCAGGACCTGAGACGAAGAGATAGTGAAAGGAGATGCTACTAGTTGCTTGGATAAAAGGAGGAGCCGTTTCATTTCCTACATCCTCTCCCAGGTCATCTCTGCTCCTACTTTCGTGAGTCACAGTGTTGGTATAGGGAGTGGAGTAGATTTTCTGGCAGTTAATTAAACATAGCTCTCATGCTGATGCCACCTGGCATAGCACAGCCCACATCCAACCTATTAAATACTCTTGCTTTCCAGAACAAGGTGGCTCTATGCAAAATGTCCGCTGAGAATGGCCCTTGGCCTCTGCTAACTCTTGAACCATGCCCAGGAATTGCTTGGGAGCGTGCTTTTACCTGAGCCAAAAACACACTGGGGATTTTCTAATATTTTAACAATCTATTTGACCAAGCTCCAGTGCCCAGGAATGTTCCTCGCCACTCTTTCAATCTGCTAAAATAGATACAGAAATTCAAGTGCTCTACAAACAATCCTCACGCACTAAGCTTGGGTTATTTTTTGGTCAGTTCTTTGGTTCTGCTAGTGGGGAAACCACATCTTGGGGAAGGTTGTCCTTCCTGATTGGCCAGGACTAAAGGAAGAAAGAAGTCCATCCCAGCTGCTCCAGCACTTTGGCCTCCAGGTGATTTCTGTAATGGTGAGGAACTATAACTAAACCTCACAAAATGCATCACTTTTTGGATACGACACGGCCAGAGCTTGGAAAAGACCCCATGACAAAAGACAACCCAAGTAGGGGTGATCCATTTGTGTGCTCTTGGTAGGTTCTGCGTAGCCTTCCACTCAACCTGCTCAAGGATTGAACAGCCACAGCTTCCTTTAATTATTTAACTGAGGTGCCTTTATAAGGAGTGCAGGTAGAGTAACCTCCACCTGTAGTTAATGGAGGTGTAATCACATGTAGAGGATAACAGAGAGGGTAAGTGATGCTTCTCATATGCCTCTTCCTCTTCTCTGTTCATGCCTTGTGTTGTGTGTCTGTGCTTATATATTTACATTTACCCATCCTGTAAATTTAATGGCTGGTGACATTCACCTCAGCAATGGTAAATCCAAGGGCTGGCATGAAACCTTCAGGAGTCAATAGAAAGACCCTCATGGGCTCTGAGCAGAGTGTGAAATCCCCCATTCATGTATCTGATATCAGAATATCAGTTACAGATATTAAAATTCAAATCCAGAGCCCGTGTTTCAGTCCATTTTCTGCCTCTCTTTCAATGATGAACTCCCCAAAGTCTCTGAGAGCAGCCCCAGTTTGCTCTGTATGCTCTGGCCGATAGCTCCTGCCTTCAAGAGCTTGGCTGTTGCATCAGGTAAGGGAAAGAATTTCAAAGTTCTGGTTGCCTGGGGCTGTGCCCCTATCTCTATCCCTGACTTCCACCACCTCCAGCTCCTGTTGACTTCAGTAAGAATTTAGACTTAGCATCGGAATGACTCTCCTGTCCTGGCCATGCTTTCATTTACGGCCTTCTCAGCTTCCCCAGGCAGTGTTGTTTTCCAAGGTGCTAATTGCAAGAGCACTCATCATAAATTATCACTCCTTTCTCCCCCTCACTTGCACGGGAGAATCCCTCAAGGGATTATGCTCATTACAGCAGGACCAGGCTCTCTGTAAGCGATGTCCCAGGAGAACTGGGCAGCCTGCTGGGAGGGCTGAGGGAATAAAAAGAAAGCAAAAGTGATTGGGCACTGAGGTGTAAACTGGAGGGACCTCTGGCTCTAGGGAATCCCCCAACATCTGCTGGGGAAGTCCATCAGCTAACCCTATTTGGTGATTGGGACAGAAGGCTCTTGAGTATCTGAGACTTCTCTGCTTTTTATAAGGATTAAAGAGGAAAAAAAGAGGTTGATTACTTCTAGCAAAGTCACACTTAAATTGAAATACTGGACACAGCTTAAAAAAAACCCAAAACACCAAGGCATAAAGAAAACATCTGAGGAACTACGGGGTGTCCTTTACCCGATTTGGTGTCTTGGTTAATTTTACAGACCAGTAAATTATCCCCAGCATCAAGGCTGCTCTACTGTCATGTTTTCCATGAGCAACCTCTCTCTTGTTCTTCTGTTTATTGTCTCCTGAGGCAAGGAAACCTCGAGGAAACCAAAGTTTTCCCTTCCCCAGGTGTGAATGACCTCACTTGTGCCTGTTAGCCTTTCTTTATTCCTTGTGGCAGGTCCCTGGGATATGTATCCAGCTCAGAAGCACAGGCTGGCTATCCAAGGACCCAGTGAGGGGGGGATATCTTTATAACTGAGTTTTATTTCTGTATTACATTGCCTATTATCTTTGCATTTGCCCTTTTAAAAAATTAATTCTACCTGTCGCCGTTTAGACAAAATAACAAATCACGAAGAAGCCATTCTTAGATTACGTTTTTGGATGCTCTGGGCTGCCCATCAGAAAGCCTTGGGCTGATTGTGGTCTTACAATTATAGAATCATAAAATGGTGTGGCTTGAAAGAGACCTTAAAGATCATCTAGTTCCAACCCTAATTTCGTCCTAGTATCTAATCTAAATCTACCCTCTTTCGGTTTAAAACTGTTACCCCTCATCCTACTGCTACACTCCCTGATAAAGGGTCCCTCCCCATCTTTCCTATAATTTAAATTTTCAAGAGTTACAGAGCTATATAGAACTGAAGATCCATTCCAGATTTTAGGGATTATTTATTTTTAGTCAGATATTTCATTGGCCTAAAGCATTTCTTTTTCTTTTTTTTTTTTTCCTTTTTTTTTTTTTTCCCTCCTCTTCTTTTCTTCCCAAATAAGCGTTTTGGAACGAACTTGCTATTCACAGGGCTCTCAGATCACTATTTGAAAGCATCTGTGGGGTACATTTATTGTAGGAATCAGAAATGGAAGGCAGCAGAAGCTGTGATACGCAGTTTGTCCTCATCACTTTGAGGGGAAAAAAAAAATCTGCCCTTGTGAAAAGCCTAAAATCTGAGTAGGTAAAAAAATCCCAACTTTTTGCCAAAACCCTCCTCCCACACTCCCCCCAAAATGCTCTGCCAAGCCCATCCCCCTCACCTAAGATGTTGTTCAGCTAGAGCTTATGGGAATTATTTCGAACACTGCTAAAGATGCTTTGGAATTAATGAGCAATTACTGGCTTCACCTTGATTATTTCCAAGGAATATTGGGTGATCCTGAAGTTAGGGGAGACAATGTGGTTCTCGTACTTCGTTTTTGGAGTTGGAAATGCCCTCTACGCCGTCTTCTGCCTCAGGAAAGAGCCAAATGTAGATTTTGAGTTGCATCCTCGATGCCCTGCCGCTGGTTGCGTTGACGCCTCTCCCTTTCCAAAGGGATCTGCCCGAATGGGTGGAGGACACCGAGCCGCAGAGATCCCGATGGGCGGAGGTTAGACTGGGACATCTGCTTTGCTGGTCTCCATATGGCTTTAGCTTATTATATACTTGGTTGTCTTATGGAATAAATAGGATTCCAGTGGTATGCAGCATTTTTGGAAGTTCTGGCAGCATCCTTACACTGTGTTGCCTCTCTAGAGCATCATCAATGTTTCTGAACCTGGCATTAACCCTCTATAGCTCCCATAACTTCCTACCAAGGCTTCACATCTCACACCCTGATGCTTCTCAAACCAGTGACCTCAGCTTTTGGCATCTATGAGCCAGGCCTGTTACTGGTAAACCAAGGGGAAGGACCCCAAAGGAGGCACACAGCCCTCCCAAGTGTATCTGCAGCAACCATAAATAACCGTGTCTGTAATCAAACTGTCTCTGGCATCTTAATTAGCTATGAGCTATTCCCAGGATTTTTCGCTAGTTGATGATTTTTGATAATTGTTAATGGTTAGAAATTAAATATTTAATATTTTGGGAAAAAGAGACTTTGTTGTGATTTTTTTTCTTCTCTCTTTTTTTTTCTCAGAAAATATGTTCTGTTAACATGTTTTGAAATATCAATGTTCTAGCATTCAAAAAAGAGCTGTTATTTCTGCTTTTAAGGGAGAGATGCTCTGCGTTTGGTCTGGAGCTACTAGGATTTTCTTTGTTTTCTTCTTCTTTTCTTCTTGGTTTCTTTCCCTTTGCCCCTTTTCCTCCCGTCTCTTCTTTTTATTCTCTTTTTCTTACCTTCTCTCAGAAGGAAGCACAGCAAAAAAAAACCCCAAACAAACCAGGCAATGGTGTTTCTGTTCCTATTGGTGTAGCTGGAGAAAACTGTGGTAAAGGCCTGGCCTGAGCTATCCTTTGGACCGGGAGGTGACCAAATCCTAGAGCTATCTTGATCAAGATTTGTTATCTGACTCATTCAACGAGTCAAAGCTTTGAAGGGTCCTGGACTAATGTGGTGCTATCTGGGAATGTTCATATCTCTACCTCACCTTTTTACAACTCCTCATCATTACAATTATGTCAAATATACTGATGGAGTTGAAGGTATCTCCACCAGCATGAAGTAGCAGTGTGACTTCCACTCCTTCATGTGAGAAAGCAAACAGGACAGGTGAGACGCTTCAGGTCACCTCAAAGGAGATGAGATGCCTAAGTCTGGATGCCTGAGTTCAGCCTTGCACCTCCTAAATGCCAAGCTAGAAGATATCCCTGCTCAAGACACTTTCAGCGAAGACTCTTAATGGTCTTTCGTGATCTTGGAGGAGTCAGGAGTGATTCAGCACCAAGGCAAATGCTGCAAACAGCTGTCAGCTATGCCTGGCTGCCAGCCCAAGGCTCCTTTTGCTTTCCAAGTGCCTTCCTTCCAGCTGTCATTTCCCCACCTCACCTCACCACACGCACATTCATGAGGCTGAATTTACTCACCTACGTAATGAAGAGCTGTTCCCACCTGATGAGAGGAGACAAGCCAGTGCCACACGGCAGACGGGACACTCATGCAAAATGGCAGCAGCAGAAACTGAATCCCTGTCCCCTTGGAGCCCAATCCGATGACCACAGCAAGAGCCCGAGTGCCCTTTTTGCCACCAGGTGGAGCTGGGAGAGAGCTCCTTGGAACGGCCCAACTGACAACACCCTGGAATGATTGCACAACCCCTGTGGCTAACCAAAAAGTGGAATTTCTGTTTGGTTGTTTTTCTCCCCCCACCCCCCAGCTTCCCAGCCCAGGAAATTCATGTCTGTCTCACTGAGAAATTTCCTCCAGAAAATCAAAGAAAGACGAATCACATGTGGTTTCGTTTTCAAAGACCAAACTCCTGCTGAGAGTAAATCTGGCCATTGAGACCATTCCTTGGCATGGCTGACTGTTGGCTGGAAGGAACAGCTCGTGCAATGCTGTCGTTGCTGTTTATCTCATGTGCAACTACTAGGTCAGCTCCTCGCTCCTGCCTGTGGTCACCTTGCAGCTTAGAACTGCCCACCCAGCCTTGCTGGGAACAAGGCTGGGTCGAAGCTCATCTTGTAGAGCTTCTACCCTCATCCTTTGCTAGCTGCTTGGGTGATGGCTGCAGGGTTGCTGACTGCTTCAGATATTTCAACCCTGAGCCAAAGCACGTGGAAATCCTCTGCTGACGCACTTCTCTCATCTGTAAGAGGCTCTTAACCACAGTAGACACTGAGACAGCTTCTTCCACTTAACAGCTTATAGGAGCCACTCCAAATGCCCAGCTGTGCCTCTCCTTTCTCTAGGCTGTATGTTTTGCTCTCCACTTCCACCTACACCACAGTGCTCATGTCCAGTCGCGTTCAATTTACATGAATAAAATCAGATCTGGCTGTTCTCTGCTGACTTCATGAGCTGGTGGTTGGTGACTTTCATCCTGGTGTTGAGGAACCTTAACGAAACGCTATGACTATGTGTTATCAGCAGTGGAGATAGATATATTTCATGAGGCTTGCCAGGTCTCCACAGAAGAAGTCAGCTCATATCTGTCTGCCCCAGCAACATACTGGGGAGGTCAGGTGGTAATGAGCTGAGTTTGAAAGCCATCTGAATAGGTGGACATAATGGTATATTTGTGCAATATCTACTGCCTCTGAACAGGGCCCATCCCATGAGAGACACATCTGCTATAACGTGGCTGTTTGGGGCCCAGAAAGGACCAGAGTCACCTGCAGCAGGTCAGAGCATGAGTTCATTTCCTGCGTGTGCCGTTAAGGGTTCACTGGATGGATGAGGGCAAGCAGCTCAAGCAGGTTGGACTACCACTTGGAACCAGCGCTGTGGTGCTCTGTTCAAGGCCATACATGGTTAGGAGCTGGAGAAACCAAGGGTGAAACCAAACTAAAGTTCAGGGCAGGACAGGTCTAGTGTTAAATTAAACACCAGAAATTAAGGGAAGGAAATAATAAAGGAGAAGACAAATAAAATGTGTGGTCCTGGGACCCACCAAAGACCAGAAAATACGTTTCACAATGTTAGGACCCAGGAGATGGAGCAAGCGTGGCTGAGGCAAGGTCAAGTATTGGAGACTATTTGAAGAGCCACTCTTATCTGTGTTCTGCCCAGAAATCCTCCAGTCCTGTCTGGGTAAAGCAGTGGCAGGTTCATCAACTGATGGAGAAGTGATGCGCAGACAGTTACGAGAGTCTGGTCTGCACAGGTCCTGGTTAATTTGGTGCCCTGCTCTCAGACAGGAAAGACCCCACCCTGACCAAATGCCATTTGTCTGACACGCAGAGTCCAACAGCCCACTTGCTACTCCTCTGCATCTCCTGTTTTTCCTTTGGGCTCAATATGAAATGACAGTGTAGGTGATTTCTTGTCTGAACTGATTCCTGTGTGGTCTTTGCTCCAGGAGCCTCTGCTCTTGTGATGCATGAAATGAGACGAGTCATTTGATGGCTTATTTTTATTTTTTTAAACTGGACTGACCCTGAGATCTCTTGATTTTGCCTCATACGAGTCTGTTCCACTCCCTGTTTTTTTAAATTATTATTATTATTTTTATTCCAGTGGGATTTGCTTTCCTTTTGCTATATTTTTCGTGCTCTTGAACTTTTGTACTCAGTTCGCAGGTCTTCATTTGCTTCCTTCCAGCTCACAGATGCTCTTAGTGCAGAGATAGACGAGGAGACCTCTAAGGTGGAGCTGGACTCTAGGAAGTGGCTGTTGGAACTTCCCTGGGCTTTGTCTCTGGGCTACAGGTCACCAGTTTTCCTGTTTCACACACCACGTTCATATCTTGTGGCCACAGACAAGAATCCAAATTTTGCAGTAATAAAACTGCTTAATTTTGATTTCAACTAAAACATATTTGGGGGTCTCTCTCCTCTGATTGTATATAAGGATGGTACTTCCTTGACCAAAAATAACCAGCATGTTTCATGCGAGCCGACAGACAGGGCTGTGCTTCACATTTGCAGTGCAGTGCAATAGCCTGACCCCCCAGTTTTCTGGTGCTGGTCACTCTAGGCTGATAACCATCACCTATACCCAGTGCTGGGAGCGTCTGTTGTGATTGCTCCTGGAGTAGAAATTGTGCTGTTGCAGGCAGAAGAACCTTTCTAGGTGGGCCCTCACCCTGCAGCTTGGTCCCAGGGCTAATCCCGTAAACATGTCTCCTCCATCTGCCAGTGGCCACAAAGTCTGGAGAAGAGAAGGCTCCAGGGAGATCTCTTGCAGCCTTCCAGTCCTTAAAGGGGGCCTGTAGGAAGGATAGGGGCAATCTTCTTAGCAGGGCTCGTTGTGACAGGACGAGGGGTGACGGTTTTAAGCTAAAAGAGGGAGATACAGACTGGAGAGAAGAAAGAAATTTTTTTACGCTGAGAGTGTCAAGACCCTGGCTGAGGTTGTCCAGAGCGGTAGTCAATACCCCGACCCTGGAAACATTGAAGGTGATGTTACATGGGGCTCTGAGCAACCTGCTCTAGTTGCAGATGTCCCTGCCCTTGTCGGGGCGGGGGGGAGTTGAACAAGATGACCGTGCCAGATCTTTTCCAACCCTAACATTCTACGGTTCTGTGATAAGTCCATGGTGCATGCTTTGTGAGGGAGGAGAAACGAGGGCTCTCTTCTCACCACTATCTGCACCTCCCCATCACCAGTTGGAATGACCCTCCCTGGTGAGCTGACGCTGGGCAGAGAAGAGAAACATCTTCCCTTAGCACGTTCACTCGCTCGGTCCTATTTACACCCGACCAGTGTGTTTCTAGCCTGTATTTTTTGGTTTCACCCAGCTGTGACGCTCCTTCCTCAAGCTGCTTTATTTCTTTTCCATACTCTTGGTGTCCTTCAGAGGGCCGCTGGAAAGGCTTTGCAAACTAGCATGGAGGTATCGTAGGTAATAAAACACACGTTACCGAACGCTGTGCAAACAAGTGAGGTCACCCTGTTTAGTAAATCTGTTTTTCCCTCGACTGAGGAAAAAAATTCTTGCTCTCTCTGAATGCTGGAAAGTCTAACGCCTTCCTTTTTTTCTTTTTTTTTTCCTTTCTCCTTTTCCTTCTTTTACTCACTTTTAATTCCCTCTGTTGGTTCCCCTTGTGAGTATCCCACCTATTTATCCAACGCTTATTGTTGTTGTTAGGTAACTGGCAAAGATCGACGTCTTGGTGAGAGGTCTCCCAGCCCACAATGCTGCCTTTTTCTTAGTCCCAGCAAAGAAGCTGAGAACCACTAATACCAGCTTTATTTTCATTGGCACTTCCCAGAGCTGGAGCCACCCAGTCGTTCCTTGCAGAGCGCTTCTTAATCAATACTAAACAGCTGACAGTGCAAGTAGCTTCCCTCTGCAAATACTTATTAATCAAATTTGGGGAGCTTTGGTGGTGGAGAGTGTGCAATGAGCCTTTAAGATGGGAGGTTCCACGATTTAGGCTTTGGCAGAGGGGTGGGTGTGTTTATGTCAGGTATCTGCTCACAAGATCTCGAGAGCAGAGGGATGAAAGCTGCCCTGTGTTGGTAGAACCTCATGTCACTTGTGCCAGTGGTGAATGGGAAAGATTCCTTCTTTTTTTATTTTTTCTAATTTTTTTGGTGTGCTTTTTGTTTGGTTGGTTGGTTTGTATTTCTTTTGTTTTGTTGGGGTTTTTTTCTTTATTTTTTTTTCCCTTCAATATTTGATAATCCACATCAAGCCCAGAAAATTATAGAATCATAGAATCAGTTTAGTTGAAAGACACCTTCAAGGTCATCAAGTCCAACCATCTCCCCAGCACTGCCAGGTCACCAGTGAACCATGTCCCTCAGCACCACACCTCCAAGGCTTGGAAACCCCTCCAGGGAGCAGGGGGACTCCAGCCCTGCCCTGGGCAGCCTAGGACAGGCCTGGGCAACCCTGGAGGGGAAAAAATTGTTCCTCAGCTCCAACCTCAACCTCCCCTGGGGCAACTTGAGGCCATTTCCTCTTGTCTTAACTCTTGTTCCTTGGGAGCAGAGCCTGACCCCTCTGCCTCCAAGCTCCTGAATTCCAGGGAGTTGTGGAGAGCCAGAAGGTCTCCCCGGAGCCTCCTTTGCTCCAGGCTGAACAAGCCCAGCTCCTTCAGCTGCTCCTCACCACACTCCTGCTCTGGACCCTTTGTTACCCTTCTTTGGAATTTGAAGTTCTGGAGTAGCTCAAGTTGTATGTTGACAGGACCATTTAGGTCCTTAACTGGCTAAACATATTTAGAAAACAAAAGATAGAAGAATTAAATTTCTGAGAAAATAAAAAGAATTGACTCTACCTAAGCAGTGTTTGAGCCTAGCCATAGATCCTGTATTGCTCCTGAATGCACAGATAAAAAAAAAATATTTACATTACTTCCATTTAAAAGGAATCCTTCAATTGCACTACAATCATTTTCTGTGAAATTCATCTCCTGGGAAAGGAATAGTTGGGCAGTTTAGATTGGTGGAGAGCAGAAACAAAAAACACTCTTTCTGACCTTGATATTGCAAAGATCTGTCTGAGACCCAATGGGAAATTTTCTGAAGAAATGTTTTCCTGTTGGAAAAAGCCAATTTGATAAAACTGAAAGGTTTTGCAAATGTTAATTCTGATGAATTTTAGCAATAATAATAACAAAAAAGTTCTAGTTTTCGGTTTTAGAATGTGGGTTTTTTTGTTTCTGTTCTTTATTTGAGGTGCTTTAGCATTATTGGTTGTACAGAAGCAGTAAACCTCGAACTCAGTCCAAAAACTTATCTTTATAGACATGAAAATTTTTATCAGCTGCAAGTGTCCTTTTCTTTCAGAATTGCATTTAGTAGGACATTTTGAAAATATTTTGCTTTCCTTTGGATCCAGACTGGAAAGGTATTTGAAAGCATGGGATTTACCGCAGAATGGAAAATTCGATTCCTCTCCAGCTACGGCGCTTGCAGGTAACAGGCGCTTTATGATGCTTTTTAAAAAGGCTACGGGAACAGATTGTGGAATAGACTTTCCAGGAACGTGGTAGAACCCCCCTGTTGCTTGAGGAATGCTAAAGCTGATTTGACAAAGCCCTGGAGGATATGTTCTTGAGGGCAATTTGAGATTGGCAGGCAAGTGGATGGATTGACTTAAGACATTCTTTGTGCTTCCATGAAGGGAGGACAAGATGTTTATTTTGGTTTCAGGGTTTAATAGGTTTGGAGATATTTCAAGCTACTGGAGGCTTCAAAATTAAAGTATTCAGCCCAGAGACTTCTCCATATTTTATTATTTATTTATATATTTATTTATTTTAGGAGGACCAAGAGAAATCTGGGCAGTAATAAAACTACAGTTATCTACACAAAAACTTTCTCATGTTAACCTTAAGGCCACAAAACACTTTTCTACCTGAAGGACAAGCTCTTAGAGGGGAATATTTTTCTCCCCTTCACAACCACACTATTGAATCTCCTTCAATCTTCAGTCGAGTTGACATGGGAGAAGTTTAACAAAGGAGAAATAAAATTCCTCCAATGAATTTTAATTCATCAGTTGTTGTCTACTGTAGGGATAGTGTCTCATGGCTTCCTCTTCGTTGCCGTTGGCTGTTGACATTTCCCTGGGTCTTTGCAAGGAGCTGTGTTTTCTTCAGAATGTGAAGACTTTCTTGCCTTTAAGTTTTCCAACCGCATGTCAGGAAGCCAAACTCCTTGGAAATGTCGACTCAAAGGGGAAACAGGTGATGTGAACTCGCCATGAGTAAGGCTGGAGGGTGGCTGCAGAAGTACCAATGTTCCAAGAACTTTTACACATAAATGCCAATCTGCCGGCGCATGAAATGACCCTACTTTTGTCATTTTTTTTTCCTCTTCTCCCCCCCCCTTTCCCTTTTCCCTTCCTTTCCTGCCTCTTTTAATTGTGTGTGTCCTTTTCTCTGCAAAGTGGGTTGTGTGTTTTGGATGAGAAGCATCTCTTGCTCTCTCATGTGACGGGATTCAAGGACGGGTCCACCAAGAGCGTTAGGAGAGCAGATAAAACCTCGGGAAATCTCTGAATCCAAGTGTGAGTCATCAGAAGAGTTGATTTGAAAGGACAGCTGTACTAACATTGACTAAGATGCCTATTAAAAATGTTGGCAGTCACAGAAGGATCACTCAGTATTTGATCATCCATTTTGGAAATTAGCAAAACAATCCGCAGAGATTCCGAATAATATTTTCATGTTAAGATAAAGACTTTTCATTTGTGGCTGTTTTTTCGCATTTTACGATTTCCTCCCTATTTTACTCAGGAAATCGTAGAAACACAAAATCCCTTTTCATGGTGGGACTGATATTTGAAACAAAAGCAGAAGCCTAGGGTATGTTTTGTAAGCCTAATTATGATTTCCCCCCATGATCCATTATTCTTTTTTATTAGCCTGCGACAAACTGCCTGAGGGTTCTGGGAAATGAGCAGTTGACTCCATGTCCTCTGAGACTCAGTTTGTGTGAAGTTTAGTGCCTGGGTAACGCACAGGACTTTCGGGGCAATTGTAGCCTTTCTGGGGAAGTCCTCAGTGAAGAAGACCTCTTTCCTGTGGTATCGAAAGGAAATTGCAAGTCCATCTCCAAACAGGCCCGGGTTCAGGTGTGCTTTTGGGAGCACCTCACAGGAATTGTGTCTGTATGTGTATTTTTCCTATCAGTAAGGGCTTCCTAAGTCCGGTGAGGTGTCCATTCATTCAGAGCTTTACTGTAGCTAAGGTGAGGGGCAACACTGAACCTCAAACTCTTGAAAACAACAGGACTTGGCTGTTCTTCTGTGTGGAAATCGTAGAATGTTTTGGGTTGGGAAGGACCTTTAAAGGTCATCTAGGCCAACCCTCCTGCATCTTCAACTAGAGCAGGTTGCTCAGAGCCCTGGACAACCAGACCTGGGATGTTTCCAGGGATGGGGCATCGACCACGTTTCTGGGCAATGTGGGCCAGTGTTTCATTACCCTCAGTCTAAAGAAATTCTTCCTTCTCTCCAGTCTAAATCTTCCCTCTTTTAATTTAAAACCATCACCTCTTGTCCTGTCACAACAGACCCTGCTCAAAAGATTGTCCCCATCTTCTGATAGGCCACTTTATGTCCTGGAAGGCCACAAGAAGGCCTCCCTGGAGAGAGGGACAAAATCTTTCTTCAACTTTCCCATCAAGACCTGGCCTGCATGTTTATAGGAGCCTGTGTGCAAATGAAAGCAGAGTGTAAGTATAAATAATAGGAGTAGGAAACTTTTATTTTTTCCCAAGTACTGTAGATGGGCTGTTTTTTGTGTGAGTTTTCTTTTACTGTTTGTACATCAAGATAAAGCTGAGTTCCTTGAGCAATTGTCACAAAATAACAGACATAGGCCTGCGGTAGAACAGGCAGAGACCTGATCTGTTTAAGTGTGGCCAAATCTGAATGTAGACCTCCCATGTCTAAGACAAGGTGCAGCCCCACACATGAGAGCTGCTGGAGAGAGGGTGACGGTTTGATGGTGCTCGTGCCATGCCAGCTAAACCTTTGCTTCATCTTCCCAAGTTATCTTCCAAATAGACCTTCACTGTTGGTATGTAAATGCTGTAGTGTCATGGTCTTGGTGTTGTCCTCCCTGTTTCAGAGGAGAGGAGCAAGAGACCGGGGACATCTGCATCCATTCATCACCCTTGCCTGTGTTAATACTTCAGGTAAGTCACTCTTTCTCCAGAGATGTATTACATGGCTCTGACTCAAGCCAGGCTTTCAAAACCTCTCTCTCTCTCTCCATCCATCCATCCATTGCAAAAAACAATGCTTTTCCAACCTTTGAGGAAAGTAGGAAGAGCTGAATGAATGTTTGGTGAAGGAAACCATTGAAAGAGAACCAGAATGTCATTCTTCTCCAAGGTACATGCTGTCACCAAAAGTCATCCTCCCCCTTGCCGCCACGCTACCAGGTGACGCTCAGGTGTGTGCTACTCTCTGATGAAAATCCGTTTTCCAGTGGTGCTCGTGTTGACAGTCTGCCAGCAAAGGTTATTAGATACCATCCATAAAGCCTGTGGCACATTGGCCTGTTTGGAGGGAATCAAGTGAAAGCCTATTCCCTCCCCAGCCAGAGCCCACCCAGTGAGAAACAGGCCGGTGGGTTGACTAAACTCAGATTATTCAGCTCAGAAAACTACATTTTTAATGGATTTAACATCTCTGTGTTTTGTGGTTGCCTTCTTAAGAAAGAGAATCATTGCGAGAAGAAAATGTGGAGTGGGTGTATATTTTCATCTTTTGATTCACAGTAGTTTTTGCTTTCCTCCCTCCTCCCTGCCTTTCTCCTCTTATACTTCTCAGCGTATAGAGAAGTAAATTTTGCCTGCGTGATATTTCTTTGGCCGAACGTGATTCAGTACCTCTGGTGTTCTAAATCAAAGTAATCAAAACAATCATGTTCTTTTAATCCATCTACTGGTCCCAACTCTGTGTACTACATTTTTTTTTTTTTCCCCCTAAGGTTTGGCTCTGACATCACTGAAATGCTTCAGCAAAATATCAAGACTTAATGTCAGGAGTAAATCATCATTGTTAGCTTCACCCAAAGCCAAATACCTGCCTCTTTCCACAAACCTCAAAGAAGACCTCGCTGCCTAGAAGTGCCCAAACAGGACAACTTCTCCAATGCTATGCAAGAAGGCTCTACAGAGGGATCTGGGTCGAGGCCAATGGGATGAGGTTCAACAAGGTCAAGGGCCAGGTCCTGCCCTTGGGTCACAATAACCCCCTGCAATGCTCCAGGTTGGGGCAGAGTGACTGGAAAGTGCCCGGAGGAAAAGGCCGTGGAGGGGGTTCGTCGACAGGCAGTTGGAGATGAGCCAGTGCGTGCCCAGGTGTCCAAGAAGACCACCAGCACCCTGGCTGTGTCAGCACCGGTGTGGCCAGCAGGACCCAGGGAGGGATTTTTGCCCTGTACACAAAAGGAACCCAACCCATAAAACAACAAAAACCAAAGAGAAGGACCAGATCTTCAGCTGATGTCAATTAGGAGATCTCTGTCAACATCAAAAGCTATCCTCACTTACTCCAGCTGAAGATCTGACCCAGTTGCTATCCAAGGATGTGATGTCAGTGCTGCTTTTTCTCATGAAGACCAAAAAATGGGCTCCCGGATTCATTTTCTCCATGTCCACTGAGCTCTGCTGATTTGTACCAAGGTCTTCTCAGCGGAAAGCAATGTGCTTGCTCTCCCCTCTGCCAGCCCACCCAAGCTGCTCTACGTTGCTTCCACGGGTGATGATGGTGGTGGTGCAATGGATTTGCCTCTTGAGAAACTGAGAGGCTGATAAGGAGTATGGGAACTCCACCAGGCAGGCTGGAAATATCAGATATCCAAGACAAGCAAAATCTGCTTGTCCTCTGAATCTGCTGTTTGCTTTCTGAGTAGCTTTGTCCTATCATTTCCACCGCTCTGCACCAGCTAAACCTACTGGAAAGCAGGAATTTTCAGCTCAGGTGCTATATTTGATACCATACTCACATGCTATGTTTTTTTTGAAGGACTAAGCTGGTATCTCCATATGGGGCCAGACCAGAGGAGACCGTCTGGAACAAGGCATCAGTGCAAGACTCTGCATCGCACTCCACTTCTCGGTCAAGATGTTCCCTGATTTTGGGGTTTCTTGTGTAGAACAGAAAAAAACCTGCTGACCTCATATGATCTCTACAGGTGATTACCACTGTCAAAAATTAGAGGCTTTGGCACCTAACTCTTGATGTGCAGGGAATTACGTACAGAGATGCATCTAAAACCACATGCTGCTTTTAAAAATGTTGTGCCTGCTCTTCCTGAGTTACGTTGGCCTTGAGAAGGTGAGGTCTGGGGTTCAGCGTGAACAATTAAATTTTACGCACGGTCTCTGTGTGCTGATATCAGGGAGATCACATTTATTCCTCGATTGAAATGTTGGCTTTGGGAAATCACTAAACGTTCCTGGAAGTAACCAGCTCGAAGTTTCAAGGAATCTCACTGAGAAGTTGTAACTAACAGAAAAGAAAAAAAAAAAACCAACCAAAGACCAAACTTGCCTTTCCAGCTAACTATTTATTTTCCCAGAGAAGTCCCTTATTAATTTTTATGGTGCATAAATACCAGAAAACCAGACACCATTAATTAGTGACTGGGTTTGGTCTTCATACTGAACTCTCTGCAATCCAAGCCAAACTGGGATTTTTTATTATTTTTTTTGTTAAGGTTTACAGAAAAGTACATAAGTGGATAGATTGATTTTGTTGTTTCTTTAATTTTCTGAGCAAATCTGGTCCTAATTTAGTACAATTTCTGGGTTTTTTTTTTATTCCTATTGCTAGGACCCTCTCTCACAAGTTGTTATTCTTCACGTCTACTCCGTGTAGTTACACTGATTGGCTTTTTTTAAAGGATGGACCTACCGTATAAGCCTGAAAACAAACTCCACGTGAGGAGAAACTACTGTTGGTAAGCGACACGTTCCACATTGATTTCTGGGTAGGTACGAGATCTTCAAGAGTGAATTCCATTTGGTTTAGATCTTGACCCAACATCTTTTGGCTCAACAGGTACTTTTGTACTGACTTCAAAGGACATCTTTAGAGCAGGAAAACAAAAGCCCTTTTTCTCAAGTGCCTTGCTGAGATAGACACAATGCTGGATGTGCAGTCCCTCTCAGCCAGCTCTCCTACTCCAAAAGTAGGAGAAGAAAGGCAGGAGACAGCAGATCCACAGCAGATCTCCATTCCATGCCTGCGGAGAGGGCTCCAGCAGCAGTAAGCATTTTGGCTGCCAGGGTGACATCAACAACATGTTTCTCCTCTGATATAGAAGGGTCCTTGGACTTGCCCTTCATCTCTCACGCCTCACAGGGGCTGTTAGCCAGAGGACGAGCTTGGATGACCCCTCTGTTGTGAGGTTTATCGTGGGAGACAGAATTCCTCTTGACCCTAATCACCTGGTGTTCGGAGAAGGGATGTCTGACAGATGTGGTGACTCTCAGGGACTGATCTGCAGTTTATTTCTTTGCTATCAGTTGCTGACAGGTTTCTTCCTCAAACAGAGTTTGTTTTAAGGTGTATATGATAGACATCTTTTTTTAAAAAAAGCAGATAAACACACCAAGAATTTGATCTATGAAATTCTTGAACCTGAGAGGATTTGAGCGTAATGAATTATTTACCATCACGATGGGTAAAGAATGGTATTTCTCTGGGTACTGCATCTGCCAGTAAATCACATAGACGTCTAACTTTTAATCTTTCTGAATGTTGAAAGCATGCCTTAGGTGCTGAGTTAACCCTTTTGTTGTCAGGCTGTAGTTTAGCACTGTCGGTGGAGCTGGACACTCCTGGCTACCTGGAGGACAGAGCAGCAGTAGAAAGCTAAGGCTTCCGGAAGTCCACAAGAAGCGCATGGAAGGGCTTTCAGTGAGAGCTCAACCCCTAACTCACATAGGTCCCAAGCAAAAAAAAAGTAGTCAAGTCTAAACATCTATGCCCAGTTTGGTTTGAAATCCCTAGAATTAGACCTACAGGCAGGATCAGGCAATGGTAATATGGCTGTAAAATACAACCTAATGCAACAATATCCTCCTGTGGAGAACAAGTCTTGGGTTTGTGTCTCGGTCTTGTTGTAGATCCAACATCTCTGTTCCAATTCCCTCAAACCCGGGAAAATAAATCCCCCTTACAAGGTGTTTTTCTGTATCTTCTACTGACAGATTTGATGACAGTTTAGACTGGTTGTACCTAATGCTAGTTTTAGGTGTAAAATCCATGAAAATCTCTCCTTTCATCTAGAACAGATTTGCTTAATTTATGGAGAGGGTATTGATGGCATGTGACTAGTTCCAGCTGAGAGAAGATCCCGTCACACTAGTCAGGGTGCAGATGGTGACTAATGACTGACAACAGCCAATTTACAAATTCACCTCCCAGATAATGAATTCCTCCTGGTTTTGATGATGTGAATGACCTTCTTGGTAGAGTCCCTCCACCTCTATTAGCTACAGGAGTCAGCTTGAAGTGATGGGTAAAACTAAGGCGGAAAGTTGCAAAGATTCACTTATAAAAGGAGGAGGTGGGAGGGAGATAGAGTGACACGTTTTCTTCTTCCCTGTGCTGTGGTTTACTTCATCTCCAGTTCTCAGCATCCCACTTCATTCTCACTCCCAGATGTTGTGCAGTAAAGCCATCAACCGATGTTGACGAATCTATCCAGGTAGGTTTGGTTGGTTGTTTCCTCTGCTTAATGAAGTAGTTGTTAAATAAAGGAGCTGAATCCAAAGCTCACTGCAAATCAGAGCACAGAAATGCAGTGGACTGAAAGCGTTTTGCCTACAGGCACTGCCAACTCTTCTGAATGAGAAGACAAAGTGAAAATTGGAGATCTGTGTGTTTCGACCGCAGAGCTGAGGAAATGGAGTTGACTGAATGCATGTTGGTGAGAAATGGTGTGAAAATTACATGTCTTCCAGACTCAAGCACAGCTGTAGAGCACCCAAGGGTATGTGCTGCTCTGAATTTCTGCTATTCTTGGCTCTCTTAGTACCTCCTAAGTGGCAGACGACATTTTGAGAGGCTCCATACGTGACACGATCCGCGCGCTCCGTAAAAACCCCACGTGGGATTAACGTGCTGTTTGCTAAGGAGAAAATCTTCAGGTCTTGGAGAGGTTGAAACTCAGTGTCATTCAGTGGAATTCACTCTCAGAAGCTGACCAAGTGGGGGACTCGGGAATTTCGGAGCTTTGGGAATGGCTCGTGCGTCTACAGCTTGACCTCGAGTACGTAGTACATGTGATGTTACAGGCCACAGATGAGTCGATTGTGCAAGGAACACTTTATATGCCTGTAGTGGGTTGGTTCTTGCAGAGGGATAAGAGGGATAAATGGTCTCTCTGGGAACAGCTTGTCTCCATTTGCTGTTACACACTGGCGATGAACAGTTCGTGTGTGGGCACCGAGGTCTCTAAAGAGGCCAGTTTATAGCCCAGTGACTTTACCAGTAACACCACACTCTTCTTTTTTTATTTTTTATTTTATTTATTTTTTTCCCCAAAAACCTCTGTTTAACTGAAGGCAGACTGGCTTGTGGCTTAGGAGATCAAGGTGCAAGTCCCGCATGGTTTTCTGGAGAAGCCACTTTAACCTCCCCCATGCCTTGGCTTTCTTCTCAGAAGCGAAATGTTTTGATACTAAAGAAAACTTTTTTTTTCCCCTCCTCTAAATGGTTTTTCCACCTAGATCTCGTATTTTAGATGGAAAATTTCTGAAAGTTTGGGGTTTTGTTAATTTTTTCTTTTTTTTTTGTTGTTTTGGTTGGGAAACATTTTTTGTGGAAAATACAACTTTTCCCATAAAATGTTCTGAATTCTACCAAAGGAAAGGGCAGTATAAATCTATTATTCTTGCGGTGCGTTTGAGGTCAGGATGCATTTATGGGTCACGTAGCCTTACCCAGTGTGCTGTCCTGGAACGGGAGTGCCGACGGGCTAGAAACCTTCAAGGACATGGTTTTGGGTTTTCTTGGTCTGTTTGTTTTTTAAACATTTCTAACCTCTTCTTAAATGCAGGCTTCTACTCCCTTTTTTTTCAACTGTTTCCAAAGGGAGGAATCCCAAATCCATTCCTCAAGGCTTTATTTTCTATGTGGAAGTACCACACACAGCTCTTATTAGCCTCTTTTACCTCTCCCCCTCCCCGCTCTTCATCCTCTTCCCCCGGATCCCTCCCAAACACTTGGGTTTGGCTCATTCCCGAAGCCAGTTCGGTTTTCCTTCAAGAAGCCTTTCCGCAGCTCTCGTTGCAAACCACACATTAGCAAGGCAATGAGTTTCTCCAACCCTCTTTGCTCCCTGCTAGCTGTTGTGAATCCA
This sequence comes from Baryphthengus martii, assembly GCA_013396935.1. Lineage (NCBI taxonomy): Eukaryota > Metazoa > Chordata > Aves > Coraciiformes > Momotidae > Baryphthengus > Baryphthengus martii. The sequence continues at coordinate 58,804 of VWZK01009227.1, forward strand.
GGAAAAAAAAAAAAAAAAGAAAAAAATCTCTTCTCAAGAATAACAAACATGCTTCCCCTGTCCTAGGTGAAAAAAAAAAAAAGATATTCAGATCCTGAACCAGAAGTTCATCAGGTCAACATCCCTGAAGCCTGTAGGATGATGCTGGTTTGCGAGGAGCTGTGCAAGCGGGTGTCACAATGCTGAACTCTTTTCACTGACCCTTCAGCGGATTTGCTGTCTTGGTTTGGAGCAGAACCCGTGATCTGGATGGGAACGTTTAGTTTAAAAGGGAACCTGGAGTCTAATTGTCTTTTGGTTTTGGCTATGCCGTAAGCAAAGCCCTGGTGTGCGTCTTGCAGAAAGGAAGCGAACCCAAAGCTAGTCAGGGCTGATTTGCTTCGGTTTATTTTTAATTCGCGTGAATGTAAACCGAAGAGGAAAATAGTTTAAGAGTGGGGTGTCTGAGCGGAGAAGCAAGAACGTGATGAAGGAACGTGAATAGAAAGTAATTTTGCAGCGGATGGCAGTGATCTTTCGGTCTGTGTCTGTACCCTTCTCTCAGATCTCAACCCAGGATCTCTGTTTTCCCACTTTCCATCGGATTTGGTGGGCAGTTGGGACCCTAAGCGAGATGAGGGGTGTTCTTGAGGCTGCAGCAATCTAATTATTAGTGAGATGTCTGAGTTTAGAGATGGGGATGTATCAGTGCATTCATCTGCAGAGAGGCAGGCTGGAGGGCACACAAAATGTGTGGGATCTGACTTTGGCTTTAAAGAGAATTCTGTGATTTGAAAAAACACTGTAAACTTTACCGAGAAGCTGATCCCCTTCCTTACCCTCACTCCTCCAGACTCCTCCAGATTGCTGGAATAACATGAATCATTGCACCCTGTAGATGTCAGAAAAGTAAATTTTCATCTTAAAGCATTATTTTTTTTTTAAACAAAATGTTATCAATTTATTGTCATGTGATATTTCCATCTCTCTTCCTGAAAAAGAATATTCCAGAGTAAAACCTTCCCGAGGCTCACCATCTGTCTAGATCCTAACAAATTTGTGGTACTGTTCCTTGCTTTGTCACTGCTGCTGGTTAAAAAGCACTGGTAAAACCAATCAAACCATTGTCAGGCTGCGCTGTGACCCACTCTGCACCAGTGGAAAAGAAAAGACGGCGTTTAAGATACCACAGACTCAAACTCAGGTTCTTTTTTGGTACACACCAAAGCCTTGAGATATTCTTCAGGTCGTAGCGATCGATGTCGACTTTCAAACATAGGCATTTTTCAAGTACTGATCCTCCTTTCTTCTTTTTCTTTTTTTACTTCCTTTTGTGGCTGATGTTTTAATGTTTTCTCAGAGTTGCCTGTTCCTCCGTCCTCTGCCAAAATCCCTCTTCTTTCCACTTCATTGTGTGCCTGTGTAGTACCTTGAAGTAAGAATTACGTTGTCTAATGACATGGCTCAGACACGTACGGTCTCATGAAATCAGACTCTAACATCCATACAATATATGAAGAGTGAAATATTTTATCAAGGGGATTATGGGGACAGAGCTGGCTTGTGTTGGACACCGTCACCCTTTCAGATAGACTGGTGTGTTGGGCCTGTTGACAAGGTAACATGGACAGAGGGAGATCACCTGTCTTACAGCATTACCAGTCATCCTACAGGGAAAAATAGCTTTGGTCACCCCACGTTTTGTCCGGAGGAGAGGGCTTTAAGAGCCATTGCGAAGCCCTGTTGCTCCCTCTATGTTGTGGGTCTTTCCCACCCCACCACCATATTGCTGCCCACCTTGTTTCCAGCTCCTCCCTGGCTCTGATGGGGACAACTATTGCCCTGACCCTACTATCTGGGTGATAAATGCCTGATAACAGTCATGAGCAACTTTCGGGAGGGCATGGGGAGTGGTGTGAAGCCAAGCAGAGGAGGCGAAGTCATTGTTTCAATAAATCACTCCAGAGACCTTTCTGCTCTTTGGAAATTTCTGTACATCCCCAGAAAAATCCACCCAAATCTATTTTGGTTCATTTTTTTAAAAAAAAATTGTCTCTTTACCTCTCTTGCAATGACCTCTATTTCCTTTGGAGTGAATGCCTTTGGCACAATGAGTGATATTTTCTCTTCCACTCATCCTTTCCTCATTTTTCAACCCACTCTGGAATGCGGGATTAGACATTGTAATGCGGTGCTAGGAGCCGTAAAGGTTAATATCCTGCCTTCCAAAGTCACTCTTAGGCTCATAGGCTTTGCTAATGAAAGGACCTCATACTTCTCCCCTACTATCCCCTTCATATTCCCCCAAAAAAAGGATTTAGGAAACAGGCCAGGGTCTTGTCTTGTCAAGGGTGAGAAAGAGGGAGGGAAATAATAATGATAAATAAATTAAATAAAGACCGAGCCCTGTCCTGCCAAACATAGGAGTCAGGAGCCCTTTTGCATTTGAGACACCCAGCAATTACGAGCTAATCCATTTGGCAAATGCAAGATGGTGCATAGATCAATCCTTCTCAGGCCATTTTTTTTGTGCGGGGAATGTTTGCTGACTGAATTAAGGAACAAGCAAAGAAAATACCCTCCTTGTTTCCCTCAAGGCAGCAGAGTCGTCGGACAAAGCCGCTCGTTCCTTGGGCTGTAGCCTTGGGAGATGGAGGCTGCAGAGCCTCTGGGCATCTGGGAAAGCTGTAGGAATAGCGACGTTTTTTTTGGGGAAATTCCTGTCTGCACCTTGGAGCTGCACTGGCCCCTTCGCTGTCGGGGGAAATTAATCCTCTGCCATGTCTTCTGGCATTGGCCAAGGTTCAAGGCAGCCTTAAGCAGAAGGCTGGGGAGAGGAAGGAGATTGTGTTGTAAAAGAGGAGGGTGGGAAAGCCTGAGATGCCATGCTGCTGAAGCCACCTTGCACTGTAACTCAGGGACTTGATTCTGGACTGGCAAGTATAGGTCTTGGCATGGGGAGGTGAATCTAAGCTGGTGAGATACATTTTCCTGTTCCCCGGGGTTCCTGAAAAGGATAAGAGGCTGCAGAGCACCTGGGAGGGGTGTGTGGTTCATGCTTCCAAGGGTGGAATGGCTCCTTAGCCTAGCTGTGCTAATTCTTCCTCACCTCCATAAAGGAGGCCTCTCTTAGGACTGAGGACTACGGTTGCATGTGCCTTTTGGAAAGCAGCATAATTTCGAGCTTTGTTCAAATTGAATTTGGTTCCTAACATCCATTTAACAGGTTGAATTTGGAGTTAGCATCCTGCTTTCAACCATAGGAACCACAGGTCCATGTTCAGCTTTTTCCTTGCAATCCATGACTATCAAGTAGTGTGGGTTTTTTTTTCTTATCTGTAAAATGGAGAAATTAGGTATTTCTTTGTCTAAGGAGCTGGTCAGCTGAGCCTTGCAGGAAGCCAAGGAGCTGCACAGGCCGGAAGGCAGAAAGGAGAGATGGCTGTAGAATAAAAATTCTGCTTCAGGATAAATCTCAGAAATCAATCACTGACTTTGATTTTCTACAGTTCACTTCTTGGGAAGCTTTATCAGGCTCTGATGGGGATTTTTGCCCTGAATTTGATGACTCTTAGGCAGTATCAGCCTGGAAACCAAGGAGTTTTTCTGCAACAAAATGACATTTTTCCCATAAAAACCAAGTAATCAAGCAGCCTTTTGAGACCAAGAGGTGTCCTGCCAGCAAATTCCCAAACAGCCCTGTCTGAGTGGCAGAGAGAAGGCGACGCTTACAGGTTAGTTGCGCAGGGTTATCGAGCTCTACGAAGAAGTGTTGATTCTGCCAGGTTAGAAATTTTTTCAAGCGAAAATCTTCAATAAATGATAGTATCTCCAAAGCATAATAATAGTTCAGTCTGCTCTGGTTGTTTCATGAGTAACTTCACAAAATAAGAACAGTCCTGCTCTGGATGAGTAGATAGATAAAGCAATATACTTAAAAACACCTGAGATATCAGCACCATGTCTCACAGACCTCTATTTATCACTGCCCTGGATTTTTGTAGAAGTTTACATACATTTCTCCATGAGAAACTGTCCACAATCACACTCAGTTCTACAAATCCTGTCCCAGCAGGCACCAGGACAGTAAGTTTTACACTAAAGTTGGATTGAGCTGGAATATTTGAGAGGTTTGGGTGTTTGGTTTTTTTGTTTGGTGTTTTTTTGGGTTTTGGTTTTTTTTTCTTTTTTCTTTCTCAGATTTCCACAATCCTCATCAGGAATCTGCTGGCAGCTCCACTCTGGGTATTAAAAATAAGTTAGCACCCAGCTCAGCAACTTCAGTAGGCTGCAGTGATCTGGTGGGAGTGACAGCATTTCTCCTACCCAGCCATGGGAAGTGCCATAAAAAGTCGGGAGAGTTTGAAATGAAAATCCATGATTGATGGTGCTCACGAGGGCCATATACCCAGAATTACTCCAGTGTTCATAAACTTAGGACATTCCACTCAACAGCTCGGAGGAAAGGTGTCCCTTTGACACCTTGGCTGTCCTCCAACTTAAACTACAGAAAGACCTCACACAGGGCCAAAAAGAAGCCAAATGAACATGAAATAACCTGAGCCTGAGGCCACAGCGTGTCAAGGCCCAACGGAATGGTTATTAGTCTGGGAGCATTCCTTGTTTCCACGAATGTTGTGTACAGTGTACGCTTGTGAGGTTGATGCCACTTATAATGTGGAATTATAGTCCTGTATTGATGGCTTGGAGATCTTAAACTCTCTGATTAGCCACAGGACTAATAGACCATAGCCACAGCAAAGGAGGTCTCCTCCATCCTCCTCCACTGAGGCTGATTCAGTCCTGCTGCAGGGGGACCTGAACTGCAGGCCAAAAAAATAACCATATAATTGTTCTTAGTTTATTCTACTATTGCCTGTCTACTTGAATCCCCTGACAAGGGCACTGGTCAAATCCTATCAGGGTTCCTCACGGGGCTACTAGTAACTAAAAGGTTACTACTTATCTACAGAGAGCAGGTTTCCCCCATATACTTCGTCTGCCAAGGTCCTGGATTTGATGTAAGACCTGATGTGGGTTATTGACTGGTTTTCTCCTTGGGAATTTCTGAACTTGTTTGATGGGGGCTACTGAAGATACATGCAAGCAGTTTCTGCGGTGGTGGACCAAAGCGAGTCCTGAAAGGGCAGGAAACGTAACACATTGTGTTTTGTAGATAGGACAAAGGGTAATGGTTTGAAACTAAAAGAGGGAGATTTAGACTGGAGAGGAGGAAGACATTTTTTACACTGGGGGTGGTGAGACCCTGGCTCAGGTTGTCCCAAGAAGTAGTCGCTGCCCCATCCCTGGAACCCTTCCAGGGAAGGTTGGATGGAGCTCTGAGCAACCTGCTCTAGTTGCAGATGTCCCTGCTCCCTCCAGAAGTGGTGGACTAGATGGCCTTGAAAGGTCTCTTCCAATCCAAACCATTCTATGATTCCTTAACAATTCCCTCTAACCTGCTACGTTTGCCTTGGAGAGATCACTGTGAAGACAATGCATGGAGTCTAGCAGCTAAAAACATCCTGTCATCTCTCTGGATTACAAATGCTCAGAAAATAAAGATCAACATTTTTTGTTATCCTACCTGTAGAGCTTCCAAGAAGGGGTCCAAATATTAATTATCCAATTGGTGCCACTTAAGAAGTTGGATCCACTTGTCTAATGGAAAATATACTGTAAAATACCCATCTCCTATTTCTTCTAGATGGCCAGTTTCAGAGTAGTCTATTTTGTCTGCGGTGGTCAAAGGCTCTAGTGCGTTAGTGGTGACTGACGTGAAATGAATTTGTGGTCTCAGCCCATTTCTTGGTATGCTCAGGAGCTGCGTCATCCTTAGCAGCTGGCATTAATTGTCTCTATTCAGTAGAGAAGCCAAACCATCCCCTGTGTAGGGGCTTAATTAATGGTCTGTGCAAAGGAAGATGCAGTGGTTGGGAAGTGGGAAGAGGTACATTGCTCTGACCTTGATTAAGTGTGGGTTTGTGGATAAAGCCATCTCCATTTCTGACCCTCTAGGAAAACCAAAGGAAACCAAATGAAACAAAGCAAAGAGAATCATAGAATCATTTATCTTGGAAAAGATCTTTAAGATCATCAAGTCCAACAGTTAACCCAGCACTGCCATCACTAAACGGCGTCCCTCAGCACCACATCTCCAAGGCTTTTAAATCCCTCCAGGGATGGGGATTCCACCACCGCCCTAGACAACTTGTCCCAGGCCTTGACAACCTGGGGAGGGGGGAAGAAATTGCTCCTAATATCCCACATAAACCTCCTCTGGTACAATGTGAGGCCATTTCTTCTTGTCCTGTCACTCATTCCTTGGGAGAAGAGCCTGAACCCCCCCGGCTCCAACCTCCCATCAGTAAGTTGTGGAGAACCAGGTTTCCCCTGAGTCTCCTTTTCTCCAGGCTGAACAAGCTCAGCTCCCTCAGCTGTTCCTCACCAGACTCCTGCTCTGGACCCTTCCCCAGCTCCACTGCCCTTCTCTGGCCACGCTCCAGCCCCTCAAATTCCTCTTGAAGTGAGTTGCAAAAACTGATCCCAGGATTCAAGGGGCAGCCTCGTCAGTGCCCAGTCCAGGGAGACGATTCCTGCCCTAGTTCTGTTGGCCACACTAGAGCTAATACCGGCCAAAATCCTGGTGGCCTTCTCGGCCAGCTGGGCACATACTGGTTCATCTTCAGCTGCCTGTTTGCCAGCACCCCACAGGTCCTTTTCCAGCAGACAGTTTCCTGACAAAGTTTGGGAAGATCTTTTCTTTGGCCGAGATTTTTCCAGGGGCTTTTCCAATGGTTAAATTAGAAGTAAACGTTAGTAGCATTCCCGATCAACCATTTGTCCTTCGGTTTATAATGAAGATGAAGGTTTTAGTGCACTGGAAGATTTTTAGCTTCTCAAAGTAGCATCGCATTTTTCTGATAAATCAATTGTCTTACCTTAGTTTCCTCAACATGAATAAACAAGTCATGTGCTTTCATCCTTGTTTTGTAATATTGTCCTTGACTTTAACGGTTTTTCCTTGATTGTCCTGAGCAGCTTGCATAGCGTGGCAGAAGGCAGAAAGTCCTTTAGCACCTCAGCACTCATGGTGACAAAGACATCTAGTAGGTTGGGCAAAGACACTAAAATGCCAGCAGTTTAGCTGGCTCTCATCCCATCATTTCAGATTTCAGGAATTTCTGGTCTACTGTTTAGCACTTATTATAACAAATGTGCTTCTCTAGCTGCTAAGAGCTTCTAGCCAGTGATTTCCAGTGGAAGGGAAGGAGACAGTTGGACTAGGAAGATGGAAATCAAACCCAGGACTCAGTCCAAAATAGAATCACAGCTATTTTGAGAATTCGATATCTCGTTTTAATTAAGGAATTCTTTGGATTGTCAAACAGCCCTGTGGCTTTGTGGCAAGTACAGGAGGCTCTTGATTCAGGAGTTGGAGACCTGATCCCCTCCTCAGTGGCTTGGTGGTAGGATGGGGTTTCTTTCGGAGAGAAGTCATCTCCACATCCCACAGGAGCTGGTTTTATGGGCTGGCTCTGAATGTTCACTGCGAGGGAGAAAGGCTTTTGAGATGGTGTCAGGTTGACAAGCCCGTTGAGACTTGCGCGGGGAGAGAGGAAAGTGATTTGTCAGAGCTTTAGTAGAAGGGATAGTTGATAGGGAACCTTTGTGCGGTTAAATACCAGCCGGGCTTTGCCTCAAAGAGGGAGGTATTCCACTTGGGAGGGAACCCAAGTGGAATTAGTCATGTCGTGTGACAGTATACACAAATCATCTGCTTCTGGTATGAATGGTCCTGCAACCTTTGACGGCAAGTCACTGCTGTATTTGGAAACGCTCTTACTCATCCCTCCGGGATGCAAATGATACAACTGCTGGCTCCGCCGTCACCCCGTATCCTTACGCCGCACAGGGCCAGAGGCCAGGGCCGGGCTGTGCCTCTGCCATGTGGGGAAGGTCTAAGTGACAAGCAGCACACAGAGCAGCTTGAGGGTATGATGTGAGGGCAAGAGCACGTGGAAGCGGAGCCGGTGGAGGGAGGTTGAAGCTCTGGCGGCGATGCTGCTGTGCCTGTGCCAGCTGTGGTTGGGGTGGATGCACAGGGCAGCCAGCTGTTGCTTTGCTCGGCAATGCACCCTCCTTTCCCTCCAGATGTTCCTGCTCACCGGCACGGACAAGCCCAGCTCTCAAAACTCTAAATGGATCAATATTCCCTGATTCCAAGACTCGATTCCCAGGGCCCCTTTTTCCAGGGTGGCAATTGGAAAATTAGCTGGGTGGATGTTATGTTTAATAATTAAGAGATAGAAATATAATAATATGATCAGGTCTCAAATCATGAGCTCAGATTTTTTCCCCCTTATTCTTGCTTTCCAGGGAATGCTGGCAGCTTTGGCTCCATGCATCATACCACAAAAATCTCACTCCTCCAGAAGAGGGCTAATACACGAAAGAGCTTTCGACCAGGCTGATGTATCACACATGCTTTATATATCAGCTTGGATTTCTTTAGTCCAGACAAAAGGATCAAAGACATAGGGAGGGGCAGGGGTTTGGGGGAGCTTTAATTCTCGCAGACGTGGAGAGCGGGGCAGCGCAGCACGGCTAGAAAGGCTTAGGCATCGCCAAAAGTACAAAGTTGTATTTATGAGCTGTGCTTAGAAACTGCCTCTGAAGTTTGTAGAGCAGCTGTTGTCACTTTTAGGTGACATTTGTGCAGCGAAGCACAATCGGCACAGGCAGGAGCAGGAAATGCAAATTATGGACAAAGGTTTGGTGGATGCAGGAGGAGGAAACACATGTTGTGTGGTCCAGGTTGCCTTTTTGCAGATTTATGTCGTATTGTCTACATGAAGCTCAGGCAGATATTAATCCCAAGGCTGAAATGTTGCTGGGGTTGGGTATAAATTTAAATGTCTTCAGCTAAACTGGTCTTCAAAAGGCCACTATTATAGGCTCTGCCAGAGTTGTCCAGCTTTCAACACATAAACATCTGAGATCCTGTCTTTGTTCTCCAGCTCTGAGGGTGTCCTAAAGTCACACCCTCAACCTGGAGGAGTTACCTGTGAAGGAACATCATTGGGATATATTTACCAGCAGTAGAAAGAAGGATGTCTGTAGGAGGAGCTACCCAATAGCAGTCATTTCAAATTTATTGCATGTTCCAAATATTTGAGCTTTTTTTTTTCCAAACATGATTTACAAGGTTTTCTATGCTTATTAAATGCTTGTTAAGAAACTGCATAGTGCCTTGTCTTTGAGTTTTGACAAGGAATCATTAACACCCACTCAGTAGAGTTTCACATACCCAGCCCTGAATTTTAAGCCAGTTTTACTATATTCAAGAGAGTCTAGGAAAGAACAGACCTGCAGCTTGCTAAGCTGGTGGCAAACGGACACTATCCCAGCAACATGCATGCCCATCTCCTCTAGTGAGGAAAATCTTCTGCCTGGCCTCTCAGAAAACAAAAGGAACAGCTTTCGTTGGTGAGATGTGATGTGAAGATGAAAGATTCAGCAATGCACAGAGTTGCCCCCAAGCTAACAATGGTGTGATGATGTCAGCAGGGTTTGGAAGATGTTTTTTTCTCCTTTCGATGAAGTTAATTAAGAGCATCCCCCTCACCCACAAAGGTGCCATCAGGCAGCTGGATGGGTGTCAATACCGTCACATAGCAAAGGGCCGTGTTGCATGGATGGAGTAGATCACCTCCATGCTAGCTCAAGCCTCTCTGGAACACTTTTCCCTGGTTAGTATTGGCATGCTCACCTCTAAAACTGCCAACAAATCAATCATAAAGGGCACATCTGAAGGTAGAAAGCCCGAGTTAAGTCATGGCCAGCCTTGAGTGGAGACCTGTCCTGCTGTATGCTGAAGAGTACTGGAGGATACCCTGCAGGAGGCGCGGGGCTGCTGTGGGGGATGCATTGTGGCCTTTGGTCTCAGGATCTATTAATTCCTTGATCCTGAGAGAAATAGTGCCCTTCCATGCCAAATGTCCACATTCCTTGTTGCTGGGCCACCCTTGATCTAGACAAGAATCGACAGCGCACGCGTCTAGAAAAATCCTACGGAACTCTTGACCTTTGGGCTGTAGGAAGAGCTTCTGGCTTCTACTGCAGAACTGCCTTCTCCTCCTCCATCCCCTCACACAACAGATACACACACACACACACACACACACATATATGCATATAGTTTTCACATGTGCCAGTTTTTACTGGGCACACGAGGCTCGCTGGAGCCCAAACGAGACTTGCCAAGTGCAAGAAGACAAAGTCAGACTTGTGTTAGCGGTATGGAAAGAGGGGTGGGAGGTCCTGCTCCACCTTAACCCCACCAACCCAACAAAGCTTTTACTGTTCCTCGATGACACGTATTTTCAACGCAGGAATAGCTGGAGAGTGGGGCGCACATTTTTTTGTTCGCTCTGCCACTGCCTGGGTTGGCAGGAGGTGTTGCTAAGCAGTCATTGTGACTGTTTGTATATACTGGGCACCCAATTACCATGAAAATTTGGGGAAGACCCGCTCTGGAGGTGATGTTCTCACCACCACAAGGTGACTCCCTGAGCAGTTTTTGATGAGTGTGGGGAAATTTTCACTTTTTGCAAACATTGATCTTATTTTTTTTTAAAAATAGCTGACTTTTTTTGTTGTTCTTATAGCCTACAGTATAGTGGAAAGCTGATAGATATCAGCAGGGATAGTGGTAGCCCTGGTGGGAATAGAAGAGGGAAGAAGCCGCTCTGTCAAGTGCTACAAAATCATCACACAAGTTCATTTACAACATCACCCAGGGACAGGGAGTGTTCATGGAGTAACTTTATCCCTACCATTTGTTTGGAAATCGGGAGTGGATGCAAACATAACACCTCTCTCGGGTGCTTTCAGGATGGAAGAAACCAAGCACCCCCTTCTCCTCTACATCTGACTCAACTGTTGCTTTGCAGAGGTGTCTCACCAGATCACAAAAATCATAATACCACTGCCTTTAGAAGCTTACTAAGGTCTGAACTAGGAGGTGGGAAGGGATTCTTAAAACAGAGGCTTCTGGACCCAAGGCAGGACTGAGTGTGAGAGCAGTTCAAGGGAAGTCTTAACCAGCAGGAGGCCAGAACAACAGTCCTGGTGCTGTATCCTGATCTTGCTTCAGTGGATTTACAGCTGGTTCCTTTCCTGGAATGAAAAGATTAGAATCGCTGGAGCTGCGTGTGCGTCTTCCAGCGAGGAGAACTAGGTATGCAGCAGCTGTAAAAATAAAAAGCCCTCTCAGGCCATCGTAGTAAAAAGGTTTGGAAACTGTTGAAAGTGGGGTGGGGTGGGAAAATCCTCAAATTTCCTACCTTTTTTTTCTTTTATTTTTTTAATATGTATATTCTGAATTTCAGCATGTCAGTTTTGAACTTGGTTTGAAAGAAAAGAAAGAAATGTACATTAAACCAGGAGGTGGAACCTTAAGATAAAAGAAAGTTTTCAAAACTTCCTTGAAAACTCCAAAGAATTCTGTTCGGTTTTGTCGCATTTATCCCGTTGCCGCCTTTCCAAAGAGCACAGCTGATGTTGGAGAGAGCCCGACTGCAAGAACTCAAGGACACAAAACCTGGTGAGAGGAATTGCAGAGACGCTTGACAAGATTAGACCGTGTGCGTAGGTGAGTGGTTAGTTCAATTTGTATTCATGTTTTGGGCCTTCAGCTGAAGACCTCTAGGAATCAAGAAGGTACCACGCAGATAAACACCTGCAGGTGACCAGAGATTTATCTGTGACACTGAACTTGTGATTGTCACTAAAATGTCAGTTACTGAAGGAAACAGAGCAGAAGAAAATCATAGAATTATAGAAAAGTAACAAAAGACAAGTAAGAAAAGGAGTGGCTTAACTGAGTCTAGCGAAACGTTGCAGTAAGAACTGGAAAAGTGAATTTCATCTGTTTCTGCTGATAAATTTTGTGTAAAATGGTTTGTACAGAACAGCAAGTGGTCGTTCTGCTATTAAATGCATGTTGCTGCAAAACTGATTTGCTTCACCAACACTGAGATCTCACGAAAGCTGAAATTTAGCACAATGTTTGAGAGAAATTAGAGCGGGAAAGCTCTCTTTTGCTCTCTCTTTTCTCTGACCTCACCTGCAGTGTGGGACCTGTTCAGAGGAGTTTTCATGTCACAGCGATAGCATTGGTGAGAGATGGGACTGGGACCTATGGGGGTTGTTCGGCCTGGAGAAGAGAAGGCTCCAGGGAGACCTTCCTGAGGCCTTTCAGGGCTTCAAGGGGCCTGTCAGAAAGATGGGGACAGACTTTGGAGTAGGGCCTGGTGGGACAAGACAAGGGGTGATGATTTTAAACTAAAAGAGGGAAATTTAGGCTAGATTAGGGAGAAATTTTTGATGGTGTGAGTGGTGAAATACTGGCCCAGGTTGCCCAGAGAGATGGTTGATGCCCCATCCCTGGAAATACTCCAGGCGAGGTTGGACAAGACTCTGAGAAACCTGCTCTAGTTTCAGATTACAAAGCTACTGACTCATTTGTTCTGTCTATTTTTATGTCCCTTGATCTTCACCTACCTCTTTGCTTACCTTTAGACATACCCCATAGCTCAGGTGGCCAATGGTGTGTTCTTCTAGAAAGGTGTTCTTTGGTTCTGAACCCTTCAAGGCTTCACATGGGCAGGAGGACATCTCAGTATGTTACACATTGGGTTCCTCTCATCTCTGTCTACTTGTTTTCTAGACACAGAGGCTGCTACTCTGGCTCATACTACAGATCCAGAACCTGTTTTGACTCTTGAGCAGTGACAAGTGCCATCTGCTACAGAAAAAAAACCCACAAAACCCTCCTAATTGAGAATTATGGAAAGCTGCCCTTGGAAAGTTTCTTCCTGATTTGTGGTAGCAAGAAATCAGGTTATTCGGAGAGTTTCCATGGCCTCCTAAAAGCACATGTTCAAATTCCATATTAATCTTCTTACACAGTCACTATTGATCAGCGTGTATTTTAAGTACACGAGGACAACACTAAGATTTACAGAATTATTTGTTGTCTAAAGGCTTTTCGCCTATTAATAACTTTCCACAGCCCCTCACAGAATTTGTTGAGCAACCTCTGAGATTAGAGACTGTTTTGGACCTGGTCCTAGAAAACAAGCCAATTATGGTAAATAAAATAAAACATCTGGATGTCTTGCCACTAGAATATCATCAGATATCCGCTGATTCTGAGGGAATGTTATGTATGAAAGGTAATAATCTGAAGTATTGGGCTTTTTTTATAAAACATAACTCTGAAAGAATGTAGAATGAGACAAGAAATAATGTTGATCTGAGTTGATTGTCTAGAAAATTTACTATGGAAAATCATGAGGTCGGTAATGAATAGTTGGATCGCTTTAACAAGCGCCTGTGCCAATAAAATCTAAACATATATTAAAAAAAACCCTCAAGATAACAGAAGTCAATCTTGCTAAGCAGAGATGCAAGGAACAATGCGAAGGATAAACACTGTTGGAAGGGGAAAAAAAGGCAAATAAGGTTCTAATTAGTGGGAGGGACTGGACAGATTACACAAAGAAGATAAAAGCAGGGAAATCTAATTGGAAACACAACGATGTAGTATCAAACAATCCGAAGCATGTTATCCAGCACAAACGGGTTTTCAGCTCTTTCCACAGGCGAGTGGTGAGTAAAAAAAGGTTGATGCTCTTGAGGTTAGGAGACAGGATGCAGAGAGAAGAAAATATTAGTCATGACTAAAATACCCATTTCCCAAATTGAGTAACAGGCACATAGAAGCCTTCCCTCCATGGTGAAGAGTAACGGGGAGCACGGACTAATGTTAAATGTTCAAGGAGTTCATCAAACTCCTGATGTTTCTTCATGTCTTTCAGAGCTGGTGGAAATATAAACTCAAGTTCAGCCTGACAGCTGCTACGACATCATCTCTCTCTGGTGGCCCATGAAGAAAGAGTGTTTCTCTGAATTTGGCCAACCCACTGAAGATACCAACTGTAGACTTTGTAGTGTGGGAGCAGGAAGCATCAGTGGGTCCTCTCACTCTCTAGCCAGCATATGGTATAGAAGGTGCTCCGTACAGGGTACAAATGGTTGGAGAAAGATCTTGTGTTCAATTAGGCACAGTATATATGAATAGATATCTAACCAAGGGCTTTGATGCTCCTTTTTTGGGAGTCAATTCTCTGTGATCCTGTAACTCTCATCCAGATTCTAAGGAAAGATGGACAACTAAAGGACCAGGAAATGACTCTCCTGAGTTTATGGCTCCTATGTCTGTTTTGTACCCTGCATCTGAGGGCTGGAACATGACCTTCTGCTCTCCATGTCCAAGCATCCTTACTGAAAACCAACTCATCAATCCTCAGTGCTGTGGGGAATTTTCTTGGTGTCCTTGTTTTCAGCCTCAGAACTGAGAAAGAAACAAGAAAATGGGCACAAGAAAAGCAACCGTTTTTTGGTTTTTTTTTCCACCCAAACTCTTTGTATTTAAAGAGAAGGGAAGAGATTAGATCTAGGAAAGCACTCTGTGGTTAATAACCTATTGGCTGCCTCTTTCTATCTCCATGGGTTATGATTTTTCTTTTTTAATTGATGCTTCTGCTTTGACTCTTGACAGGTTGAGGGGAGGTCTTGTTAGCAAGAGGTTGGTTAGATGAGGTTTAGCAATCCCTGCTTGGCCAATTCTCCCCTTGCAGAGAACACAAGGGTGCCTTGCTGCAGTTGGATAGATTTAGCTGCTCCCTTTCCAACCAGCAGACAACTCGGCAGTGCCAGCTCCTCTAGAATTTAAAGCACAGGCATATTTGTGGTCTTTTCTACTTCGTCTTTTGTAGGGCTTTGCTCAGCAGTACTCAGAACATGTTGGCCTCGTTTTTCTGGCAGAAGATTGTAGTGCTGTAATCCCTTCTATGAAAAAGTGTCTGTCTGTCTGTCTATCTATCTATCTATCCAACCAATCTATCTGTCAATCTATTCTATCTCTACCATAAGTAAACCCAGTTTTGTCTGGGCTAGAAATCTGCCTTCCTTTCTCAGAGATCAGCATGCAAAGGCTCATCCCCTTTCTCAGAAGCAGCTGCTTTTGTCGGGAAGATGGGACCAGTCTTCTTTCAGTAGGGCTCAGTGATAGGACAAGGGGTAACAGGCACAAACTAGAACCCAGGAGGTTTCAGCTAAACATGAGGAAAATCTTCCTTGCTGTGACGGTGTTGGAGCCTGGCCCAGGCTGCCCAGAGAGCTTGTGGAGTCTTCTTCTCTGGAGAGATTCCAAACCTGCCTGGATGCTGAGATCCTGGGCCCCCTGCTCTGGGTGACCCTACTGGAGAAGGAGGGTTGGATGAGATGATCTCCAGAGGTCCCTTCCAACCCCCGGCATGCTGTGATTCCGAGATCTTGCCCTGGTTTTCCCGATTTTGCTGTTTATTTTAGTAAACTAGGCCATAGGACCGACTTTGCCGTGAGTCCCCTTCAACCTGCTGCCATAGACAGTTTATTTTGCTTCTGGATCGAAGCTGCCTTGCATTTTTGATCTTTTAAGAAGGAAAATATATTTTAAAACCTGAACTTGGCCTTTCCCTCTGCTGTACTATTCCTAGCAAGCGTGCTTTTCACAGATGCTTTTCACTCCTTCCTCCCTTCCTTCCTTTTTTTTTCCTAAAACTTGATGAGTGAACAGATATGAAAAGGACAGTTCTACCCTTCCCTAGCAATTGGTGTTTTTAATGGAGAGTTACTAGATGATCTTTAAGGTCCCTTCCAACCCCAAACATTCTATGATAATTAAAACTTGCCAGCCCTGTTCACACCACCTTTGGTGTTGTGAGGAGATCACGCACCTCTGATTAATAACATGAAAATAAAGTTTCACAGCCTTGACTTCTTGCTCTGTGAGCCTGGTGGCACAAAGTGACCCGACCACTCAAACACTAACCAAGAAATCAATAAACCAATGGGGAAATACCTCTCTAAATAAAGTTGGGAAAGATGGCTTCAGAAAATGAATGCTGTCTCGTCTTGGCGTGTGGTAAACTTTTGAGGTTATTGCCGATGGCCAAATATAAAAAGCAGGTCTGCCATATGTTCTCCTGATAAATTTTAAGCAGGGGATTATGCTGTGGTTGAGGTTTGCATCTCGGATAGGGAGTGATAGAGTAGGAGAAAAATTCAGCACAGCAGCCAAACGTCAGGAATGGTGGTGCAAACACAAGTGGGAAGCTTTGAGGTAGGACAAAGGTTATGAAGTTAGCAATGGGATCAGACAGACATGGGAATAAGACTCAATTGCAGCGACTGGAGTGACTCACTCTCTACAGCTATTCCTCACAGGAGCTTTACTGGGTTACTGGTGGGAGCTTGGTTGGTGTCCTGGGTTTGGTTCAGGTTAATTATCACAAACAGCTGCTGGCCCAAGCAGTTGGGAGGGGCCACAGCTGGGATAAACAACTGAACCAGCCAATGGGATATCAGATACCTTAATGAGTCTTGCCTCTATATAAGGGGAGGGCTGGGCTGCAGGTGCTTGTTTTCAGCTTGCTTCAATGTGCAGCTTCAGTGTGGTTGGAGCAGGAAAACTTGATGTCTCAGACACAGGTAGAGCCTTCCTGGTTTTTATCACTTACTTTGTCTCTCACTTCATTAACACTGGTGTTTTCTTCTCTCTTGGTATTGTTTTATTAAATTATCCTTAGCTCAAACCCCAGGGTCTCACCTTTTTTCCTCACAATTCACCTTCCCATCCCACAGGAGGGGAAGAGGGAATGTGGTGGGTGACCAGCTGCATAGTGTTTGGCTGCCAGCAGAGGTTAAATCACAATACTGGGCTTGTCAGGCTTCCTGACAGATTGTTAGGTGGGCCTTGGTCTTCTGTGGTGATGGGCTCCCTTGCCATCTCTTTTCTAAGACAGCCTCTTCTTTGAAAACCATACTGTATCATAGGCAAATTCAGGTCACCTTGTTTAACCTCTTGCTCAAAACAGAGTCAGAGATAAGGACAACCTGTTGTTAGGGAGAGGTTGGGTGAGATCAGCTCTCGCCTTAAACTCAGTGCTGGGGAAAGGGCAATGAATCTTCTTTAGCAGCAGACACGAAGGACAGCCTTTTGTGAATCAAATAGGCGGCATTTTGCTTTTCATCCCCAATCCTGTGACAAATGATGTCTCTTCTCTCAAGTAACAAGTGATAGGACAAGAGGAAATAGCCTCAAGTTGTCCCAGAGGAGGTCTAGTTTGGACATCAGGAAAAAAAATAAATTCCCTACAAGGATCTTTCCTGTGTGGTCAGCAGACCCTTTCATCCACTGAAAAAGCCACTGATTTCAAAATGACCTACAGTTGTGAAGATCAGCCCTTGTTTCTCTGGTTTCAGAGGTTCATCTGAACTGAGCAGCATTCCTCATTTACAGAGAATGAAATAAATAGATGAATCTCTGTAACCAGAATGAAAGATCTGGAGCTAAATTAGAACTAAAGGACAAACAGCCCTTAAGACAACCCTGCTTAAGCCTGGCTGCTACAGAAAATGCTTTCAAGGTCTCTACTTTCACTGTACTTTTTTTTAATGGCTTGTAACCATCTGAAATGTGGCAAGGCTCACATCTTCATTTGGCTAGTGGAAGCTGGGGGTAGTGTAAAGGAAGGAGTAGTGTTCATTTTGGTCAGTATCAGAAATATGAAATTTGGTATCTTGTCTAAGCTGGTCTTATCTACCCTTTCTTTTTTCCTGGAGTAGCTAAAGCTAGATACGCATTTTCAGGGGGAAAGTGAACTAATTTCACAGGAACCTGTCCTGAATGAATCCTTGACAGAAGATCATTCCGAATTAGAAATGAGATGGAAGAGGGATGATGCAAAGTGAGCTAAACATGTTGTATCATAGAATGGTTTGAGTAGGAAAGGACCTTAAAAATCATCTAGTTTCAACACCCCTGCCATGGTCAGGGACACCTCCCACTAAACCAGATCGGTCAAACCCTCATCCAGCTTGGGCTTAAACACTTCCAGGGACGAGGCATCCACAATTTCTCAGGACAAGGCATTCCAGTGTCTCACCACTTCAGTGTTTCAGAACATTGCCTCTGATTTCAAAGAGCTATTCTGCTTGCAATTGCTTTTTCAACATTAAAGAAATAATACGTTCAGTAACAACAACTAAAAGTTAGTTTATTAAACCATGGACACTCTAGATACTGATATAGCCCCAATAAAAAACTTTGAAGCCTGTGGTTTCTGTTCACAGGCTTCTCTCTGGGGGCAGATGAATCTGCAGAACTGTTTACTAGGTTTGGTATGATGGGTGCCCTGAATGACTCCTGCTCAGTGATTTTTTTCTAGCTTTCTTAACTGCACTCCACATCTTGACCTGGTTGTACCAGATCTACAAATCTGCCATATCTTCAGGATGACTTTGCGGGATTTCCCTCAACCTGAATTATCAGCTGGTTTTCATCTCGTCTAGCTTTTTTATTCTTTTTTGTCTTTCCTGTACTTTTGTTTAGATCCAGAAAAATCAATAAATATCCCAGCAAAAAGCATTCCTGGAAGGTTAGGGTGCATGGAGCCACACTAGCCATTAAAAGTGTCTGCGGGGCAGAGTTCCCAGTCAGTAGATGTGGGGGTGGGATTTCTCTTATTTTAATATCAGATGTCTGCAAATTATTTAAGTCTGTGCTAGTCACTCAATTCTGCATTTATAGTGAAGGCAGCCTCCAGACACCCATTCATTCCTTGGCCTCCAGGTTTCATTTCATTAAAGGCTTCTATAATCCTGTTTGAAAGGAAAAAAAAGAAAAGATAAAATAAACAAACAAATCAATCTCTCAAACAGGTAGAGTTTGAAGACTGCCAGGTAATGCTGTCTGAGTGTCTCAGGGATTTTGTAGATCTATTTTATTTCCAGCTGCTCTCTCTTCCTGTAGGTTTTCCTCACCAGAGAGTCTCTTAACCCCAATCCATCGCAGCTAACTTAAACCTGTGCAAGTCAAATAAAGAGCAGCTAAATTTTCAGCAAAGTGGGGTCAGTTCTGGTTTCATTCAAAATGTAAAGCCAGGTGGTTTAAATGCACTTTTCAAGAGAGGGTTAAGTTACAATAATAAACTTACTTGCACTGGCACTAGCTGGTGTGGAAGGAGAAAAAGAAAAAGTTATGCTCATCCAATTCTATACAGCTTGGCAGGAGATGGGAAAAGCAGAGCAGGGTTTCTAGGAAAGCACAAGGAAAGTCACTGCTTAGAAAGCTGATCTGGTAAATTTTGCTTTTTTTATTATTTTTTTTAATTTTTTTTTTTCCTGGATTCTCACAAAACCACACAGGCCAGGAGGGATTTACTTCAGTGTCTGCTGCAGTGCATGGCAATGAACGCTGGTCCAAAAAGAAGCTTTTTACAGATGATGTTATATGTGCTGAGCATTTCTGTGGCCCTGTTCAATCATTGGGAAAGCAAGTCCTGAAGTCCAAAGAGCACCAAAATATATATTACAAGCTGCAACCATGTAGAAAGCCAGACTGCAGCCCATGCATAGCTCTAGCTATACTGGTAGCTAAACTTATATCTAAGTTATGAACTTAAAATGAGAATCAAGCCTCTACAGAACCCTTGTAAAGTTAGTCAGTTGGGTAGGAACAGCTCTGCTTGATTTGGAGGTGTGAAACCCATCTCATTCCTCTTTGACTCTCAGGCTTTTCTCTTCTGGCAATGTGTCTGGACCTTCTCCAGGTGCACATGATCCCGCTCCTAGTTATCCAGAAGCCCTCACCCAGTTCTCTGCTCCTCTTGGTCAAAGGGTTTTGGTGCACACTAGTAAAGAGGGTTAGGATCCTGGTGGGGTTTTGCTTCACTTCTCTGAGCGCTGGATGATGAGGTTGTGACTTTTCCTCTGGTACAGGCATTTACAGAGTGTGGTCCTCTGGAATAGGTGAAAGCAAAGAGGACAAGGATTCCTTGAGCATTTTTTTTCTTTCATGACTCCATCTGCAAAATGAAAACTCTTAGAGAATTTGTTTATAGGTATCAGATATTTAGAAATGAGTGCAACACAAATAAAAAAATTAAATGCTGGTGTTCAAAGATTGCTTTACAGAAAAGTAAAACACGATCAGTGCTTTAGGGATGAAAAATCCTCTGTAACTTTCATTCAGTAACAAGGTACCAAGAAAGCTTTGGGGAGACTGTAGATGAAACTTCATTGTGAGCACAGGTTCTGAGTTTTAGGAGCATTGCAGTGAAATAAAGACTTTCTTTTACTATTTTGTCACTGATATAAAGTACCAGGATAGTATTACTACTAATTCATATAATTTTTATTAGATTAACATGTATATCTACTGCTGACTAACACTCTTATTTGATATAAGAGAAAACATATACTTATTTGCTTCTTTGAACAAGCTGGCTTTCTAATCTCTGCCAGGGAAGTAGTCACTTAATTCTTTCCTTAAAGAATTCTTTGCTGGACAATTATTTCATTTAATTTGAATCTTACATTTTATTTTGGGCAATAGTTTTATCTAATATTTCCTGAATCATATCTAAAGGTAATTTAAGCATGCTCATCTATTTTTCTTCACGCTCTGTTTGCTTGCTTGCTTTATTTTCAATGATATTTTACACTATTTAATATATAACTAGTATCATTTGTCCTACTAAATTAGTCAAGATTAACTAATACATTTGCAGTCTTGTCAGGCAAGTGAGCTAAATGCATAATTTAGTCCAAAGAAATCTAACAAGAAAATTAAGGATATCTTGTCATTGATAAAGGCTGATCCAGCTTGCCATATGATGGAGCACTCTGAGGCACCTTCAGAGCTCACTTACATGGCTCTCACTAAACTGAAGGAAAAAAACCAAGCCTAGTGATATTTGAGGCTCTAAAACATCCACATAGGGCTGGTGGATGCCAGACAGGTCTTGCAGAAAATTCATGGTCCTCCAGATGCTGGAGACCAGCTGGAATACTCTAGAATATCTCAGATGGTGTTGGACACCTATGTTTAGGCAAGTGAATAATGGCCCTTAAGCACCATGACCAGCTTGGAGGAAGGGAAAATGACTCTCCATTTAAAGAAGCTGGAAGTTATCAAATCACTCCAACACACGCTTCTGAGGGTCTGACCATGCCCTTGATCCACCTGACATCCCAGCTGGGAAGATGAAACAGTGATCACAGTATTTGTTCACTTGCATATTCCACATAATGAAGAAAACCCAACAAAGTCCACACAGGTACAACTGGAATGAGGAAATCCAGAGGTTTTATGTGATTTTTGTCCCAGTCTTTACATGGAGAGGTTGTTTTTTTAATGCATCTCTCACCCTGAAAGATAACAAATTAAGAGGTAATCTCAGGATTCTCTTGAAAACAAAATAATTATCTCCAAAAGTTCAGAATAAACCTTACAAAAGCAAGAAGGGAAAATTTCCAGTATGAGAAGGCAAATAGAAAGAGCCTACATTTAATTTTGTACTGGTCTGTTGAAGGTTAAGCTGATAATATGCTTGGGACGGGGGAAGGCAAAGAGAGGGTTGACTCATGTTTTTTGAATGTTTGGGGTTAGCACCAGTGTGTTTGGCAAATTCCTGTGTGTACTTAACATGTGTGAAGGAAATTATAATTGGTCCGTAGATGATTTGTTAACTAAAAATAGGGCTAAAGCTGTAAAAATATTTGTAACATAAAATTTCACCAACTCTTCATCATTCTTCAATGCTTTTCTCAAAACACATTGCTAACTATGGGGTCTCTAAACACCTCTCCATGGTCATTTATTTGAGAGCTGATGGTAAAGCTAAAGATGCATTTCAGCACGTTGGGTGAGATCTGCAAAGGCAGTTAAACCAGATGAGGACCTACCAAGCTAAGGGAGCAACTCCTTCTCAATCACAACATTGAATTACCTCACTGACTTCAGTGCCTTCACACTGCCTGTGGCTCTTGTCAGGTTAGAAACTTGCTCTGGTCCTGCTTTTGTGAATGAAGGAGCAGCAGCTGAGATTTGGCTGCCTGAAATGTCTGTCCTTGGTGGTTGAAAATGTCCCCAAACCAAGCAACTGACCCCAGGATTTGCTAATCACAATAGTTATCTTTCCAGATCTAATTTTGCACGTTATCTCTGTATTTTGAACATCTTCCTGCCCGCATGACTGTCTTAGCCAGTTCTTCTTCTGCAAAAAGTCTAAGACACCCATTTTCCATGCACCCTGAACAGGAATGTTCCCAGATGTCCTTGGCAAACTTGCCATGAGAGAGAAACCCCCCGATGAGTCATCTCTGTGTGGTCCCACTCATGGCATGACACATCACCTCATTTTCTTGAGTACGTGCAGGGAAAGTTTCAGGCTGAACCTTCAATTGATTGAAAGTCCAGTTGAAGGTGGTGGGGGGGAAAAAAAAAAATAATCCTCTCTTGACCTTCATGAGCTTTGGCTGGTATCCAGACTTATGATGTTCACACCTCCTTAATGCAGCCTCTGGCACTTGAGTCATGTAATGCTGGGTTGGGGAAAATGTCAGGTAATGCAGCATAAGTAGCCACCCCAGAGGAGATGAGCTGGTCGGCTATTCCCAGCTCTGCCACAGCCGAGCACAGAGTTTATGAAGTGCTCCTTCTCCAAGTTCATCCAAACTGAGCAGCGGCTTTTGCTCTGCCTGCAACTGGAGACCGCAGAACATGAACTGCCACCAACACCTCGCCATCAACCTCAGCCTTGCTCGCCTCTCTTCCCTACCAGCTCTGCCCCTTCCTGGCCACCCCCCTCTTTTCCTCCTCCCCAGTCTTATGACAGCACTGTGGTTGGCTCCAAAAATCTGTCAACTGGAGTTCCTACTCCCTGAAATTATAGGCAATGGCTTGTGAAATGGTGGAGGCCTGCTCAGTGTTATCTCCCTGTCACTCCTCATTTGCCTTTTATTAATAGGTGGATGAACTCGAAGGAATCCTGTAAATTCCTCTGCTTTCTTCTTTTCTTACCTTCCCATCTCATCTCTCCTCTGCTACTCTGCCCCATTCACCTCCCAACTTACCCGTTTCTCCCCCTTCCAGCCCACAAAATTAAAAAGCACGTGTGAAAACCTCCATTCCCCAGTCTGTCAGCCCACCCTATGAGCTTCGGCTTCGTCCACAGCACAAAGCTAGACACAATGAAGTGCGTGTGTTCGCTCATACACGTGCACCAATGTGGAAGCATGACCTTCACATCTTGCTGCAGAAGAAGTGGAGAGTTTGGGAGGAAATCTGTCTGGAAATGGAAGCAAATTGCAAGTTTTCAATTCATTCAGGTGGGGTTTTTTGTGTTGGTGTTTTATTTTTTCCAATCTCCACCCAGCTCTCTGCGTTCGACGATGTATTTTTTCCCCTTAGGGAGCAGAGTTCCGCTGCTCACAGGCACAGGATTGAGTGACACGTCACAACTCTCTCTGCTTGGTGTGAAATCAACAGTTACATGGGGCCGTGTGAGCTAACAAGCCAAATTGTACTTATTTGGGTAATTATATGTCTGTTCCATCCTTCTGTCCCCAGGGAATGCTTCTCTTGGTCTTGTTTGAATAGATCTGGAATTCAAAAATTGGATGTATGATTTGGAGACACTAGGATCACTGTTAAACCACAAGCTAGTTGCCCTGTGGTGGGATTATCAGAGCACTATAGGAAGCCAATGTCTAGCAGTTCTGGGGTCATTGCTTTCTTGAAGTCGGATATCACAGTAAGCAGCAAAGTCTGTCTTAGATTGATCCAGCAGGTTGTTTATGATCCTCCAGTTATATTTATGCTGTTATTCTAAGAAGCACAGGGACAAGTTGTGAAGGAATGACTTCTACATGTACTGATGAGCTCTCTTACCCTTCAGAACTGCTTGGCTGCGTGGAAACAGGTTTCTGGAAATGTTTCCTTTCCATACTAACTCCTAAGCAGTGCCCAAGATAGCATAAGAAAGACATGGATCTGTTGGAGTCAGTCCAGAAGAGGTCACAATAGTGATGGGAGGGCTGGAACCCCTCTGCTGAGAGGCCAGGCTGAGAGACTTGGGTTTGTTCAGCCTGAAGAAGACTCCGAGGAAATCTTGTAGAAGCCTTCCAGTATCTGAAGGGGGCTACAGGAAAGCTAGAGAGGGACTTTTTATAAGGGTGTGTGGTGATAGGACAAGGAGCAAAGGTTTTACAATGGATGAGGGTAGATTTAGATCAGACATTAGGAAGGAGTTCTTTACTCTGAGGGTGATGAGACGCTGGAACAGGTTGCCCAGAGAAGCTGTGGACACCTGGAAGTGTTTAATCCCAGGCTGGAAGAAGCTGCTCTGGTGGGAGGTGTCCCTGCCCATGGCAGGGGGGTTGGAACTGGTTGATCTTTAAGGTCTCTTCCAACTCAAGCCAGTCTATGACTCTATGATTCTCTATCTAGAGAGGTTCATGCATATATGTACATGTATACTTATATTTTACCCTGTATCATTCTCAACTAGCTACTATTTAAGAATAAGAGACTACATGGCCTGCTGCTTTGGTGATTATATGCTGTTTTCTGTATTTCACTTGGTTGATTCTGTTTGCTTATGTAGTGCTTGAAGACAAAGTTGTTTGGCATCTGTAAGATGCACTTTCCAGTAGGTTACATTAATGATAGTGCTCTGGATTAATCTCATCCTAAATTCAATTTCCTCTTAGTGGTATTTTGTACCGTCTTCATATCCTCCTCAAATCCCTTCCTAAAGGACATAAAATCCTTTGGCATAGAAGGTGATTTTTAAAGTCCAGTACTTGGTTCTGAATTTTTACAGTCTTGACTCATGAGAAGCTTCCATCCCATCAAGTGATATCATCCCTTTCCCTGCACTGAGAAAAGGGGAAATTCAGACCGTGAAGTTTGTCCTGCTCAGCCTGTGAGAGATGACTGTATTTTTGACATGAATCTGAGGTTTTTGGGTGCATGTGATGGAAGGCATCAGAAAATTCTCTCTAAATTCAACATAAGATTCAAGGTGGAATCTCTTCCCTGCCCTAGTCCTGCTGGTCACACCAGTGCTGACACTGCCAGGATGCTGGTGGCCTTGGCTACCTGGGCACACACTAGCTCATCTCCAGCTGCCTGTTGACCAACATTCCCAGGTCCTTTTCCAGCAGAAGATTTCCAGCCACTCCTCCCCAAGCGTGGAGCGTTGCAAGGGGTTGTTGTGATCCAAATATTAACCCGTAAGACACCCATATGTTAACACCATGTAAGTGTACATCATTTCCCCTGTGTGCTTAGATACTTCTCAACCACATCAAAGCCGTTAAAAAAACACCTCAGAAATGATTTTATTAATCAAGAAGAGCAATTATTTCAGTTCTTCTGCATATGTTTAGCACTTTTTTTCCAGAAGGACTTAAGCATATGCTTAACAGGCGGTACATTTTCGGTTCTTTGCCGAATAAGGACTTTGATGTCAATTATTTTTTTTTTTGCTTCCTCCTCATCCTTTCTCATCCTTCTTCTCATCTGCTACTTCTAATCTAAGCTTGCTTTGTATAAATAAATCTTAAATTGACGTCATTTGTCTGTGGTATGGAACAGTGTTTATGTTGAGTCAGGTTGGCTGTTTTGCTAGCGTGGAAAGCAACCTGAGTGGTCCAGGTGCAGAAGCCCAAAGATTAGTGGCTTGAAATGACCATGTGGATTGATCCAGTCAAATTCTTATGTTAATGAACTGTGCTTCTTAACTGTTCTCCTTTTTTTTTTTTTGATTTTTTTTTTTTTACCCCTTTACTCCTGCTCCTGTGTTAAACAAAATCATTATTGTGATTCATGCAGTATAGATTTGCTTTCGACCTGACAGGGACCTGAAGTGGGTTTTGCTTGGCAAAGTCAGATATCACAAAGGTTGCTGAAAGCAGCATGTGATCTCCATGTGGTTTTTCTTCTTCTCTTTTTGTTTCTTGCTCTTGCAGGTGAAATCAACATAGATCTATAAATGAGCTGTGTCTAAATTACACTACTGACTATTTTATCAGTGACAAATTTGCTGTAACTATTTCCTGAAGATATTTGCTTTCTTTTTCCCCACTTATGCTGAGAGCTGGGACATTATTTTTCTGTAGAAAGACCAATTTAAAAGTCCACTTCCAGCTGAAACAGCTCTAGTCTTTGCTAAAATATATATTTGTTTAAATGACTTTTACAGAAAAAAAAATAACACAACTCAAGAAAAGTACAGATCCTTGATCAGAACTTGGTTGTTTGGGCTCCGTTAACAGCTTTGCCACAAATTTCCTCTGTGACTTGGGCATTACCTCTTCACGAATTGGCGGGAAATGTGAAAAATGCTCCTTTTGTCTTATCTCTAGACACCGGCCATTCTGCATGGCAGATTTAGTATGTACTTTATAATAACTATCTGTAATTAAGTGTCACTTAAGAGTCCCTTTACATTGCCAGAATAGTGTATACATTTATAGATGTATATATATAAGAATCAAGCCTTTAATCTCTTGATGCCTTGATCTATAATGACCATGATAATACTTGCTTTGTCCCTAAGCTCTTTGATGCGGGGTGGTTTCTAGCTCCACTGCTTCTGGGAGTCCCTTGCTGAGTGAAGACCTTGTTCTTTGTCGGACCTACTACAATACTCACTATTTCCCAAAACACAACATATGTCTAAGGTCTAACTGATATTGCAAAGCCGTGTACTTGCCTGTAAGGTAGGGCTAGAACAACTCCTGGCCCCTTCAGTGTCCAAAAAAATGAATGAGTTTCTCTTAGAAAGTGGCTATTCAGTGTTATATATTATTGACATTGTTTGAGGTTTTGCCCTTGGCTAATTTTCCGAAAGCTGTTCAAGCCCTGATCTGAGAACAGAACAATCACTTTCCTCTTTGACTTCCCTGTGACACTCATATTTCAAAACAGCGACGCGGCTGCTTTCAACCTTTTTGCACGTGCGGACATATGGAAAATTTCCAAAACTGGAGTATGCTGTGAGCAGAA
Organism: Baryphthengus martii; assembly: GCA_013396935.1. Lineage (NCBI taxonomy): Eukaryota > Metazoa > Chordata > Aves > Coraciiformes > Momotidae > Baryphthengus > Baryphthengus martii. Next base: position 85,754 of record VWZK01009227.1, read on the forward strand.
AATTTAGCTCTGTTACCTCAGATTTTTATATGAACCAGAAGCAGAAACTACATTTGCCTTTCTGTAGAATTTATGTGCGTGTTTGGGAAAGGGAAACAAGGGACCATGATGGAGAAATGAAGGGACGGTTCCTAGTGAGGGTCACTACACATCATCATTACAAAATAATAGTAAAACTACAATAATAAAATCTCCTCTAAATTAGAGTAGCAGAGCGGGATTAATCTCTTCTCACTTTATATATCTATAGAGTAGACTGCTTCAGCTGAGTTACTCTCTCAGCTCCAAAATCATACTCCAGGCCTCATCAGCTCCCATGTCTGTACCCAAATCCCTGCTGCCACCAAATCTTGGGGGGTTCAGATGATTTGCTCTGGTGCAAGTCCATCTCCCACTTACCAGAGCAGACTGGTATGAGACTCCATAAGTGGTTCCCACAGAAAAAAGGCTGAAAAAAAATCCCTGCTAAAGAGAAGAGTCAGCAGTGGAGGTGATATGACAGAAAGCAAACACCTGACCCAAGAGTGGCCAGATCTGTTCAACTGTGTGATGGTGACAGTTGCTTTTTTGAAAAAAATGATGAAGTTCTCAGAGAAGACCTGATCTCTTATGAGGTTGCTGGTGTCTTCCAAGTTCAGTGAGGCCGGCAGGATAGCTTAGTGCGATGATGGAGCAATTATGAACAACCTCTCTGTATGAGTTTTGGACTTTCGTAGTATTGAGCGAATTAAATTGTGCTCTGATGTACCATTCCCCAAGATGCTTTGTTTTGCAGTGACTAAGAGCCTGCCCTCCTCAGAGTGGGTTGGGACTATCAAAGGACCTCAGATAGTTTCTAAATCAGGTTACTTGAGTGGGTGCCACGTGAATTTTGTGCTATTCTGCATCTCCATAACCCAGTCCCCATTCAGCTGCGTGGGGTTGGTCCATCAGCCATATTGCAGTCCTCCTTGGTGACATTGTGCTCTGAAGATCTGTGCAAGAGCCCTCATCTTAGGATATAGCCTAACTTTAATTGCAGATACACAAGGGAAGACAGGGATTGTACAGTAGGGACCACATTGACGGGTTCCTTGGAATTAGTTGGGTGCTCATGGTGATAATGACAGCACCATGATGCTGCTGAAGTGAATGTGAATTGACCAAAGATGGAAAAATCACAAGCTTACTTTTAAATCTTTTCCTGTATTTTTCCCCTTCACCTAAATATCAGAATATGCAATAATAAATGAAATATATCAAAATAAGGAAAAGAAAAGCAGCTAAGGAGGAATTACGTATTTGCTTCCTACATTTCTTGCTGCTGAAATTAGGATGCCTTTTGGGGTGAGAAGGGGAAGAAGGAGATAAATTTTTTTTTTTCTACAAGTTTTCACCACCTTAAACTTGCTCTTTTTGAGTAGTTGGGATCATGTGGCACAGCTGAAAGTTACTGTGGTGAGGAAGATGCCAACTCAAGCCATGTTATGATGACTTTGCTATGCAGACGGTAGACATTTGGCCTGTGGACATGGTTAAATCTCAGTTGTCTACTGAAAACCCCAAATAATTCTGTAGTAGAGAAGCCCTGAAAGCTGTTTGGTGACAGATGAATTCATATCTCCTTGGCTTAGTGACACAAGGGAAAACAGTTCAGTCTACTGCCTTAGATTTCCACCTCTTTGTGATTTACCTTCCACATTGGGATGTTATCAAGTTCCTTTCAGATTTCTGCTGACAGTAGTCCCTTTTCTTCTGGTGCTTGGCAACTTTTCTGTGCAATGTCTCACTAGAAATGTCTCTGTGCTTTAAGCTGATCCAGCCCTCAGGCAGGAGGTTTTAGCCTGCCTGAAGAGTTTGGAGGAAGGGTTTCTTGATGCATAAGCTACATGAGCATATGGCCATAAATCCTATAAGCTTGGGCACTTAGTGGTGATACAACAGCACTGGATGGACTTCTCTGGCTAATGCTGCTGTAATTTAAGGTGGATGCAGCAGGGAGAGACTGGAGCCTCAGGGTCGGCTCTACAGGCTTTGTCATCTTAGGTAACGTGGCAAATGTTCACAGTACGCACAGATATCTCCAGCATGCAGCAATACCTCTGGGCAACTGCTTATTGAACCCCCTGACACAGAGATGTAACGCTCTTGCATCATTTTTGGGAGAGGAGGCCTGAAGTCCTCGTAGCACAGCTGAGAGCTTCCCTCTTGCCTCCCCCTCTGAGGTAAAGATTGTCTGTTTAGCCTTCTTGTCCCTTCCCTGATTCCCAGAAGCACGGCTCGTATTAGGGTTCTGATTTTTTGTGTTGGGTGCCATGAGCACCAGGGCCCCGAGACACCAGCCCTTGTGCCAATGACAAGATAGTATAAAGGATTTTTATATATACATATTTTAATTTATTTACTTCTGTCTGGTTACAAGCTGATTGTGGTGTTTCCTACCGGGGCTCTACTGAGTAGCACCACCCCTTTCCTCCCCTCTCATATGTCCTGGGGATGAAGGGGCTAATCCTTTACATTAACCAGCCCATTAACTATTGTGCCTGTAAAAACACCCAGCCTGTCACAATTACTTCTGGCTCTGTTCCCTCCTGCCCATCAACTTGATGGAAGATAATGTGTAAGGGGATAGCGCAGCGCTGCATGCTGTTGACACTCGGAAGAAAGATCCCAGGGCTGAAGTGCCACTCAGGTTACAGATGAGCTGGAAAATCCACCCACTCATGAGAGTGGTGACAGCTTTGTATACAAACTCCCGCTGCCCGCGATACCGAGGTTGCAGATGCTGAAAGTCTGCAAGTGCTTGACAGACAGGACTTTGACGAGAGCCAACAGGGAGAGGGGCTGGGTGGATGTTGCTGGAGGTCAACTGGGTCATCTCTTTTTAAACCTTGATGGCGTAGCATAAGTGGAATAAGTTATCAGCTTAAGATAAATCAAATAGGGGTATCTGCTTACTGCGTGTCGCAGAGGCAACCACAAAACAGCCAGCAGCAACAATCCAAAATGTAGAGTTTTCCAAAACGTAGATATTCCAACCAAAAATTAGCCAGCACTCCAGCAGACTAAAGTAAATCACAAGTTCAGATGGCAGATGGGATATAATACCACCAAACAAATTCTTCAGTTGTGCAAATATTCTTTTAGAAAGATGACTCAAAATATGTGCACATTCACTCATCAAAGGGAAAACCTCCCACTCAAGGGTACCCAAAGAGGGGTGGCTCACCCATAAGGGATGAGGGCTCACTGAAGGATATATACATATATATATACATATATAAAAGTATTTGCTCACCAAAAGGTCAATTTCCTTGTTTTCTTGGGTGTCATCTCAATCCAAAAGGAGGGTCCTTGACTGCAGACCTGCTGTTCCAAGGAAGACAACTCAAATCATCTCTCCAGCAGGGTTCCATTTATATCCTAGTCAAGTTTGAACTGTAGTCATTGTAAATAACTGAGAAGCAGCACATAACTAAGGCCCAGTAAGGGCCTGAAACAGAGTAATTTAGGAAAAAGTTCTTTACCATGAGAGTGGTGAGACACTGAAATGGGTTGCCAGAGAAGTCGTGGACACCTCATCCCTGGAAGTAAGACCAGGCTGGATGAGGCTCTGAGCAACCTGCTCTAGTGAGAGGTCTCCCTGCCCATGGCAGGGGGTTGGAACCAGATGATCTTTAAGGTCCCTTCCAACTCAAGCCATTCTATGATAACTAAGTTTTAATGGCCGTGAAGCCATAATCTTTATTGGGTCTTTGGTAAACCCTGGTTATTGTCAGGTCATTGTCAGTTGAGCACAAAAGGCAGATTGAGCAGCTGGACATCTTTCTTAATGGAGCAATCTTCCCAAACCCAAAGTATTCTGAGATTAAAGGAAATTGTGCAAACTAGTAGTCATACCAGCATGGATGATGTTAATGGTTTCACTACGAATTAATAGTTGCAATAATAATTGTTGGGCTGAGACAGGATGATAAGGATCAGCAGGACAAAGCAAGTTTATGATGTCATGAACACTGCTTGACCTCGGAGGGGTGATTCTGTCAGAATATCCTGGTTCTGGGGTTAATTTAGGAAGAAAGTAAAACTCAGAGAGCATTCTGGAAAGAACAGCTCATCACTTACAAGTCATGGTCAGTAACTCTTCATTCAACAAAGACAGGTTCAAATGGCTGAGAGTGTGGAGTCTAAACCAGGTTCCGTCCTCTGTGTCTAAACAAGATGCGTAGCCAACAGTTTTCAGCTAATATCTTTTTTACACACCTTTCCCTGTTCACAGTAGCAGGCTTATTCTGGGTAAAAATCCTCAGGAGCATTCACAAGCAAAGCAGCAAAAATAATGAGAAAACCTAACAACCCAACAGAGGCAAGAAACTCTCTGGATACAAAGAACACCTAGGAAAAATAAAATTATATAGCCTCTGCTTATTTTAAACACCTCTGGAGGCCTCTAGGAAATGACATTGGGCTACCATTTATTCCATTAGCACACCCAGTCTTGACTTAAAGAGTATGGGCTCTGTTGTCACTCTAGATGTGGAAGATGGGGGTGGAATTTGTGTTGAGATCAGCCAGCCTGGTTTAGTGGGAAGTCTCCCTGCTTATGGCAGGAGTTTTGGAGCTAGATGATCTTTTAGGTCCCTTCCAACTCAAGCTATTCTATGGTTCTATATCTGACCTTCTCCTAAATTCAGAAATGGTTTGTGTGATGTATGCTCCTGTTGACATTAAACTATATTTTTTAAATGATGTGTATACCGATAAAAGGGACTGACATGAGGTGTATGATTCCCTAAAACAAGATGTCTCTGTTTAGCTCCTCCTAACTTCATGTCAGGAGCAGGAGCCGTGTTTTCTTGCTCCTGCCCCACCACCCACGAGCAGCTAATGGGTTGTGATATGATGCCAAACACCACTTTTCAGCCGTTTGGATGCAAACCAAATGCTCAGGTGGTGTACTTCAGAACCCAAGCACAGACTCGCTGGTCCTGTTTTACCCTGAAAGGAGGCCCTCCCTACCAAAGAACTTGTCTGTTATTTGCCTTTCTAGTTTTAGTTCTTCCTCAGCTCTGTGTGTCCAGTCCAGCAAAAAACATTTCTCCTCCCTGAGATCTTTGCTGACTGCACTGTTGCAGCAAGACTGTCGTTCCACAAGAGCACAAATATTGCAGCACTCCCTGATGAAACATCTGGGAACTGGTCAGCAACCATTGCAAGTGAGACACACAAGGCTGATTTCAGCACCTTGCACCCTCTACAATGAGTGGCGGGGAGGATTAAGCTCCTAGAATGAACTTTCCAAAGCCAGAATTGCAGGTGATGAGATATCTGCTCTTATCAGACGGAAATAATAAAAGGAGGGATGCTGGGAGGTCATCAGTGTTATTTTAGGGCTATAGCTAGTGAAAAAAAAAAGTCATAAACCATTTTCCTGCTCTGAGTAGCTTTCTGGGAGATTTCTACAAAGAATATTTATATTTTTAGATATCAAAAGTCTTGACCAGAAGCCACTAACCACTAGATTATACACCCAGACTCCCCTTTGCTTCCTGGTCTTCAAGCCTCATAAATCTTGATGTTTGATGCAACATTAACAGGAGTGAAGATATGTGTTCACTTTAAGACTACAGCTCAACTTTTAGGATGCTTTTCTAGCTTGTGCAGATGTTGGTCCACAAATTTGACATGAGTCATGGAAGCCTATTGACCAGTTACAGCGGTCTTTGAAAAAAGCTTGATCCAAGTAAGTTGTCCTCTAGCTGGGGTGGTACCTGTGGGGAGGTGAGTGCTGAAAGGTCTTTTTTTCTTGCTTTAAGGAGGAAAATACGTGCTGATCAGTCTGATAATATTTGCTGTTACCACTTGCAATTGATATTTTAGTGAAGTAAGGGCACTGGGCAGTACATGCAGTGGTAATAATGTCAATTTAGCTTCAGAGATTTCAGTGTGCAAGGTTAGGAGAAGGAAGAGTATGTGTGTGTGTGATGGGAGGGATGGTTTTGGAAAAAAATGAAATAACACAGAAAGCGGCAGCATTGCATTACAAGCCCTTCAGCCTGGAGTCTCCAGAACCATGGAGTTTTTTGCTTTTTAGCTGCTGGAATTTTACTTTGTTATTCATTTCTCCTCCTTTAATAAGGAATCCTGAGTTGAACTCCTTGCAGGCTTACAGCGCTCTGCCTTTGGCTGGCTTACCCAGGCTTTCCCTTTGCAAACCCTGGAGTGAATCGTTTAATCCCCTGGACCGGAGTTTAGAAAAACTCTGGAGCAGCTCGTTCATTCAGTGCCGAGGCTGCGCTTTTACGCTGCGGTGGCTGGGGCAGCCTACGCGTGTTCCTGGACTCCCTAAGCTATCCATTTCACCGCCTGGTTCGAGCCGCGTGCTCCCTGCATTCCTTTGGTCACAGGGGCGTAGGAAACGATCTCACCGCTCGACTTATATAATGAAATGCCCTGGCAAAGCTAACCACAATTTTGTCATTAAACTTCGATGCCTCCTCTCTCAGCCCTCTCCTCCTCCCCTTTTCTGCCTCGAGTCTACGTTTGTAAAACCGGCAATGACTCTACCACAGAAAGCATGAATCCAGCGGGGTAGGGAGGTCCGTAAGAGAGGGTTGCTGATGTGGGCTTTCATCAGTGTGTTTGCATGGCTTTGGTAGCCTGGGCTTTCCCCTCAAGGGCTTGGGGCTGAGGGGCGGTGGACGCAGGCGAGGACTTGGCCCGAAGAAACGTAGGATTTGGTGGTTCCAGCAACCGCTGGCTCCAAGCGAAGACAGAAAGCCAGGGGGGGAGGCATCAGAGTGAGGAAGGAATTTCCACCGCAGCGTGATGTTGGCCTTGTGATTCAATACAATCAATATGCGGGTTTTTTTGATTTCTTCTTTTTTTTT
>VWZK01009227.1:92633-116983 GCA_013396935.1 Baryphthengus martii
TTTTTTTTTTTTTTTTTTTTTGCTGTCTCAATAGAAAATGGAGTGGTCACTCTAGAGCAGAGAGCGAGAGTCACTCTGCAGAGACAAGGGCGAATTGCAACAAAACTCCAATCTGTCACAGCAGGGAAAGCAGCAGACCAGAGGCTGCAACAGCAGCTGAGCTCAGGATTGCCCAAAAAATACATCCCACTTGCACAATAGAGCCAGGAAAACCATGGGCTTGAAGAACAGGTCGGTTCCCACCTCTCTAAAGTCAAGGTGCTGGTGGTGGATGCATACACGAAGGCTATGGAGAAGCTATAACCTCACACATTACTTTACTCATCCATATTTACTCCAGAGTACCTAGAGTTTTGGGGTAGTTTATACCATCTAGAGCATAATCTCACGGAATAGTGGTTTAACAGAACTATCAGGTTTTATTTTTCCATTTCTCCCAAGTATGTTCACTTACGGCTGGAACCTTTCTGAAGAGATTTTTAGCCTGTGTTGAAAATAGGATTTTTAATTTTAATTTATTTATTTTTTCACCAAAAAAACTTTCAGAAAAAAAGAATGTGTCTGTTAGCAGGCTGCATTTTGCAAACATATGTGTACGTCTGTGCATATGCAAATGTAACATTTTGTAGGATGGAAACAGTCTGTCTTAATCTCATCAGAAAAGAGAATTACTAATTTTCATGTCATCGTGACTTTTCATTTTGGAGATTGTTTTATACGATATAATAGCTGTTAAAATTGTAAAAAATATTATAATAGGCTATATCTCCCTCATACATGTGATTTTTTTTTATTATTATTTTAATCCAAATTGTCAAGTCCTCTTCCCTCAAAAAGTAATTTTCAAATTATTTTGATATTGTTGACAACTATTTTCTTTTTGAATGTATTGAGCTATTTCGGGAAAGAAAAGTTCGTATTTTTATGTAGCCCTAGATACATCTCAGATGCAGACAAGATACACACCACTTTTCTACTCATGGTGACCATGATCACCTCAGTAACAGTTGGGTGGAAATGACTCCCTGTGATTTAGAGAGGGCACTTTTGCCACGTGTGCATAATACAAGCCTTATGTGAATACGGCTGATATCAAATCTGTGAGCTATGAGGTTTTTCTAAATCATAATATCATAAAGTGGTAGAATTAATGGCCGACAATGGGTCCATTCTCCAGGAAAAAAATAAATAAATAAAAAAAATTGCACTAAGAGGTAAGCTTTTGCTTAGTGGTAGAACATTGTACCTCCGAGCTGTAGGATCTATGGAGTAAGATCAAGGGGTATGGAGAAGGAGTCACACAAGATTATGGTTTATATATCCTTCACTAAACTGTGTCACTAAGCACCACGTCCCTTATGAGCTTCTGAGACACTGCAGAAAATAAACCCTTTATGTTGGATGGCAGTTGCAGAAAGCAGCTCTTAATAATGTCTCTGATGGGCAACGGTTACTCATTTCACCGACAATTTCTGTCTGAGGCACAAATACAGGGTTTTAGCAGGGAAATAAAATCCCATCTGACATCTTCTAGTACTACTTGTGGTACATCAGTATTCACGAGGAAAGACTTTGACCATGAAATCTCCCATAAAAAGCAAGGTTAGTGACTGGTATAAACTGAAATCTCTGGAGAGATGTTGATTCACATAAAACTGAGGATCTATCCTTTTTTCTCCTTGGAAAATTAGACCAATGATGTATGTGAAGGCCCAGCTCTGTCTGGAAGTGCCATCTGGTAAAAGGTACAGTGGTGCACATGGCCACAGCTCAGCAGGTAATTGCAATCACATAGTGACTACCGAAGGCAAAAAGGCGGCCTTCCCTTTGCAAGGACCTTCCGCTGAGTTTCGAGAGAGGAAAAGGTGAAAGAAAACATTTGTGGGTACATCAATTTGTCGGTCTTTTTTGGATAAGCAAGGATCTCCCGATTTCACCTGTAGCACATTTTCAAGTAGTCTAACAGCAGCCAACCTGCTTGTGGAAACTGTGCTTGTTTTTCTACCACTTCTCCCCAGAAAGCACTCGCAAATCCTGATTTCCCAAACCGCCGCGGCCGTGATCCTGGATTGTAGCATTGCTAAGCCTCCCGTTCGTATCAGCACCTGACTGGGAGCCCAGGCAGCCAGAAAGCTTTCCTCTGGCTGCAGATCTGAGCACACAACGGGTACGGGCTCAGCAGTGACAGGGTCCTCCTAGCATCCCCTTTCCAAACCCCTGACCACCGTTGGTACGGGATTTGCCTCTTTCCCTCCTAACAGCAGCGTACAGGGTTGCACCGTCCTGCGGTGAGCTATCCCGTAAACAACAACAAAATGAGCTTATAACTTTAAGCCTCCAAATGAAATAAGAAGCTAATTTGCCCCATCGCGGTGCTTGCCATCTGTAAGAATTAGTCCCAGGGGGAAATGAATAGGGCCATTATTCCTACTGTGCTCTTGGCTGTGTAATTCCTACAGTGGTGAAACAGTAGACAGTGAGAGGAAAAACATAATACTTGTGTGACCAGCCTGCCGTTGGCTGGACGGAATTGTGTGTATCTTGTTCGTGAAATGAAGAGTCGGGCAGACAGCTTAAGGGGTGACAGACTTCAATGTCCAAAATGCTTCTTAGGCACCGAGTAATTAAAACGCTGTGTGGAACGGATAACAGAGCTAGGAGGCAAGTTAGAGGTTCGTTTATTGATGTCTGAGGCGTGTGAATGACTCCCCTGCAAACCATGGAAAATATCGGCCTCCGACTGCAATTACATTTATGCTCCAGCAGAAAAATCTCTCGCTCCCTTTCTATGTGTCCTGTGTTCTCCTTTTGTTAGAGATGATGTTAAAAGTGAAGCATGACAGCCCGTTAACCCTCGCTGGTCGATCTGAGCAGCGTTGTTCTTGCCAGGGGAGGCTGGATTCTCCCCTGGTGGAAACTGGCCCGATTCCCGTTTTATACTACGTGAGGATGTGGCCTCTAATTTTTCAGCTGAGCTGAGCCCAAGCCATGAAGTAAAAGGTTCATAAAGTAAGATTTTCCAGTCTTAAGTAAACGTTATTTTATCTGAGAGGAATGAGCAAGAATGAGCGTGAGCACAAGGAGCAGGAGGGCAATGTGTGAGACTCCTCTCCAGGGTGAAAAATGGTCCCAGGAAGAAAATGGGTGATCTCTTTGAGCGCAACCAAGTAAACGCTGGCTCCTTGAAAGGTTAATGATATGCTCAAGGGAGCATCTAGGAACTCAGCTGCAACTAAAGCTTGCTCTCCTGATAGGAATGCCTTCCACAGAATCATAGAATCACAGAGTCAGAATGGTTTGTGTGGGAAGGGACCTGTCAAGGTCCTCTGGGCCAACCCCCCTGCAGGGAGCAGGGACATCTGCAACTCGAGCAGGTTTCTCAGAGCCCCAGCCAACCTCTCCTGCAATGGGGCCAGGGATGGGGCATCAAACACCTCTCTGGGCAACCTGGGCCAGGGTCTCACCACCCTCAGTGTCAAAAATATCTTCCTCTTCTCTAGTCTAAACCTCCCTCTTTTAGCTTAAAACCATCCCCCCTTGTCCTGTTCCAACAGGCCCTGCTCAAAAGTCTGTCCCCATCTTTCTGACAGGTCCCTTGAGGTCCTGAAAGGCAGCAATAATGTCTCCCTGGAGCCTTCTCTTCTCCAGGCTGCACAAGCCCAGCTCTCCCAGCCTGGCCTCCCAGCAGAGGGTTCCAGCCCTCCCAGCATTGCTGGGGCTCCTCTGGCCCCGCTCCGCCAGCTCCCTGTCTCTCCTGTGCTGAGGACTCCAGAGCTGGACTCATCACTGCATGGGAGGGTCTCACCAAAGTGGAGTAGAGGGGCAGAATCCCCTCCCTCAACCTTTATCTCTTATTTCTAAGTTGAGGCATGAGACTCAGTTAGAGTCACTCATTAGATGTGTTAAGACTTGCTCAATATAAGCAGTCTCAGTTCACAGACTTTGCTCCCAAACCACTTGGTTTTCTTAATCCCATTTATTTCTATGCTTTTTGGACATTGCCAATGAAGAAGCAAGTGAGTCTACTCATGACAGGACCTTTCTGATTTGGGTTAGGTGCACTGGTTCTACCTTCAAAACAGAGAATCACTGAGCCTAAAGAACTAAAATGCAGCATGGGAATGTCACTCTTTCAGCTGAGAGGAAGGCTGCTGCAGTAGGAGTGAGGAAGTCAAATTTGAGGGCCGGGTAAGTGGTTCTGTGTGATAAGCAGCTTTTCTTGTGCAGCCCAGCACCGCTCAGGGCAGGCACCGGTTCCTGCCAACTTTTTGCTGCTGACACGACTTTCATGATTTACAGCTAATTTTTTTTTTTTTTTCTGTCTAAACGCACCCTGTGGCTGTTCAAAGACAATAACATCCCCATCGATGCTGCTGACATGACCTACTACTTCTGTTTGTCCCTTTCCTTTTCTGTTCCGTTTGGCTTTATACCTTATTCTGTGCTCTAACTGGAATTACCCCGCTCTCCTCCCTTCCCATCTCCCTCAATCAAAGCTTTTCAGAATTATGAGTTTATCATGATCTTGCCTTCCCAACGCAAACCCTGAATCTCTGAGCATCGTGTCCTACATATTTGCTATGATGTTGGCCTTTTTTTCATTTTACTTTCCAAAAAAGAAGCACTGGGGCTGTCAAGTCATCTCAATCACCTTGAGGATCTGATCAAGATGCCACAGAGACTGTATCTCCTTAAACAAATGGTTTCACTCCACCATGTCTCATTTCATTTACCTCCCTTTCTTGTAGTTTATCTCCTTGCATTGTCTTTAGAAGGTCCTCATCTTGGAGACTTTGTTTTATTAGCAGTTCTATGTTTGTTGGGTTTTTTTTGCCAGGTGGTTCTATGATTTTATGATCTATGTAGAACCTCTCAGTACTTCTGTAATATAAATTGCAATGCATCTGAGGGACTAGAAAAAATAAAAAAGAGTATTTCTGAGTGAGCTTGACCAGCTACCAAGCCCACAACGGCTTTCTGGTGGAGGAAGCAAATGAACTGAGTGGAGTTCGAATACCATTTTGAGACCAAAGACCTTAGACTCTGAATTAGAGGAGCCCAAAATTTTCACTGAGAACACGGCGAAGAACACCAGGCAGGAAATGAGCAACCTTTACTGTGTTTAACAGAGCCGTAGCGTATTTTGACATTTTCTTTTTAACCTCTGGTGAGAAAGAGGATTTGAATCACAGAGGAAATGGATCTACAGTGTAATGGCTCCTCAGAAAAGCACCTTGTAGCACAGGGTCCAAATCACCTGCTTACCCAGACTTTTTATTATGCTAAAGAGCAGTCGAAGAAATGCCTTTGATGCAAACAGACTTCTCAGGCATGGTAAGCAAGTTCTAGCACGTGTGCGTCTCAGGACCAGCCTCCTGGGCTACGCTGCTGCTGAATCACAGCACATTTTTTTGCGTCTCAGATCTGTCTTTGACAAACCCCAGCCAAACATCTGCTTGTGACCCAGCAAACACAGTCAGATTCAAAATGTGGGATAAAATGCTTTGCTGAATCAAGAGCCTGAATCTTTGTTACTCGACATCCACACGCTTTTTGCAGTGGCCATTAGGTCTAAGAAGGCTTTGCAAGCTCAGCAGCTGCTCTCACATCACTTGGATCTTAGTGTCCCAGAGGAGTGGTGGTGCTGTTCTGCAGGAATGGTCTGGTAGGGGAACAAGCAGATTTAATATCTCCTCCAAGACCAGCAAGTCTAACACCTTTAACTCCTTGAAAACAAAGCCATAGCCAAATGAATTGCTTATCACATTGGAAGCTAGTAAGGAGTGTTCAGGGGGTGCAAGTGTATTTTGGATGTCTGGAGAGAGAAAAAGTGTTGTGTTACTGACTGAAGAAAAAGAGTTTGCAGCCAGTTTGAGCTTGTTGCCATGGTGTTCCTGCAGGAGTGGGCGTAGTTAGGAACTTGCAGTGGGATTTGCAAGTGCTGAAGCCCTGAGGTCTCTTTCTCCATCCATCCATCCATCCATCCATCCATCCATCCATCCATCCATCCATCCATCCATCCCACAAACTCATCCAGCTGTTAACTACAGAGGAGAAGTTTACCAGATCCACCTCTGGTGAGCCGTTTACTGGGAAGAGACCAAGACAAAACATGGATTTTATAAAAGGCAACACCAGTCTCATTGACTCGGTGTTTTCAGGCGAAACCACAGGGATGTGCGTACGCACACGCGGTGGGAAAAGGGAAGCTGGTTTGCTCGGAGCTGCCATTACATTAACAAGATGGCTGCTTACAAACATGTGACCCAAAGCCATATGTTCCTGCTGGGAATATCACAGCACAGAAGATTACATCAGCCCCACGCAGTTCTCTCAGAAAGAGCACTGCCTTTCTGCTCAGTGCTGTATATTCCTCCCTTTCGTCGCTTGGAGAATTACCAGAACCGCTTGTTCTAGGCATGGAAATCTACCGCCGGATCCCAAAGCCAGCTGACACATTCCACAGAACACTTGTGTTCTAAAGGGTGTACAACATCATAGGTCAAGAAAGCCTGTCTTGTATTGCCTCCTCTGTGTTGAGTTGGCATGATGATGGCAACCTCCTCAGGTCCCTGGACCTAGTCCAGGGGTATGAGAAGGTCACCATCACCACACTAGTGAAATGAAAAGGAGGTCAAGGCAAATGAAAGATAGGTGTGGAGAAGGCTTCTTGCAAAAGAGGAGAAGTTCAATTAAAATAGCAGAGATGTCCCCAGAGATGTGACTTAGGCAGGGCTCTGTTGCCTGCTTTGCTTAAAAATAGACTGGCCACAGCACGCAGAATCGTAAGGTTGATGGTGTCAGAGAAATGGAACCTTGTACCAGCCTTTTGGAGAGACAAGAACCATTCATATTGGAGAAGACCTTACTCTGATGAGTATGACATTCTCAGATGGATGCAGTGGGTCCATCTAGCACGTGTGCGTCTCAGGACCAGCCTCCTGGGCTACGCTGCTGCTGAATCACAGCACATTTTTTTGCGTCTCAGATCTGTCTTTGACAAACCCCAGCCAAACATCTGCTTGTGACCCAGCAAACACAGTCAGATTCAAAATGTGGGATAAAATGCTTTGCTGAATCAAGAGCCTGAATCTTTGTTACTCGACATCCACACGCTTTTTGCAGTGGCCATTAGGTCTAGGCACAGATACTTATAGCTTTGATGCTCTTGACATCACCCTGACCATCTTTCCTGAGTACAGAAGCCAGAAGACAAAGGAAAAGGTGTCCACTTCCACCCCTCAGGAGAAAGTTTTCCTTGCCATGGTAGACATCTGTATCCCATACGTGACGAATGGATTATGTCCAGACCACCTATCAAGGTGCCTAAATGGAGGAAGATGCCCCAGATGGTATTTCATTACGTGACAGTGACGTAAAATTCAGACCACCCACTCTCAAGGCTCCTAGATGCCGCCCCTGGCTCTATGGAATGAGTCAGTCACGACACAAAAAGGTGGTTGAAAGATATTCCCATCTTCTCTCCACTCACTGGGAAAGGAGCCAGCCTCTGGTAGCCCTGGTTGCTGGGTGGTTTGGGTTCTCATCACATTTTTTTGATTACTGGCTTAGGAACCTGTATCTATGTATCAGTGAGCTGAAGGAGTATTGCGTTTGAGGGAAGCTTCTCTGTCACCTCTGAATTTCTCTCTCAGACTGATGAGGGTGGTGAAGCTTGTCAGCCAGCACAGATAGAAAATCAGCCATTAGACGCCCCGTGATTAGGACCCCTCTCATTATTTTAATTTTGGTTTTGCAGTGAGACAAGCTGGCAGCCTTGTGCTGTGCTTGGCACTGCGGAATAGTTTAATAACCACCTAATAAAACTTTTCATCTGGCTTCCCACATCCCATCCCTTTCCCACGTCCCTGCCCTTCCCTGCCCTCTCTGTCAAGGGTACAGGATCTGACATAACACATGTCACTGCTGCAGCAACCTTCTTCTCACTTGCTGCTGCTGGAATTTGGGTATTTGCAGATATCATTATAATTTCACTCTCTTTAATCCAATTGCAGCCGGAGATAACATTTGTAGCCTGTCTCCACAAGTTTCTTCCATTTTGTGGGGTTCCTGATTATGTCCAAGGTAAAGGAGAATCTGGATTTACATTTTATCTTTGTTTGGTGGTCTTCAGCTCTATGGAGTAGTTCACTACGAGTGGTCTTTATACTGAGGTGGCTTCAGCTGTCTTTATAATCTTGTCTGCTCCTGGTGGTCATGCTCCAATGAACCCCTCCACTTCCCAGTCTGTATTCTTCCAATGAAGGCATGAAAATAAGATTTCAGGCAGCAGGTGTTAAAAGAACGCTTACCAAAACAAGTCCAATAGGATTCTGGATCTTTTTTTTGTAAGCATTTTTCAATGAGTAGGGTTCTGACTGAAATAGATTCTGGCCTTGAATAAAATCACAGATTTGCAGCTTGGAATGCAGATCAACAGCAGCATGGGCTGAGCCAAGGTGATTGCAGTCATGTCTTCTATGCACCTCAAATCCCTTTCTCTTTCTTGCCCTCTTAATGTCAGACAGCAGCCTAACGAAAAATCCACTCAGAGGCCAGCTGAAATCTTATTTATTTATTTATTTATTTATTATAAAAGGGGGAAAATTGGACTATAGATGTTCTATATAACTGACAGATCTTTAGAAAAACCGCAGCTGAGCAGCATGAGACTTGTTTGTCTTGTATCGGATGCTGCCCTTTGGGCCAAGGAGAGGAAATGGAAATTATAACCCTTCTGAAAGCAGCAAGGCCTCCCTAGGAAAGAGGCATTTCTGGAGGGCAGGGAGAGGGTGAGATACAGACATGGACAGAATGGAACCCACAGGAAAAGCAAAGACCTGTTGGAGAAGACTGGTGAGCACCAGAGTGAAGGTTTCCAGTGTGACAAAGACAAACTCCCCAGGGTGCCAAAGGGGACTGGGTGGGCTGCTTCGCAAACCAAGAGGTTGCTGACAGTTGCTGGACGGAAAGAAAGTCTGTGTGTAGAAACTCATCAGGCAAATGGGACCAGAAAGTGCAGGTGAAGAGCCTTGTTTACACCATCTTATTTCTAGTCTTACCCAGTCTAAGTTTTCCCCGCAAACTCCAAATCAAGTAGTTAATTCTGTTTCATATTCTGAACTTTTGGGATGGGCAGTACTGTTGGTGATTTTGGAGAGAGTGAATGGCACAGGATGGGGGTAAATGGGACTGATTCTTTTATAGACAGTGATAGTTTAAAGTGTTAATCAACCCACAGCCTGATGCCACTGCTTCAGAACATTCCAAAACTGCCTTCAGGGCTCCTAGTGCCGAGTAAGAAATGCTGCAGCTNGGACAGGCAGTCAGAAGGACATGGATTTGACCCATTGTTCAGCAGAATAACTCCAGCTGTTTCCAGCTCTGGAATAATCTTTGACTGAAAACAGAAGTTCCTTTCCAATTGATGGAATAGCACCATTTTTGAAGGACAGTGGGGGGTTTCACTAAGAGGAATCTTATCCAACCCCTGCCCTGGGCTGACCTTGCTCAGTTTGTGAAATCGGAGAGGATCCCAGACCTAGGTGGCCCAGCGTGTGTTCAAGTGCACTTGAGGAATGCCAGCAGGCAGATAAGCTGGGTAAATGTCTATTAAGGCAAAGTTTCCTGCTCTGTTATTGTTAAAAACATATCTATAGGATCCGTTGTTTTTTTGATTTTTTTGGGGGGTTTTCTTTCTTTTTTTTTTTTTTTACGAGGTCATTTTGATTTGTTTCCCATGTGTTTTTTTAAAAGTCGGTGTTTGGCATCTGATACCTTGTGCAATGTATAATCCCCATGGTCCAAAGAGCTTTAGAGCGCCAGGAAATCCAGAATCTTGGCATGAATATGGGTCCAGCTCCCATAACACATGGCTGCATGACTTTTCTCTGTTTGAGGTATCTTTCTGACACCATGGTACGTGGTGTACTCAGAAATCAGCTGTGGGCTTTGCCTTTGAGACCCTGTGAGAGAATCCCCACCCCCACCCCCCCCATCTCGTGCAACTTGTAGGAGCCCTAAACAAAGGAGTCTTGTTCTTTCAAAAGCAATAAATGATGACTGAGAAGAATAAAACACAGAATGTTGCCCCCCTGAGGGGAGGGGAGAGAGAGCTGGTGGCCAAAGGAGTGATTGATTGACCGCAACCCTTTGACACCTAAATGGATTCTCCACAGTGATATGTGTGTGCATTGATGCACTGTGCAGAGAGACAGGCAGCCCTGGAGGGTCAGGCTCTTGGAGATCGTGGATTTGGGGATAAATTGCATTTATTATGCAGCTACACTTACATGAGTTCACTATTCCATCTTCTCTGGACTGACAATCCCATTTACATCTCCGGCTCTGAGCAGCACGTTGGCTGAGGAAAGCATTTAACTTATTGCTCTTTCCTCTCAGCTCTCCCAGATAAAGCCCTCTCCATCTTTTCCTCCCCAGAGTGTCCTCCTGAAGCTCAGGGTGGGATCCACAGTCTTTGCACAAATAATAATAACATGTGAGTCATGGCTGGACAAGGGAGGTAGCAGTGAGCAGGATCACTTTTCTTTTGAGGAATGCACATGCAGTGCTTACGTTTAAATTCTTTAAATTGATGTTTCTTTTGAGGAGAGGGTAAAATATTGCAGTTCCCTGAGCAAATGCTATCTCCTGTTCTAAAGCAGAGACAAATTCAGCTGCCAATATTCAGTGATCTGGTAGGACCAGACAATGGAAAACGGGCTTTGAAAGGGTGGCCAAACTTCTAGTTCCCACCAGCTGAGGATCTATTTGATCATAAGAAGTTTCTACTGAATACTGACTGTGAAGAAATCCTTCATGAGGCTTACAGAGCTGGAATCCCACATTGGAGGGACTTTATTTTCCCAGTGGAATAATATTAATAAAAAAAGAAATTTCTAAATTATTAGTTATATTCTTCCACTACCGAGCAGAGTCTGGCCCCAGCCTCTTGCCCCTCCCAGGAGCCTTTGAGCACTTGCTCAGCCTTAATCAGCTCCCCTCTGGGGCTGCTCTTCTGCAGCTGAACAGCCCCAGGGCTCTCAGCCTTTCCTGCCCACACAGATGCTCCAGGCCCCTCAGCAGCTTCAGAACCTCCTCTGGACTCTCTCCAGCATTTCCTTGTCTCTCTTGAACTGAGGAGCCGAGAACTGGACCCAATACTCCAGAGATGGCCTCCCTAGGGTAGAGTAGAGGGGTAGGAGGACCTCTCTCCACATATAAAGAACATTGAAAGGAGCAATGGAACAGGAAAAAAGTAAATATTTTTCCACATGGATAATGGCCCTTTATGCAGTTTAATGGCCCTTATATGCATGTCAGAAGTTCTCACAGATACATTTTGTCATTCTGTCTATATCTATAACCAGAATTAGAGAGTTCACTTTCATGGAACAGTCCTGGTGTCAAATAAAGATAAGGTTAGCAGCTTCCAATCCTAACAAGAAACTGGTAAGTGATAAGAAAGCCAATCAATGAATGAGAAACAATTATTCTTCAATATCCAGTTAAACCTGGCAACTCAGGAAGAAATATGAGCCTAAAAGTTCCCTGTTTTGGGAGAGAAAAGAAATTATTGTAGAATGAGGAAAAATGTTTTTGCTCAAGCTAGAAAACCATCAAAACCCAGTAATTCATCTCGATACATGAGATTTAAAAGGTAAACAGATCCTTAATTTCTGTTGGGAATTGGATCCTAAAAGTGGGATTCAGCTCATCTGACTTAACTGTTCATCTCAGCTGGTCAACCAAGGTTCCTTCAATAGTCTATTGGGTGAGAGATGCATCTCCAAAGGGTGTTTCCTCCTTTCTTGTGGTGCCTGTCTCTTTCCACAGATTAAGAAGAAAGCCAAGAGTTTCACTAGAAATTTCAGGGGAGTGGTCTTTTTTTTTTTTTTTCATATGCAAAAAATGGAGAGAATCTGGTGAGTAGAAAAGAAAGGGTCTGGAATGCAGTCACAAGTAATCAAGTAATCTCTGCAGAGAAGGACCTAGGAGTGCAGGTGAACAACAGGTTAACCAAGTGCCAGCAGTGTGTTCCTGTAGGCAAGAAGGAAAATGGTCTCCTGGGATATACATTAAGAAGAGTGTGGTCAGCAGGTCAAAGGAAGTTCTCCTCCCCCTCTGTTCTGTCCTGGTGAGGCCACCTCTGTCCAGTTCTGGGCTGCCCAGTTCATGAGAGACAAGGAGCTATTAGAGAGAGTCCAGAGGAGCCTACAAAGATGCTGGAGCATCTCTGTGATGAGGAAAGGATGAAAGGATGAATATTCTGACTTCTGACACACCTTCATCCCTGATGTGGAGACTCTTTAAGACTACTTGTGTCTTTAGATCATGAGATAGCACAATTACCTCCTTTAAAATGCCCAGAATGACCGGCAATGCAAATCCTCACCTAGCCAAGGCACGGCAGCTTGGAGACTGCATCACAAAACACTAAACTCTTGTGGCTGCAGCTTTAAATTTGACAAGAGAAAAATTGGTCTACCTTGACCTGATCAGTTCAGGAAAGAACTGGGAAATCTTTTGCAACACAGCTCTCCCTCTGCGCTATGATTCATAGGGCTATGAATCTCCCGATGCACGCTAGGACGAGGCAGCTCTGTCAGCAATATCAGAATTAGTAGCAGTTGCAGGAGGAAAGGATAAATGTGCTTTAGCTCAACCACAAGTCATTGGTAACATTCCTCCCGAGGAACACAGGAACCAGCCCATGACATCCAGCGCTCTGCTATCACGGGCAACATGATACCCGTAATCAGTTTATTAAGCTGCATCTTAGAAATGTACTCGCATAGTGGGGATAATTCCTTCCATTCCAGGAATCACTGGGTAAAGTTTCTAGACTGAGTTAAGAAAGGTCAGATTAGATGATCATAGGGTGTCTGCTGGCTTCAATGTCTCAAAATCTCTGTAGGGATTTAGAAGGAGCCAACACATTTTCACTTGTGAGTTAGGATTTAAATAGAGATTTGTTAACGTGCTCCTCTCTCGTTCTCTCTCTTTCCTCTGCATATCACTTAATCAGCATCAGTACAGAAATATTTCTCTTCTTTCCGTTTCTTTCCTTCATATTTCTCCACTCCTCATTTCTCCTTCTTTTGTCTTTCAGAGCTGTAAAAGAAAAAAAAACAACATTAAAACACACAAATCCCAGCCACACTAGGGAAAGCAACTCAATTCCACTGCCCCTCTGCCTCCCACCCTGCTCCCAAATCCACACCTACCAAGCAACTCAAGACGAACCATTTCATTTTGGAGCAAAAGAGCGGGAAATTGTAATGTTTGTTAGCACTTCCAAGTGCAGTTTGTACCACACCACTATCCTACAGGGGTGATGTCCAGCCTCAGGAGGCACAGAAACTGTGGCAAGACTGGGCAGGGTTAAGGAGACATGCTACGTTTTCTCCTGTGCCTTCAAGGAAAAAGTGTCTTGAATCACAGAATCATGGAATCATAGAATTGTGGAATCATAGAATCGTGGAATCATGGAATCATGGAATGATAGAATCATGGAATCATAGAATCGTGGAATCGTAGAATCATAGAATCGTGGAATCATGGAATCATGGAATGATAGAATCATGGAATCATGGAATGATAGAATCATGGAATCGTGGAATCATAGAATCATAGAATCGTGGAATCGTAGAATCATAGAATCGTGGAATTGTAGAATCATAGAACCATAGAATTGTAGAATCATATAATCATAGAATCAGAATCATGGAATCAGAGTCATAGAATTGTAGAATCATTGAATCATAGAATCCAAGATTGGGAAGGACCTCTAGGATCATCTGCTCCAACCTTTCTAGAGACAAGAAGACGCTTTGCGATCTCCATTCTCTATTGAAAATGACATCTGGCCATGGAAAATACAGATAAGCTTCCTGTTAGCTTCAATTAAAGAAGAACTGGAAGGTTCACAGACACCTCCATCACAGCCACTGGGGACTGAGAGAGGGCAAAACTGCACAAACTTCATTTATATTGTGTGGTAATAGCGGGCTCCTAGTCAGGGACATATGTCTGGGGACTAAATGTGGGATATTGGTAAGCCTTGTACACTTCTCATTGATAGGATAAATACTAAGCTGTCCCTGATGAAAACCTTTCAAAGAGTGGGCTTTCAGGTTGTTTTTTTTTTCTGAACCAAGCCGAATTTCTCGCTCGTGCTCGCATAGGGAAAAACTTAATAGCTTCAGTTCCATGCCAGTGACAGTATTGAGCAACTTGGCAAAGGCTCGTGGAAAAAAGCCAAAGCCTTTAAAAATAACAACAACAATAATAATGCAAGACTCCAATTAAGCTGCTGTGCCACTGCTTGAGTGTAATGCATTGGCCACGGGCTACTGTGGGTTTCTGGAGCGACTGGTTGGTCTCATCGGATTTATTCAGCAGATTAGCTGCACTCTGTGACTGAACACCAAGTTCTTCTTTGCTTACCCTTGAGTTAAATTCTTATTGAGGTCAGCAGAGGTAGGGTGATTCAGGCCAAGCGAAAATCTGGCACAACAGTACCTAGTACTACAGCTACATTTTTCCATGATTTTTTTAAATTATTTTTTTTTTGACAGAGAGTGCAAGTTTCAAAAAGAAAATGATACTTTCCATGAAAAACTAGTGATTCAGCATATTAGAGACAGACAGAATGCATGAAGAAGAATGTGGCCAGCAGGTTGAGGGAAGTTCTTGTACCCCTCTACTCTACCCTAGGGAGGCCACATCTGGAGTATTGGGTCCAGTTCTGGGCTCCTCAGTTCAAGAGAGACCAGGAGCTACTGGAGAGAGTCCAGGGGAGGCTGGGAAGCTGCTGAGGGGCCTGGAGCATCTGTGTGGCCAGGAAAGGCTGAGAGCCCTGGGGCTGTTCAGCTGCAGAAGAGCAGCCCCAGAGGGGAGCTGAGCAAGGCTGAGCAAGAGCTCAAGGACAAGGGGCAACAAAAGAGGCTGGGGACAGACTCTGCTCAATGGTGCCCAGCGCCAGGACAAGGGGCAACAAACACAAACTGGAGCCCAGGAGGTTCTCTGAGAGCGGGAGGAGCAACTTGTTTGGTGGGAGGGTGTTGGAGCCTGGCCCAGGCTGCCCAGAGAACTTGTGGAATCTCCTTCTCCAGAGACATTTCACAGGCGCCTGGACCCTGCGCTGCTGGGCTCTGGGTCTCTGGGTGACCCTGCTGGAGCAGGCGGGCTGGACTTGATCTCCAGATGTCCCTTCCAAACCCCACCATGCTGTGATTCTGGGATTCTGTGATAAAAGGGTTGAAAGAAGGTATGTCACCTTTGGTTGACATATATTGGAACAGTTCTCTGTCTTAGGGAGTGTTTGGTTAGTGTGACACAAACATGATGAGCTGACACTGATGAGCTCTTTATCATGGAAGTGAAGCAGACTCCAGCTCTTTCCTTGCTCTAGATTTTCAGGTGAATTCTCTAAGCATTCAGTTTTAGCCTCTTTTTATTTGCCCCAGGTAACCTTTCCCTCTTTTCTATCCCCAGCTAAATCCTGAACAGAAGAGACAAAGTGTGTCTGCACTTACCTATCAGACAAGGCATGACTATATGTCTTGGACCAATTCCTCCAGAGCTTTGCTCAGTAGAACAACTGTACCCCAGATATCGGATGGACTGAGGTAAAGTTCAATTGTTTGGTGTTCTCTGTGTTGTTCAGGATGGAAGAACAGAGGATGATAAAACAGTCCTTGTTTGGGTTTACTCCTCTTTTTCTTAGAATCATAGAATCACAGAATTATTTAGGTTGGAAAAGATCTCTAAGATCATCAAGTCCAACTGTTAATGCAGCACTGCCAGGGCACCACTAACCCATGTCCCTCAGCACCACATCTCCACGGCTTGGAAACGCCTCCAGGGATGGGAACTCCAGCCCTGCCCTGGGCAGCCTGGGCCAGGCCTGGACAACCCTGGAAGGCAAGAATTTGTATCCAACCTAAGCTTCCCCTGGGACAACTTGAGGCCATTTTGCTGTCCTATTGCTTGTTCCTTGCGAGCAGAGCCTGACACCCCCTGGTTCCAACCTCCTGTCAGGGAGTTGAGGAGAGCCAGAAGGTCTCCCCTGAGCCTCCTTTTCTTCAGGCTGAACAAGACCAGGTTTCTCAGCTGCTCCTCATCAGCCTCTTGCTCTACACCCTTCCCCAACTTCATTACCCTTTTTTTGGACACACTGCAGCCCCTCAACATCCTTCTGGGAGTGAGGTGCCCAAAACTGAATCCAGGATTCAAGATGCGGTCTCACCAGCACCAAGTACAGGAGGACAACATATCTCTTTTCCTTGCTCAGATTTTTCTATTCACCCTACATCTGTGCAATCAGTGGAGAGAAAAGTGCAGCCTTGGGAGATGAATCACAGGGACATAGAAACGCGATTTAGGCTTCAATTTCCCTCTTCTGATTATTGCATTGACAGAGGTTGACTTGCTCAGGTTCAGATGTCTAACTTCTGGGTGTATAAAAATAGGGCAGTTGAATGCCAGCCTCTTTGCCTGATATGTGCGTGGGGATTAGCAAGGTAATGAAATGTGCCATCTGCTTTTTGTCCTTCTCCTTGGTGGCAGCTTTAATGGGCAACTTTTATCCCGGTCCTCAAGATGATTTTGCAGGAAATAAGTGTAACTCTTGGCAGAAGGAACGCGCAGGTGGGATGGCAGGAAAAACTTCTTTTAGTGAAAATGCTGTAACCTTGCTGGTGTTATTATTAAAAATGTTCTGCAAGTAGTTATCAAGGTGTTTAGCTTCCTGAAATCGGTATTTATTTAGATTTTGTAACAAAAATAATTTTAAGAAGTGAAATTAATCACTATGTTTATTTTAAAACAACGAAAGTAGAATTGTCTGAAAATTTAGAAAAGAAGAAAAAATAATCCCTATTGAGGCCTGGGAAATGAAAACAATGGGGATATGTCAGTATTGCTTCAAGAATAGTTTTTCAAGCCTCCTTAGAACCCAAACAAAATTTTGCTAGAAGTTTAACTAAGCCACCTTTTGATTTCAGACTTCTCAAAACTTTCACCACTGCAGGTTTTCTGGGGGATCTGGAAACAGGACAATTCTGCAGGAGGGGCTGTTTTTATAGTATATTTGGACTTGGGAAACAGAAACATCCAAATAATCTGAACTCATGTGGATTTCTCTTGTGGATTCCTGACCCACCTTTCAGTATAACTAAGCCAAATTTTCATCTGGTCTATATCAATGTCACAGGGGTACCTCCAACTTATACCCACCGAGGACCTGAATCAAAATATTCACACTCTAAAATGCAGATTAATCATCTGGAGGCGCATTAGTTGGCTACTGGTATTTCCCAAGAAGTTCTGTAAATTCAAATGTTGAACCAGAAGATATATTGCTCGAAGTTCCAAGTCCTCTTTCTTTCCATTATCTCAGTGCGTCGCCCAAGTGACCCTCCGATGGTAATACACATAAATACATCAGAGACATGCCCAGTCCATGATTAAATACCCTGATAATTTTGAGGCACTCCGACATATAGTATTTCACGCTATCACAAACACTGAGGCAGTCGACCAGTAGCCACAATCAATTACTCAGAGCGGCTGCACTCGTATTCCTTCTCCAAAGTTTCTTGATTCCATGCCAACTGCGTTAAAGGCCTATCACTTTCCAAAGGGAAAAAGAAAAAGAAAATCAAAAAGAAAACCTCCCCCAACGTTATTCTCTAAAACAGATATAAACACCCTGCCTGCATCACTAGCAATGAAACAGCCCCTGATCAAACTCTTGTGTCCAAGACTGCCAACAAATAGTTAACCCTCTAACCCATTCTACATCCCACTGACGGACTGAGAGAACAAACTTGGATAAAACAACCAAGTGACTGGGAGCCACAACCAGTTCCAAGAACACTCCGGGACCAGAAAGCTCTGGCTGGGTAGGATTTCAAGGTCTTGTCCACAAGGATCCACAATTAAAATTTCTTGTACTAAAGTTTCATGGTGAAATAAAAACCCTGAGATTCCAACGCTTCCCTGCTCCCCCCTCTTCCAAACACCACTCACAATACAGCACGGTGGAAGGAACAGAAAACCTCCAGTATTTTGGCAATCAGCGCTGCCCTCTTCTACATATTTCAATTCCATCTTTTGGAAGAGCTGTAAATCTTTCCTCTTATGTTTTTTTTTTTTCTTGCTCTGTCTTCAGCTAGCTTGGCTATATAATTGCAGTGTTCATGTTACTTGCATGCATAGGAAATGATGCTTAAAGGGAAAGGAACTAAAGGCCTTTCTCTTCCTTTCGCTCATCAGCTTTAGGGATGTACTGATATACGCAGTGAGGCGACAAAGTGACATGGCTTGTTTCCTTCTCTCTGTCCTCACTTCTTTCCGAATACATTTTGTTGATGAATCATAGAATCATAGAAACCTGGAGTGGGTTCGGTTGGAAGTGAGCTTTAAAGGTCATCTGGTACAACTCCCTTGCAGGGACATCTGCAGCTAGAACGGGTTACTCTGAGCCCCATCCAACCTCCCCTGGAATGGTTCCAGGGATGGGGCAGCAACCACCTCTCTGGGAAACCTGGGCCAGAGTCTCACCACCCTCAATCTTCCTTCTCTCCAGTCTAAATCTCCCCCTTTTAGTTTCAAACCATGCCCCCTTGTCCTGTCCCAACAGGCCCTGCTCAAAAGTCTGTCCCCATCTTTCTGACAGGCCCCTGGAAGTCCTGACAGGGCCCCAGAAGGTCTCCCTGGAGCCTTCTCGTCTCCAGGCTGCACAAGCCCAACTCTGCCAGCCTGGCCTCCCAGCAGAGGGTTCCAGCCCTCCCAGCATTGCTGGGGCTCCTCTGGCCCCGCTCCACCAGCTCCCTGTCTCTCCTGGGCTGAGGACTCTGGAGCTGGAGCCAGCCCTGCAGGGGGATCTCCCCAGAGCAGAGCAGAGGGGCAGGATCCCTTCCCTCAACCTGCTGTTTGTGTTGTTCAGCTGTGATGAGGTATTATCTGACAGGCAAGATCTGGTGTTTCTGGATGATATGAATTCAAGCACCACTCCCATCTTGACAGCCTGTGCCCCCTCCAGAGATTACTAGCACGCCAAATAGAGGACAGAAAGAATGTCTTGGGCTCATTCTCTCCAGCTCATAGCTTGGATATGATCAAGGTGGTTTCTAATGGAAGGGTCGAGGCCTGTCGCTCTCCTATGGCCATCTCTGCTAGAAGACAGAAAGGACATGGTGCTTGTCCTTTATTCAAAACACACTTTAATAATTCCAGAATCATTGAGAGAACTTGGAGAACAACACCTGTACTAGAGTAGCCAATACCTCACTACTCTACAGATGGGGAAATTAAATTCTAGGCCAGGAGTCCCAGCTGTAAATGGCTCATGTCTGGTGATTCAAAAGGGCACCAGAGGGTGAAAGTCAGTTTGCCAGGTGGGGTAATATCTGAGGTCTTGTCCCTCACTTGCTGGCATCTTTGAGCTGTTGCTCTCCCTTCCTTTGAGCTCCACAGGTGATCTCTGCAGGCAAACCCTGTGCAAGTGGTTCTGAGCAATCAAGCAATGCTTTTAAAGATCTGTGACTGTTAATACTCAGGATCTGTAGGCAGAAAAAAAAAAACAACAAAAAACAACAACAAAACCACACTTTGAACATTTAGGAACAAAATATTTTTTTCTTCCCATTCACAGAGTGAACAAACTTGAATCTTCTCAAAATGTGATGGGATTTTATGCTGATTTTGGCCTCATCTTTGTGTTTGTACACGACAGGAACCGTTGATCAAATTTCTTGTTTTGTTTCATTTAAATGTCAAAAACCAGAAGACTTTTTCCCCCTCAGAAACGTTCCAGTCTCCATGAAATTTTCAATGGGAAACTCTTCTGCAGTGCAGGATGAAGTGGCCAAAGAGAGAGAATGAGTCATATCCCTTGCAATTTGGAGAGCGGGGTCAGGACAATTCCATAGGATCTGGATGAATTAATTTCAAGTCCCTCACTGGCACACCTTGGAGCTGTGTCCCTCAAAATTACTTTCTACACCCTCCCAGCTGTGAATGCCTGGCTATTGTAGTACAAGCGTTCCCCAAATGCTTCTCAACCTTCTGTGACCATACCAACCTATTCTGAGGAAGGTACAAGCAGTGTCCTTTTGTAAGCAGAGAGTTTCACTCCCACATTAGCCATCTGTGGGAAGCTCATTCCATAGCCTCATCCCTCTTTGGCAAGATCCGGAAGGTTTCCGGCCAGCTCAGTTACTAAATGGTGCATCCAAGGTGTTTGGATTTGCCCTTGGCCTTCGTTTCCCTCTGACGTTCTCTCTGCTTCCCTTATTAGCTGTGTAATCAGGGAGGGTAAGAGTCCCTACAGCTGCAAGTGTCGTTGGAGATGTGATAATTAATTTAAAGAAAATCATGACAACCCATAGCTGGAAATTGTGTCTTCAACAGAAAGAAAAATCATTGTGGAGTTTCACTGAGCATGTAAACACGGGCTTTGCTGATGCCCCTTAAGATCTGTGCTAATTTTAACCTTGTTTAGCTTTGAAACTTGCTTCTGACTTTGCTTGGAACAGAAGCCTGGGGTGCAACATGAGGGAACATACCAATGTGTTTTGTTGAATGAAACATTAAATCAGTGGAATGAGGAAAGTAGGAGAAATCAGATGACAATGGATTGGGACCACGGCAAACTAACACATCATCAGAGATGATGACGACCAGAAGGTTCCTCTACTGGGGAAATAAATGGGACAGGAATAAACTGAGGAGTACAAAATGTAATAAAACTGAGTAGTTATAAGCTCGATTAAATTAGTCAGCTCGGGAGAGGTGGGAGGTTTCCTCTTAATATCTCCACCGAGGCAACGGCTGCCGTTTGAATTCAGCTTTTGTTAGAGATAGGACAGCTCAAGTGTGGTGACAGAAGGACAGGTGGAAAACCTTGGAGGCCCTAGGTAGGGTCAATAGCCTTCTAGACTCAAAATGAACCAGCCTGGTTTTGCACATCTGAAAAAAATGGGTGGGATTCATCTGATTTCTGCCTCTAAGCTCGTTGCGTCAGACGCTCTGTAAAGACACTGCCACCAAAAGCATCCAGCACAAAGTTTATTTCATCTTTTAGCCAAATACTGCAATAGGTCCAGGGAATCATGGTCTAAAAAACACTTTTTGGGTACAAAGGAAATATCAAGGGAGCTTGAGGTAGAAATGATAGAATTTTCATGTGACCTTCTTGTCACCCCTTCCATTTCATCTTTCATCAAGGACGTTTGTATGTATTCAGAACTTCAAACCAAAGAGAAGAAGCTGATGTTACCAACCTTAGTCTCGGTAACAGACAAGACTTCCAAACCAGTCACAGCAGAGCTTTACCTAATCTGGCTTCCTCCCACATCTGCCACAGCTGGTGTTTTCCACCCTGCTTCCCTCTGGGTGGGGTTTATTCCCAGAAGAGGATCATCAAGACTTTCCAGCCTCCTTTCCCAGCTGCATTCAGGCCTTTCAGTTTAGAATGGCTCAAAACTTCTTTCCAGGTCTTTATCGGAGCTTCCTCTTGTTTACAACTATGGTACAAGGGAAGCAGGACCTTCAGGCCACCCCAGTAAGGATTTCACTGCCCAAAATTCATGCTGTCCTTCCCATAATCTCTCTCTAAACTCCCAGCAATCACTTGGACTGAATTTACAAACATGTCTTTGTATGGCTGATGTCAAGAGAAAGGATTGCTCACCACCCATCCGTGGGAAAGCCATGCGTCCCCCACCCCCGAGCAAGAGTGTCTAGATGCAGCGATCCCATTGCCTTAACAATTAATTTTCCTTAATTCTTACAGCACCTGGGTAAACCATCAATGAGCCTTCCGGATGGTCCTGTAAAATGAAAGAGATTAAATAAACTAAAAATGGTAAATATTTTCAAAATCAAGCACACATATGCAGGAAGAAATTAGATTGTAATGCTGGTGTTGGGGGGTGTGTGAGGGGGTGTTCCCTTGGTGGAAAACTGCTTTTTGCCAGCAATTTGATTCGCTTTACTCATTTATTCGTACACCCAGCACTGAGTGAGGGAGCACAGCATTTGCAAGACTAATCATAGATTCATAGAATTGTCGAATCATAGAATCACCAAAGCATTACGATTCTGCCCCAAATAAAATGACAGGGATTATCCGTCTGCCTTCATTTTACATGAGATAAGCATTGTCTGGAAAGATTTCTGCTCAGGATTTGCAGCTTGGCTGCTTTTCAGTCCATGCAGCGCGATGAGGAATCCTAGGCGCTGGTCTTAAGCTTCCTCAAGGAGCTAAACTCAAACACTGGACCCAAAGTTACCGAGAAATGCTTATGTGTGGTCACTATTGTGTGGTTTAGGGCACTTTCTGGAGGTTGAGGAAAGCTAAGCTGCCATGTAGGCATCGATTATATTCCCAGCAGACCTGATTTCTTAATCGCTTTCTCCAGTTATGCGACTCCAGGACTCTTTTGCTTTGCTTGGGGAGGCAACTACACCTGAGCCGGGTCTAACTACGCTACAAGCTCCTTAAAGAGCAAGCTCAGTCCAAGAGAGCAATCACATCTCTCTTCTAAGGTTACCCTCTTTGTATCGCTGGCATGGAGAGCCTATTAGGAATGTAGCCAATTGTAGTATTACATGCGCTATTTGTCGAAGAAGAATTTTCTTTGCTTTCTCTCGTTTCTCTAGGAAGTAGCCACAAACGTCCAGTGTAAGGTTACTGGGCCCACACAAAATTTTATCAGATTTTAGCAGCTATTCCTGGAATTACATATTGTTTTGTCTTTTTCGAACTGAAGTGACAGCAGCTCAGGTGTCAATTTTCATATCGGGGTCTGTTTTTTTCTCTAGGGCTGCTTGAGGAGTTCAAATTTTACTAGGCTGACAAAATTAGAAGTCAGGGCTTGGAGGCTGGGGGACCATTTCTTTTTCTTGGTGATAGAGCAGATATTTTTGTTTTTCTAAAGTTCAAAGATAAATAACAATTACGTCCTCCGGTGTGGGAGGGAGAGGGAAGAATCTGCTACAACACGATGCTGAAGGTAGAAATGAATACAAGCCGAAGATGTTGGCAGTGCCTCTGTGTCTGTGAGGTGTATCATGGTGATGCTCTCTGGAGCAGATCTACCCCAGAAATGTGGAATTGCAATCGATGACTTCCCCTTTGCTTCTCCAAAGGTGCCTGTGTGTGGGACACAACTCACTGACTACCAGCCAAACTTCTTTGCAACTGCTAGAAAGAGATATTAAGACATTTCCCTACATTAGAAGGACCTCAGCTCTCCATTTAACTCCCTTCCTACATTTCCTGACACCCAGGCCAGAATCTCCTGTCCTTGTAGCAGAGCACCTTGCTGTCTTCTTTACTGTGACCCCTCTATGCCAAATGCATCCTTATGGCCTGGCCTGTGGTTCTGGCATATCTGTGTCCAAGGCCAGACTGGACGGGGTTTTTAACAACCTGGTCTAGTGGGAGGCGTCCCGGCCCATGGTAGGGAGGTTGGAACTGGATGATCTTTATGTTCCCTTCCAGCCCAAACCATTCTAATCATTCTGTCATCATTCTAT
The DNA here is from genome assembly GCA_013396935.1 of Baryphthengus martii. Lineage (NCBI taxonomy): Eukaryota > Metazoa > Chordata > Aves > Coraciiformes > Momotidae > Baryphthengus > Baryphthengus martii. The sequence continues at coordinate 116,187 of VWZK01009227.1, forward strand.
GATGTATGGTGTATGATGTATGATCTATAATCTGGAGGGTGGAGGCACAGAGCAGATGGACACTAGCTTCTGGTCCTCAGCTAGCAACTTCAGGAAGGGGGCAGGTCAGCAGAGCACCAGTAGACATCTGTCATTTCTGTGAGCCCTTTCTTGTCACGGGAGATGTATCAAGGGAATGCATGATGCATTTCATGACTAATTCTGAGATGCTACATGACCACAGAAAATCAAATATTCAAGCTTCCCCTGCTTTGCCCATTGCTGTGAAGAACATGAAATAAGAGGAATTGGTCTTGATGAGGCTCGCTCTTGAATTTCAGGTCAGATGATGATGACACTAATTCTACAGCTAAAATGTTGAGATATCTTGAGACACAGAGAGGAGCCCACCTCACCTAATTTTAGCCATTTAGCTGTTAAACACTGAGTCTCAACTAAACTGAGTCTCAACTAAACTAAGTCTCAACTAGACTATCTCAGCACCCTGTCTTTAGCAAAGCTAAGCTAAACCAAGCCGTCTCATTAGAAGTGCAATAAATCACCTTCTAGAAGTGTTTACATGTTTTGCGGGAGAGGGATTAGGGATGACTTACTTTAGGGTGGGTGCCTAAGTTCAGATGACTGAGCTGCATCCCACTGCAGTGGTAGTTCATTTTCTTGCACTGATTTTAATATTAATTTTGGAGAAGCAGCCTACTGAAGAGGTGAGTTGTACTTGGTACTGGTGAAACCGCCCCTCGAGGGCCGTGTCTAGTTTGGGGCACCGCAGGATAAGAAGGACATTGAGGTGCTGGAGC
>VWZK01009227.1:123500-158304 GCA_013396935.1 Baryphthengus martii
TTTTTTTTTTTTTTTTCCTATGCATTGCAGAGGAAAAATGCCTGGCATGTGTGTGTTCAAAACTATATATTGTTCAAATCTATATATTGCGGTTCAAAATAGTGACAGTAACTTACAAGTCAGATAATTCATCCTACTCAGAGACACCATTTCTTTCTCCATAAAGTCATTAGTAGCTCATTGAAATACAAGTAGAATTCGGAGCAAAAAGATCCATTATCCGTGGAAGTTTTCAATTTATTCCTGCTTAAGGGTTCCATACACAGGGTCAGCAGTCTTAGTACTCACTGTATTTTTCCTGCTTGTATTTCTAGCTCTCTACAAATGGATTTGCACAAATGAGAAATCAATTAGAAGCTGACCCTGTAGAGTTGAAAATTGCTTAGTTAGAGGGACTGAAAGTCTCATTTGTTTCTCATAATGTCATGAAATCATAAACATGTCTAGTCTAAAAAAGACCTCTGAGGGTCCCTAGTCCAACCTCTTGCTCCAAAATCAGTGCTCGTGCCCTTCTCCATTTGAGTTTTTCAGTAATTTTTTCATTATATCCAACCACAGTTTCCTTTTCTGCAGCTTGTGACTCTTCATCCTAATACTCTACATCTCTGAGTAGCTGCACCTCCTCCACCAGCCCCATTTATGTCATGGAAGTCTGCAATTTGTTCTCCCTTTTTTCCTGTTGTATTGAAAGTGCTCACTGCCAGGGACACCGAGAGGTACACATGTGGATGCTTTTAATAGGGTCCTAAGCTTTTTCCAGACAAGGTGTTTGTGTCTTGTTACTTCAGGATGTGGATTCACGGTCCTTAGTGATGTTTGTGCTTAAGTTTGGGTCTTATCCTCTGAACATTTTTGTCTGTCATTTCCTTTGGTCTCCAGAACTACCACTTCTCTTCTCCCCTGCCTTCCCACTTCTCACCCCTTTCCAAACCTGATTACTTACTCAAATAAAACTAAACTTGGTAAACCCAAGCTATTTGATTTATCAATATTTTATATATAAAAATATACTTTCCATACTTCTGGAAAGGAAAAAAGAGACCTTCCAAAAACCACAGAGCTTCTATATACCTTGACATTTTTGCTTTCAAATGACCCACCTTGTTTGATACGTCACAAGAAATGCATCCAGGAAAAAAAAAAAAAAGTGAATGCTGTCCACACTCTTTCTGTTAGAAACCTCAAGTCTGCTCCTGGAACAAATCCTTTCTACCAGCTTTAATTATGTGCCCAACTCTCATCCAACTTCATAACACTCCTGCAATCCTTCACCTTCCCCAAGTTTGATTACTTTATGTTCCAGCTTCCATGATTTACTCAAAGGGAGGCTTCCTACTGAGTACAGAAACCTGACAGCCTGTGTTCTGTAACTTCATGAAGCTCTTCATAACTCTGCCTCGTTGCCTGATTTTCATGCCTATTGGTCACGCAGATGTCTCTTTTCTACCATATTTGAACATTAGGTGTCTCCTAATAGGTGTCCTGTTCTGAAACAAACAAACAAAAAAAAAAAGTCTTGGTTATGAAAGATCAATGGAAGCTGGTCTGAATGCCGTGAAAATCTCCATGACATTTCTATTGATTTCTGCAGACTTTGGGTTAAAGTTCACATTTGGAACTATTGCAATAACATATTAATCAATATTTCTTTAACCTCACTATCATCACAATCTCGATCAGTTATTTATTATTAGAATTACTGTTTGCTACAGCACTGGTGCTACGTGACCACAGACAAGATTCAGGTCCTGATGTGACCTATATGAATGCATAGTAAGAAAGAGACTTTGCCCTAGAGAAATTATGAACTGTGACAACTCAGATGATGAAATAGCCTTTCCAAAGCTGGCAATGTCGACTTGATAGCCAGGGACTTCTCTGACTCCCTGTGTACCTTGATTATGCCCTGGAACATCAGAACACTCAGCTGGTGTTCTACTAGAAATTATCATTCACCACATCTTCAGTTTTTGCATTAAATTAAAAAAAAAAAAAAATCCCAAGGAGACAAAGCAGAAGTTGGAAAACATGATGCCTGTAGAAATTCCATGTTCATTCCCTATTCACGTACCGCTATCACATCGACATCAGCTAAGGAGCTAGTTCTTGGATCTGTTATAGCCAGTATAAATTACACTTAAGCACAGTCTGGTTAGGGAACATCAACTGACTTCTCTAGTTTTCTACTTCTGAATGAGACGAATTGCGCTCAGTACTCTATCGATATTGTTGACTAGAAGTCTGCCTACTCCAAAGAGGTCCCAGAATGACTAATTTCAGTGGAGATGACTAAATTAAATGCCAACACTGTCTGGTGAACGCTACTTCCATCTCCTCAGTATCTGTTAAGAATCGACAGCTTTCCAGCTGTGATGGCTGGTCTTCAAAAAAATCCAAAGTTACCTAGAAAAGCAGCATCAACATGGCCTTCTCAGAGAGGAGGCTTTGCTCTCTAGACAAAATTTCCTCCCTGGTGATTGTGTTGTGGACGAGTTCTGCCTTAGAGAGTCAGGGCACAAAGAATAAAAAGGGATTTGAGCACCCGGGTGGTGGGAGAAGGGAAGTGGAGGAGGGGGCTGCAATGGCAAAGCGCAGAAACAGTTTTAAATATTTGGAATCTGCAATTGTATTTCTCCCCCTCCCTCTTTCCCTCCCAGAGCTTCTTTTTTTTTTTTTTTCTTTTTAGCCCAGATTAACTATTCCCCCTACAATACTTTTTCATAAAGGGATCAAGTCCATTGTTTATAGAATTTGCTAATAACAGCCTCAGTCGCGCTGTCACAGCAGAGTGATTCAATTACAAGACTGGACAATAAAAGCTCAATAAAGAAACTCAAATCCTTATTAAATTCTTTTTTTTAATTATTATTAAAAAAAATACCCAAGCAGGCTAGGATTGCCAGATTGGGAATTTACGTTGAACAGAAGAATGATATGATCTCTCTGAGTAGCACAGTGCAAATTAAAAGAGGTTTAGCGTTAAGTGTTCATGGCACAAAAGCAATTTTAAGTACCTGCAATCAGCTTAGGTTGGCTAAGCCTAAATATGTACAAATCGTGTAATGGGCAATATCCCTGGCAGTACCACGCAGAGCTCTGACAGATGCGTTCTCCAAGGTTTACAGCGGGTCCTACAGTAGCTCCTGGAGAGTCTCTGCCGGGACACGCACACTGATGTGTGTGTATGTGAGTGTGAGTGTGAGTGTGTGTGTGTGTGTGGTTTGTGGGCCATCTAGTGTCCTGGCGTCGACTAGACAAAATATTCTGCTTTTTATTTCGGATATTAATTGCCTATTTTGACACCTGGCCGATCACCAAGCAGGAGAAAATGACCCAGGTGATGATCACAGGGCTGGAGCACCTCTCTTATGAAGACAGGCTGAGAGAGTTGGAGTTGTTCAGTCTGGAGAAGAGAAGGCTGCCAGGAGACCTTCTTGGGGCCTTCCAGGATCTGAAGGGGGCTGACAAGAAAGCTGGGGAGGCACTTTTTTAGGATGTCGGGTAGTGACAGAGCAAAGGGGAATGGATTCAAACTAGAGGAGGGGAGATAAAGATTGGACATTAGGAAGAAGTTCTTCACTGTGAAGGTGGTGAGATGCTGGAACAGGTTGCCCAGAGAGGTGGTGGAAGCCCCACAGAGAGGTGGTGGAAGCCCCATCCCTGGAAGTTTTTAAAGCCAGGTTGGACAGGGCTTTGAGCAATCTGCTCTAGTGGGAGGTGTCCCTGCCCATGGGAAATCATGGGCAGGGACATCGATGATCTTCAAGGTCCCTTCCAACCCTGATGATTCAATGATTCTAGGGATTGCTGCACCTTTCTCTTCAGCTGGACACTCTTTCATAGAAGAGCATTGATAGGACAAGAGGACATAACCTCAAGTTGCACCAGGAGAGGTTTAGGTTGGATATTAGGAAAAAATTCTTTACTGAAAAGGTTGTTAAGCTCTGGAACAGGTTACCCAGGGAAGTGGTGGAGTCATCATCCCTGGAGTGGTTTAAAAGTCACATAGATGAGAAGCTGAGGGACATGGTTTAGTGGTGGGATTACCAGTGCTGGGTTAACAGTTGGACTTGATCTTGAAGGTCTTTTCCAACAGAAACGATTCTATGACTGATTCTATGATTTGATCCCTATTGAAATCCTTCTTCCATTGGGAAATCCATTATTTCCCTTGCTAGTCACCTCAACTGATACCTTTTTTCGCTACAAGAACTCAAATTTTTCCAAGCTTATTTGTTTTGCTTTTTTTTTTTTTCCCCAGCCTGGCATAACTAGATGCCAACTTTTTTTAAAGTCTGCTACACTAAAAAGCTTTCCATTATGAGAAAATTTTGTCCTGTATAAGCACTTAAGAGACAGTGACTCAGACACATCTTAGTTTTTTCTACATTTCGCTAAACAGTGGGAGCTTTCTTCATTTTACAATGTAGTGTTTCCAGGCTTTGGCTCATTCTTAAAGATCTTCTCTGGATTGTTCCAGTCACACTTGGTATTCATTTCCATCCCCTCCTCAGTCCTCTGATTTGTCACCATCATGGTGGTGAAGCCTTATTTCTTTATGAAGGACAACAAGTTAGCTACGGGTGAAGATTTTTTGCATTTGAGGTGTACAAGAAGTCTCTTGCTTTTAACTGGTTATCTGGCATTTAATAAGGAATGACCCTAATAGGACCTCTGTTCTCCATCTAACCACTTGCTTCCATGAAATGTCTATGAACTTAATGGAATGTCCTTCTAGTCTCAGAAAACTGATTAAAATTGGGATTAAAATTGTCCCACACACGTTAATTTTTGGAAGCATTGCTCAGTCACAAATACAGGTACACACAGTGTGGTGTCATAAACGTCATGTTCTTAAGATGTAGGCAAGAGAATATGACAGAGAAAAAGACTACAAAGAATGAGCAGCATGGAAATCACACATAGTGCACTTAAGTTGACCATGAATGTTGTCTTACCCTGGGTGTCGTTGTAATGCCTCGGTGAAAAGAGAACATTATTCTTCCAACTTACCTTTAGTGTAATAGCATCTCCCCGTTGCTGGCCCTAAAAGACGACAAGATTTGAAAGCCTGAGGTAACAGAGATCTGATCTGCTCTGCGCTTTCTTGACCTGAAGATGTCACAACATCCATAATGCTTAAGGTAGATATTAAAAATGGGATTAATCTTGGACATGAGCTGGCAATGTGGGCTTGCAGCCCAGAAAGCCAACCATATCCTGGGCTGCACCACCAGAAGTGTGGGCAGCAGGTCAAGGGAGGGGATTCTGCCCCTCTACTCTGCTCTGGTGAGACGTCACCTGGAATTGGGGCCCCCAATATAAGAAGGACATCAACCTATTGGAGCAGGTTCAGAGAGGACACAAAAATGATCAGAAGGCTGAAGCAGCTCTCCTGCGAAGAAAGGCTGAGAGAGTTGGAATTGTTCAGCCTGGAGAAGACAAGGCTCCAGGGAGACCTTGTTATGGCCTTTCAATACATAGCAGGGGCTCAAAAGAAAGATGGGAAGAGACTCTTTACAGTGACAGGCCAAAGGTCAGCAGTTCTAAACTGGGAGAGGGTGGGTTTAGACTGGACATAAAGAATAATTATTTTATCATGAGAGTGGTGAGACAATAGAACAGGTTACCCACAGAAGTTGTGGATGTCCCATTACTGAAAGCATCCAAGGTCAGGTTGGACCAATCTGATCTAGCAAAAGATGTCCTTGCCCATGACAAGGAGGTTGGACTAGATGATCTTTAAGATCCTAAACTATTCTGTGACTTAGTAATTTTAGCTGTGTGCATCTGGTCACTGCTGGATCCAATGCTGGGTGAGAAAGCTCTTGCAGTGCCAGACAGAGGACAGCAACACTGGAGAGCCCTCCTAAGAGGCTGAGTGGCTGTCTAAACACCTCTGCTGGTGCAGTCATCATATAATTGGAGTAGCAGATCCATGAGAGAGGACAAGCAGATGTTAAAGGAAGTCGGAAAGCATCAGAAATGAACAAGTAAGTGGAGGTACGTGATGCTGGAATGGAGTGAAGTTGCTACAGCTGCAGTTTATGAATGTTTCCTGGTTGGAGATCATGTTATATCTTGGAAACTTTAGAGGTTTTGTCCTTGACTGGACATAGCTAATAATGTAAGTAAGGAGAAGGAAACGATCCTAGTGCTAGCTTTTAGTAGGGAGATCATCATCCAAAATTTCCTCTGTTGGCAGAGACGCCTCTGTTGGATTCGTCCATCCTTAGATAATTGTCTAAAATAGACGGCATGAGATGCCCTCTCCAGTGACCTTTCACTGATAAAAGCAGGAAACCCGGCTTAAGGCAGGGGCTTAGGTTTTGAATGGCTGTGGTTAAAGGAGATTAATTCTACCCTCAGCACTCATCTAAGTTAATCATCCACTCTGTACAGACATGTGGAGCATCCACCCCATCTTTGGGTAGTGGCTTGTGATTGCTGGGATAAACTGTCCTCCAGAAGTGGCAGCTTCTCTGCACTGATTACAGAGGGTGTGGAATGAGAAAGATCTTTGGAAAGGTGCTTCAGTGACTTGCCTAAAAAATCAGGCAGGATGAACGTGAGCTTTTAAGTCTTTGCAAGAGGGGCTTGGAGATCTTCAAGAGCTGCCGTTGAGTCCTGCCTTTATCACAGACTGACTGTGGAATGATGGATCTTCCCCAATTTTTAGGGATATGGCAGGGTGTTTACGGTAACAGCCTGATGCTAACAACTGCTATAGATGCACTTCACTTGGGGTTCACTTCACCTATTGTTCACCATCCAAAACTGAAAAGTTGAATCCTATCCTGGACTGGACGTCTAAGACCTAAAGTAGAATAAATCATCTCTCGAAGTACCCATTTCTGCTCGTGGTTTGTCTCTCCCTAGCTTGAATTAAAAGTCCAATTTTAAAGCGGCCACCTGCAAAGAAGTTTCTGCCTTTGAAGATATAGATGAGCATGACTGATGTCTGTCTGGTGGTGGTAGAACTCTTAGGGGTGCATTAGAAGCAGGAACAACCAGAATCTGCTCTCTTTTCTCTCCTGAATTAAGAAACACCCATAAACCATTGTAATAATGAGGCAAAAGTGGATTTTTAACCCACAACAAAAGTGTATATATATATATATATATATATGATATAGGCTGATTGAATGCAGTCAACTGCTTTGGACACCCATAGATTTTCTCACAGAAACTTCTCAGAAGCAGAACAAACTTCGAGGCTAGCAGGAGTATAACTTTTAATTTAGAGAAAAGCATTTATTTGAAGGGATGAGAGCGCTAAATCTGACCAATACACCTCTGAAACTCCCAGCCCCCCCTGCTATATTCCACAAACTTACACTCCCTGTAACGTGGCGTAGCTTTTCTATTTCACAGCATCCATAACACGGATTTATCAAAGGTCGCTATGGCAACACCCAGGCAGCCCGAGACAAATACCGCGTCCGAGCATAGAAACAGGACAAAACAAACTGAAATCGCCCTGTTCCCACCCAGTCTTCTCCCCTCTCCCTTCGACTCCAAATTTAACCGAGTGCTATTATTTATACTCCGGTCGATATTACCTCAGCAGCGATGGAAGAGCAGGAGAGAGCTCACGCCGCGCACACGGGGACGCATATCAGCCTTGGGTGGGCACACGGCACGTACAGGATCACTGGGGCTGTGGGTAACCCTGCAGAATAATTGTATTGGCATGTGTGAATTCTGGGAATCAGAACCTCCTAGTATTTGTTTTGGCTGCGTTTCCATGGCAATAAGTGTACTTGCTATTAATTCTCTAGTTTATTACCAGTCTTTACTCTGAGTATTTAGGGGAGGGGGTTACATTCACTTTGGAATTACAGGTCTTATATATTACGAACCTGAATTTACTCACAGTAAATATATATATGATATACACATATATACACATATATATATGATGAGGCACTCAGAATCACGAATCTCTACTATGACATTGCTAAGCATTTTCAGAAGTGACTGAGAGATTCGAGATATACCAATCCTCTTTTACTAATGGTATTTTTGAAGCCATTTTTTTTGGAAATCTCACAGCTGAGTTTACAAATTTTTGTTTATTTATTTATATTTTCCTCATTTTGGGAAATGTGACACTTTTAGCATTTTATTCCCTGGAAAGAAAGAAAGGTTTAGGTTGGACACTAGGAAAAACTTCTTCACTGAAAGGGTTGTCAAGGTCTGGAACAGGCTGGCCTTGGCAGTAGTGGAGTCGCCATCCCTGCAGGGATTTCAAAGCCGTGGAGATGTGGTGCTGAGGGACATGGCTTACTGGGGCCCTGGCAGGGATGGGGGAAGAGTTGGACTTGATGACCTTCAAGATCTTTTCCACCCACAACTATTCTATGATTCTAAACACTGAAAGAGTTCAGAATGTTTTTGTTTTGGTTTTTTTTTTTACTTCTTTGCTCGTGTAGATAGTCATACATTGTTATATATTGAGCATACAGACCAACACGTGCACACAAAGCTTTATGAAATAGTAACTATGGGACCACAGCTGCAAAGTGGATTTCTCAGTAATTAAGATAAGCCAAAATAAAAGCTGCTTGTGAAACTTTACCTTTCTCCCTTTTGTTACATGTTATCTTGCCCCTTAGTGATACGGTAGCTGACTGTATTTCAATGGGAACCTCCCGTGGTAAGAACCATGCCCAGATAGCAGCAGCAATTATAAAATTATAAAATTTTAACTTTATTGTGCAGCAGTTGCCTCCAGGATGTTTTTTCTACCCGTAGTTCAAAGGCTGCTCGAAAGACAGAACTGTTCGCTTCCTACTGAGCTTTTTTTTTTTTGGCATTCCTGAGTGGATTTCCAATCTTAATCATCTTCAGAATAGCCCTCTGAGATTGGGAACATTACCCTTACTTTACTAATGGGAACCTGATAAATAGATTAAGATTAACATGAAAAGTATCCGGTTATCTCGGTGTCCAGGCTGAGCTCCGAGTGCCTGCTTTGGCAGAGCTTTAAGCATTTATACCTTATTAATCTCATCCAACTTTATCTGTCTAAGAGTAATTTCTTTTTCTGAGCTACTCATTTTCTCATAGTCAGAGGGGAGAAACAAGCACATTCAGAGGCGCTTCATCTAATATGTCTTGGATGACTGTCTTGGGATAAGATGAATTACTCTCCAGGAACTAAGGCAGATAAATCCCACATTATTTGTTTATTTGAAGACATTCCCCTCATTTCAGTTGAAGTTCGGAGCTGCTCAATGCTTCATGAAGACACTGCAAACTAAGGATGGCTTGAAGGATGTCATCTGAACCATATCTACCGTCCTTCTGCCTACCAGACCTTAGAAAATCGAGTCACAACACACAAAAATACCCCCCTGTGAGTGACCACTTGCGTGAAGTTTGTCCCAAGTGTCTTTGCCTGAGCCATCCAGCAGCTAGAGGAAGAGGCATAATCCTGAAGACAGGGTTTAATTTATGGAAATGCCTCTCAAATTCTGCAACAAACAAGGCCAGGCCCATGAAGCTGGCAACCTCATACACGATTTGCTCCCCTTCTGCTGCAGGCTTAGATTCTACACTGAGGGAAGAGCACCATGGGAAAAACAGCAGCAGGTCACACAATAAAAGCCTGCACCAAGTATACGTTTGAAGGGGCTGATATAACTGGTTTAAGACTGTCTGAATTTTGGCAGTTTCTGGCATTGAGAGTGTGAATTTGCAGCTGTAAGACTGCCCTTTTAGGGCCCTCCCAATGCAATTTTCTATTAATTATTAAAAAAAAAAATAGAGAAAACAAATAATAAATGTTGGTATGTTGCCTCATATGATAAACCCACACAGATCTTCCTGGGATTTGCAGTGAAAACAGTGGAATTCCTGGAGAGTGGGGTTCTCCTCCCTAGTTCAAGTCGGGTGACCCTTTCTCAGCACAGGACAGAGGTACTGGAGGTACCATGGAAGGACATCATGGGAATGCTGCATTTTTCAGAAGGTGGAGATTATCCTGCCTGTTCTTGTGCTCCTAGACAATCCTCATCCCTGTCTCTTTACCTGTTGGCTCCAGGTTTTTGTTGCTAGTTCTTAGTCTTGGTGTTTATCACAACCGGTCACAAAGGGAAGGGATGAGAAGGGAAGGGAAGAGAAGGAGAAAAGAAAAAGGATTCAGAAAATATAATACCACAAACTGAAAGATAAAGAAACATTTTTTGAAACGCTTAAAACAGTCTTGACAGCCAGTACCCCAAGTCCACCCTAAAGATCTATATATTATGTACTTTTTAACTTTTCCCCTCATTCCAAAACAATCATGTGCATTGGTACCTATATGCAACACCTTCAGAATTTCTTTAGCCGCTGTAAAATGCATGAAAATATATTCAAGACTGTATACTAAGGTGTTTGAGAGCCCATGAAAGACAAGAGGAGATTAAGTTACTTGGAAAAAAAGTAGGGTACAATTTTTCCTTGGAAAAAAAAAAAATAGTTCTCAACCTCCTTTCCTGGAAGTTGGTTTTATTTTATTTCATTCTTTGCGAGAGCACCATCAGCAAATCGTTGTTAACAGCGCATTGAAAGTTCAACAAAGTAATAAAGTGGTGGTAAAGGAATGCAGAGGTAAGTTCTACCTCAGTGGAAAAGAGAGTGAAACGGATATTAATATTTAATGTGGTGGAGGTGACAAGTGAAATGAGTACTCATTTCCCTTCTCCTTGGTACTGTGCATAGAGATATGCACCTCCTCATTCACACATACACATTGGTGCTTAGATTAGCCATGGATGGAAAAGCTTTTCCTCTTATGGGTTCTGAATTGAACTAAAGACCTCACTTAGCAAGCACATAAACACATGGTTACCCTTACGCCGCCACTTAAATCCCAATTTTCAGCGCATTTTGCACATGTATAATTACATAGTTATGCCATTAATTGATTTGTTCATTAGGGTCATGTCTCACAAGGTTCTGAGTGATCAAACCACTTGAGAGTGGGATTGCTTTTGAGGACATGAAATCATTAGGATTAGTTTTGAGGTGTCTTACAGACTGAAACTATTTCTAAGGAACTGTTAGTGTTTTGTTCTGATCGGATTAAACACAAGAGCATGAAATGGTCGTACAAACAGATATAAATATAAATAAATATAATCAAACCACCGCAAATGACATTGTTGGTCTTGTTAAAGTATGTAGAGGTCATAGGGGTCATAGGGCCAATATCCATAAAGCATATAGAACCTTTACATGCATTAGTTAACTGGATTTAAATATAACAAGGGCAAGTGTAGGGTGCNCCATGCATTAGTTAATTGGATTTACTGGGGAGAAACGGAGGGCAGGGTGTGAAAGTCTCAGTTGCTGAACTGACTGTTGGCCACTGGAGTTCAAGAATAAGAGGAGATCAAACTATAGAAAGTTCAAAAGAAAGCAGCAAGAAGGATGATAACTCCATCTAACATGGCCCATGAGAGCAGACTGATGGAATTACACTTAAATAATCCAAAAGAAGGAATACATGTGTATATACCTGGGTATAATGCATATACTTCGAAAAATGAAAAAGCTTTTTTTTCCATGAAATACTATTAATCTTATCACCAAAAGAATCCAGTTCCAGATCTTTTTCAAGAATGATGGAATATTTTAACGTATCTCCAAAATATGTCATGATTTCAAGAGAAGACCTCCAGATCTTTTTTTTTTTCCTCTTAATTCCACAACTCCTGTAGAGGAATGATGGCCATCGTTTTATCCAATGTCTTTAAATAAAAAAAATAATATTTCTAATCCAGTCTTAGTCAACTCATCTGATTTCTTTCTGCTTTTTTTCTTATTTCTTTGATGAAGATAGTATTGCTTTCTTCTGTGCCTGATGAGTTTTACTTGTCCATGTAGGAGGATTCATGGGATTGGATCACCTCTCCCTTGCTCTTAAAGAGCACTGATCATAGCAAATGGAAATTCTGGAGCAGTATGTTCCCATGTTTGCTCTCCAGAAGAAGGAATCAATCCTGCCTCAACTCTTTTGGTTAGAACATAATAGTCCTGATGGATTTTTAATGTCCTCTAGACTCAGGATGTGGAATACACCAAATTCTCCATTTCAAGTTCTCTGGGGCATTGTGTCCGTAATATTCCTGGGCTAACAAACAGACATGATTTATCAATGTATTTATCAGTCTTATGTCTCTCCTCAATAAGTCTGTGCCTCAGAGTCGACTACTGATTGCTTCCTTGAAAAAAAAAAAAAAAAAATGATGGGAGGAATTTGGCTCCAGAGTTTGGTTGTAAAAGTTTTACTATATTCTAAATCCAGAATGTCTTGACAGCTGGCAGCATGGATTTCACCCTCTGACAGGGCATTGGTTTCCTGGCATGTTGAAGCTGATTAAACTACTTTCATATTATTCTAAGGGAGTCTTAAAGAGTCTGTGGTGATCGGATGTTTCAGCAATGCCATAAACTTGGACACTTGCTAAGCAGCTATGAAATATGAAGAATTATGGAGCAGGGTTGATCAGTGCAAGATGAGAAGAATGACTGGTGCAAGCAGAGCATTAAGAATCCCTCAAAACACCCACTTTTTCATTATTAATACAGTGCGTGGCCTGAGAAAATGCTCCATGTTGACATCAGAAGGTAGAGATTTCTGCTGATGGATAGAAAAGAGACCCAAAAATGGGAGTCATTCATGTCCATCATTCTTTCCCCACAGCCCCATCCCATTTTCATTAAAGAAAGGCGTGGGTTTGCCTTAGTCTCCCATATTGCTTTCTCATCACTCATGCCCTGCCTAAATATTCGAACACAAACCCTGTGCATTACTGTTTCAGGAGATGAAGGGGATGAATCATGATCAGTGTGTAGAGACAGTCATCTAAACTTCGGGTTTGTGTCCATTGCACAGGGAAAGAGAGATAATTGTTTTTGTGAGAGGATGCCCACAAAAGAGAATCCTTACATCGTTCTCTTGGTACCTTACACCATATTGTAAACTTTTCTTATGCTCCAGCCTGCTTAATAACATGTTTGTGACTCCTGAATATGATCACTGATTAAACAGAGATACCTGCTGCAAAGTAAACTTTTCAGTCAGAGATAGTCACCTGGAGTACATGTGGCCTTCACTGAGAATCTAGCCAGCATAATCAATATAGTCTGCGAAACAACTCCTCTCATCTTAAAGCCTTTGCTCAACACGGATCAGATGAACCAGTCCTTAAAATTCTTCTTCCTCTGTATCGCACGACGCTAGTTTCTCCTAAGGTGATCTGTGTTCTTTCCTTCAGGTAGGATAAATCTCATTAGTGCTCCTCGCTGACATACAAGGCTAGAGAGCTGTTATTAATGACTCTCTCTGTATTGTAACAGTACTTAGAGTTCTTGTCTTTGATGTGGATGTCTGTATAAGAAGGCTGTCTCTGCTCTGAAGATCTAACATACTGTTTTCATCAGTGATTCTGATGTGGATGGTGAGACACTGGCACAGGTTACCCAGGGAAGTTGTGGATGCTCCATCCCTGGAAGTGTTCAAGGCCAGGTTGGATGAGGCTTTGAGCAACCTGGTCTAGTGGGAGGTGTCCCTGCCTGTGGCAGGGGGGTTGGAACTAGATGGCCTTTAAGATGCCTTCTAACCCAAACCACTCTATGATAAACAATGCCTGGATAAGGTAGTTGAAGTGTGAGTCATGTGCATGGCCAAGTTCATAATTTTGACCAAACCACCAGAAGCTGTATCATTACATACATTTTTTTAAAGTCCTTTGTTGCTTTTCCCTCTCCTTTCTCCCTCTCTCCCCAAAGCATCCTGTTTCCTGTCTTAATGAAATGATTTGAAGGACTGCATGTACTGCTAATCAGAGAAGACACACTTTGGGAGAAAGACCATTGCAACTGGAAATAAATATGGCTTTCAGGAGCCAGTTGCCACAGGCTGAATTGGGCCAGAGATAACAGATCATTATTGTGAGCCATGACAGAGGACGTGTGTGGTATCTCCTTTCTCGGGAGATCTCACAGAGATGCTGATTCATGCGCTACCTTTCTCCTTTGGCTGAGCGGAGCCGCCAGCCTTTTGGGGCTGTCATTTTACAGCGTGAAAGACAGACATGAGATGCGCTGGCAAGAAGTTTCCAGGCAGTAGGGTAAATGAGCCAAAGAATTCAAAGCCACAGTCTCTCCCATTCCTACCCACCGGATTATAACTGCAGCCAGAAGAGAGATGCAGATGAAACGAGAGAGCAAGAGAATGCGGTTACTGTGCCGAGAGGTACGGTCCAAAGAAACACGTTAATTTTGTTAGGGCTTGGGCCAGCAGAAGGGGCCCGGAGTGGCAGAGAGGGAAGGAGATGAAGGAAAAAGGGGCGATTGTGAAGCCCATTGCTTTATGCACGTTGCCTGGTGGTGCCAGTTGCCTCCTTCAAGGCCACCCATGTGAGCTAAGTGACGCTCATGAGTGACTTAGTGAAACTCATGGGGCTTGTCGAGGCAGCGAACAGGAGACTCTCTCTTTGTCAAAGGAGTTGTCATTTAAAAACAGAGCTGTGAAGGGAGAATGGGAGCATGTGGTGTGGAGGTGGTAGTAGAGACACAACAGGGATGAGAAGACACGAGGTTTCGCAAGCAGGGTGAGGTGGTCGATGCTACGTTGCTATCAGGCACTTGGCACTGAGACTGGTGAGGTTTTGTTCTCCCCAGACCCAGTGGCAGATGCCAGCTTGGAGGAATGAGTCAGGCTCACCGTTTTCATTCTTTGGATGTAAAACTCGGCGTGAGGTACGAAGGAGAGCTGCAGTCACGCTTGACAGAGGCTACCTAGAAGAGCCAATGTTGTTCTCAGTGGGGTGAGTTACCTCATCTTGAGCCACTAGGTGGGAAAAATCCCAACATCTCACCCTTCATCTCCTTTCTGCATCTCCAATGGATTGCTACAGTCCATAAGAGCTACAGAAAATCATTTGAAAGCTCTCCAAGCTGAAGGAACCTCATGAGGCATTATGAAAATAACAAAACTACTTCTCTCTAATCCCTGTTTTGTTTCCTTATTATTTTTTTTTAACTTACTGGTAAGGCTAAGAAGTGATAGGCAAAAGTCCAGGTTCAGGTCATATCCAGTTGCTTGTTGACTGATTTTTCAACTTCTAAAAGAAAAGGAATGTTCAACAAGTACTGATGCAGTGTTGATTTTGTCAGAAAGTATTTTCCCTGTCTCATTCCACAGAGCTATTCCCTTTTCAAGCAAGCCCCAGATTTCAAGGGTTGATTAAATCTGTGTTAGTCTTTGCATAGAAAGAGAGAACCTGCACAGAAGCATTGTTATCAAATTCAAGCCCGTCCTAACTTGAAGATGAAAAGTCAGAGGATTTTCAAATAGCGCAAAACTGCAGTTATGGTTGGGTCAAAGTGTCAATTTTCTTATTTAACTGTGCAATAACGACCTTTCACAGATTTCTTGCTATTCAATAGTGGAGTAACTAAAAACAAGAGTTAGTACTGAAAGCCCAAGGGGCCTTATAATCAAAAGAAATGAGAAAGGATAATTGTCACTCATTTTGCAGGAGCAAGGCACAAACATAAGGGTTCCTGGACAAGCACGTTTGGCACATCTGAAAATTCACTGACCTCTACAGGTCCCTACCAAAAAGCTGGCAATGAAATTTCCTTTCCCTAAAAGCGTATCTGTGACTTGTGAAGTACAATTCAAAGCCAACAAACCCTTCCTAGTGAGTTCACCAAAGGCAGAATCTCTGAGAAACTCCAGAAATTCAAACAGAAGTGCAATTTTTATTTTTTTTTTTAAAAACACCCATTTCTTTTGTGTTTTTATTTCCAGTTTTGCACAACCTCTGAGATTTTCACCTGCCAAGTTTCACACAGCTCTCATTAATCCTTGTTCAAGAAGCAAGTCTTCTGACTCAGAGTCATATCCTAAAATTCTTCCTCATGAAGGTTTCACACTCCTCGGGGCCAGCAGTGCAGATCCATTTGCTGATGTGATTTGACTAATCCCACTATAATGAGGAAGTGGAACAGCTGAGATGAAAGCCTGAGCCCTCGCTGTGCAAAGGTATGAACTAATAAGCAAAGCTAAGCTAATACGGGGATCCGGGCATTCCCGGAGGGGATTTGAACCAAACTGACT
The DNA here is from genome assembly GCA_013396935.1 of Baryphthengus martii. Classification (NCBI taxonomy): domain Eukaryota; kingdom Metazoa; phylum Chordata; class Aves; order Coraciiformes; family Momotidae; genus Baryphthengus; species Baryphthengus martii. The sequence continues at coordinate 139,624 of VWZK01009227.1, forward strand.
TTGGTGGTTTTGATCAAAATGGATGCCAAAGAAGTTCTTGAAGGCTCCAAAAGCTAAAGCGAAAAGTCAACAATGTCTGTTCATTCATGATACTATTGGCCATTAAGTGGCAAAAAAAACCCCAAACAAACAAACAAAAAAAACCCAAGTAACTTACCGCAAATTTCAAGAACTTTCATTGTGGTGTTCTTTTATTTGCCTTGGACAGCAAACATCTGTCGACTGCATTTGTATCCCTGAAGAAATGTATACGTCTGTGTGCTTGCAGGGGTATTTCAAATCATGCAGAGAGATGGGATCATGGAGGGAAGAATGTAATAAGATTAATATAGACTGCACTTAGTCTGGGATAAACCCCACGAAGAGCGAGATTTATTAGCCCGTGGAACTGGATTTCCAGAAAAATTGACCCACTAACTTGAGAAATTCAAAACTATCCCCAAACCGCACAACCGAGAACATGCTGAACGTCTTTGGTTAACAGATATATATCCTTCTGAGTGGCATTTTCCAGCCTCTGAAATAAAAGAAAAATATTTTGCTGCTTATGTCGCTGCGAGCCTACAGACTTTATAATGATGGTGCTGTCCTCACAGACTTGGCCCTAAGGAATTTCCTTCCTCAGTCCTCAATTAAATACCATTTTTGAAGCATGAATTTTCCTTTATGCAACATGCCTTAATCTATCCCTATTAAACAAAGTATGCAGACACAAGAAGATCTTTATGAGGATTTTGTGCTTGCTTAAGCGGTTTGGTGGATCAGAGCTTAAAGAAGTAGGGTTACTCTTAAATTAGTGAGGGTAGGAGAAAAGGAAAACAAAGCACAGAGTTTGAAGTATTGATGATCGAGATGCCAGTGATGACACAAGGGGGGAACAAACGGAATTTGCTGTAAAGCCAATTTCACAATTGATGAATACAGGGAAAAAAAAAAAGAAGTTTGAAAGAAGCTTTAACAGGTTACTACCAATTATCTGGAAAGCCTTGGCGTCCCATTTTGTGATTTGGTGTTTTTTGCTTCGCACAGAGAGATGGATACATGGAAAATTCCATTGGTTAAAATTCTCAATTTCCTCTGGGAGTGAATTACTGGTTGCAGAGCATCATTACTGTGACAGCGAGCTGGTTAGCCAGCAATTTCTCCGAGGAATGTAAATCAAAGTGCTGAGCCGCGTCGTACTGGATATGTGAAGGATACCCAGTCCAGCTCTCCATGACACGCATCTGATGCCATTTAAGATTCCTCAGAGTGTCTTCTCTAGCTTCCATCTGTTGCTTTCCAAGAACACAAGGCCGGTATCAAATCTGCCAGGCACATGTAAGTACTCAAAATACCTTACGTGTCTCAAAAGACCCCAGACACCAATGCACGGATGACTGAATTAAGCCCACATCATTCTCCCTGAGAGATCTGTCTGGTATAGAATCTTGAAAATAACCCAGTGATGGAGCATGATGCTGAGATGGTGATGATGAGGGAGGGTAAGGAAGACAGAGACTAGTAGGGCTGAGGAGGAATCTAGCAAACAAGTTGCTAGAAAGAGAGGTGGGGAGAGAATTAGGGAAAGCTGTTTCGACAAAGTGCAGGGGGAACAACTGTCTGTTAGGATGATAGGACACTGGTACCACACAAGATCATTTGGATCCTCCAAGTTGGTAAAGATTGTGTTACATCACAGTCATCTTCTGCTCCTTCAGCATTTCAAAGGGAGCTACTCTGAGCTCATCCTATCTTAAATAAGTCTTTGGCATGTAGTCCAAAGCCTTGATTCCACCCTGGTCTGACACTTGGAGCCACCCACCAAGAAGGAAAGCAACATCACCAGGCGTAGCCAGCGGGTGCTGTCAGAGGCAGCCAAAACCTCCATGCAAACTGTGGAGGAAGAATCACAGCCCCATCTCAGGCGAAAAGGAAAACTTTTTCTCTGAATTCATATCCTTCACTGACATCATTAATCAAGATGACATCAGGCTGTGTGCATGAGGAGATGACAGAGTGCAAGCTGCTTTTACTTGGACACAAAAAACAAAGGAAAGAAGAAAGATCCCCTGAAAAAGTTCTCAGAATTTATACCTACAGATTTTCCAAGTCTCCAATAAAGTGTGAGAGCCTCATTTAAGTAGGTCCTGTTTAAAATATCCCCACGATTACACCTGTATCTGTTGTATTAACATTTACCATAATCTTCCAGGACTCTCTGTTGGTCACAGCTTGTCAGATTGCTCTGAGCTTTGCCAGTCTGAGTGTTTGGAGTCACGCTACAGGAGGGAAGCTGCCAGGGCTCTGGAGAGAACAGTTTTATTTGGAAGTGCATTCCCTAGCTGCAATGCTTCACTAAAGCCCTCTCCTCACGATGTGAGCACAGCCAGCTAGTCTCCATCAAGCGACCCAGAGCGAGCCTACCTCCACCACGTGATGTACTGCTCTCAGAGATAGACAGGCTTGAAAAGTTGGATTCTTGTCCCCAAGGATCAAGTCAGTTTTCCCAGGGAATGCATGGAAGGGTTTGAAAAAAGTGTACAAATGTAGCTAGAGTGTGCTGGTTGCTCTTCACGGTGAAGTTTGTGAAAAGGGCTCCCTGCCTGAGCTGGGATTCAGGTTGCAGATTGAGACACAAAAATAGGGATGTCTGCAAACAGGTATAAAGTCTAGACAGTTCTTCAGTTCATTTGGTGTTAGTAACCCGGAGGTTCTTTCAGTTGCCCACTCACAGGCGTCTTCTGCCCTTTGAGTTGGCATATAGGAGTTTGGCACGAAATCCTAGAACAACATGTGTCCTACAGGACCTGGGACGCGTCTATCAGCTTGGTTCAGATGTCTCAGCTATGCTAGACCATCTCAAATGGCCATAGATGATTCTACCATAGGAAAATTAATTAAGCCCAGTTACATGACCAGCTAAACATCTCCATAGACTCCACGGGCTCTCTCTCCATTGGCTATACTGACAGCCATGACACTTGGAATAAGATTTGCCTAAGCAGAGGCATCCAATGTTCTTTCAAGTGACATCCAAGACACATGCAATTATCACGGTAGTTATGAGACAGGACTTGTAGTGGCCTTCTGCTCTTGTGGATTGATGCATTAAGTGCATTTCCAGACTCTATTGACAGCCTGGGCTAGATCTTTAGTGATAGTGGTAGAAGCTGCTTCCCATGTAGCCATCTATGGTAGGGTTCAGTGACTTAAAATGAGAATTGAGGCTCATTTCCCTGTCAAAGCATGGATGCTTGCAATCAGTTGGGACACACGATGCATCTGAGGACACTGCATGAAGTTGACAGAGTCGGCATGGACCAGGAATGGATGGTGCCCAAATACAGTCACTAATTCAATTAATTTCTTTCCCTATACAAAGCTTAAAAAAGTCATCTATGAAGGAGAACCCTAAGTGTTGTTCACAATGCTGCAGGAACAGGTGCTTCTATAAGGCAATTCAGCTCCCTGAGACCTGACTAGAGAAACTGAGGAATAACTGAGCTCTAGATCCATGCTTTCTGAAATGCTGAATGTGAAGGACTTAACACAGCCCTTGAACTCTCAAAGTCCTCTACCGAAAAATAATTAGGACAGAATTTATCATGATATATCTGAGATTACCTGTCTCCCAGGGCAACTATGCTTTTGTTTCTGAGCTCAGAATGGAGCAAGCCAAAAAGTGACTCAGATCTACCACTTGTAACACTCATTAAGACTCAGAGAGAGATTTATACCGGGTACAAATGGAAACACTTACATCAAATCCATGCTGAAGCAGAAAGATCTCCCTCGAAGGAAGTGATGGTTGTAGCTGTCGGGTCCACAAGCTGAGATTCCTTCTGGAAGGTCATCTCATACCGGATTGCCCAAACAAGCAGTCTTTTGGCATCATTTCCCCCACCTTCCCGCAGCAGAAAGATGTTTTCTCAGTCCCCGTGGCTGGTGACGTTGTTGTGTTCCTTGAAATGCACCAAGCACCCACAGCTTTCCATGAAGCAACAGCCAGTTGCACTTCATCTTTTGTCTTAATATGGCTGCAACGCTGCTGATGCTGCTCTGCATTTCTGAGCTGTGATCTCTGTTTGCTTTCACCCACCCACACAGGAAAATAACATACCTGACCTATGCTTTTACCAGATTGTACCAATGGCTTTCTTGGGTTGACTATCTGCCACGTGCATTTATTGCTCTGTGGCTAGACTGACATTAGCATATTTTGTGCGCTGCTCACCACCTCCTGCTAAGCTCCCTGGTCTCCAGCTTTGCCTGACTAACTTGAATGAGCTGTCCTTGGACAATAGGAGAGAGAAACCATGAGTGAGAGCGTGTGAGTTGCAGGACAGAGACAGAAATATCACATTTATAAAATCTCACCCCCGTGGCATTAAAACCCACAGGGCCAACAAGCGCTGTTATTTGTGGGGAAGTGCATCGTGCAAAGTTCAAACTCATGATACGAACAGAGGTATGGGAAAGGGAGAGCCTTGAACTCCAATTAGGAGATAGAAAATGGAAGATAAAGTCCTACAGGAAATCTATATGAAGGAAAAATACCTTCAGTCTCTCTCTGAGAAAGCCACTGTATACACCAGCTAAGTGAGCTATGGGTATCAGTTTCCTTCCCTTCCCTCATATTGGTTAGATATGGGGAAGGGAATCTTCATTCTGTGATCACAGGATGTCATTATGTTGCAATGATCCAAGATATGTTTAAAAAATATTTGAAAAAAAAATGTCAAGCAGAAGGTCTCTTCTAAGAGCAGTGTCTTAGAAAATCATACCTGTAAAAAGATAGATAACTATCGAGGAAAAGTTTTGTTGTTATTTTATGCCTGAAATGTGTTGGTTTTTTTGGGAAAAAAAAATTCAATAGTGGATTTTGCCCTCAAATTTCCTTCACTCTCCGTTATCTTTTGCCCCAAACTGGAGGCACAGGCTACTTCGCTCATCCAGCTCCTGAGATCTTCTGTTTGGGTGCTAGACTTGCAGACACATCTGCCTTGGGGATCCACTTGGCATAAGTATTAAAGAAATGGAGTTAATTTCAGTGGCATTTCAGCTTTCAGAAAACCCCACAGAAACAACCCCAAATCTAAGGTAACACAGTCCATCCTTCTGCTCCCATCCAGCATCTGCCCTTTCCTGCTGAAGTGTAGAATAAGAGCAACTGCTGAAGAAAAAAAAAGCAAAGAAAAATAAAATATGTTTAGGCTTCATTCTGTCATCTTGTACCCTTATAGATTGAGGGAAACAGATCCCTTGAATATACCTGGGAAGGCCTTTATAGTGGGAAAATACCAGTTTACAGAACTAAAAGTAAAAAATTCATCATTCACTGGAAAACGCAATGTAACGTATATGCAACACAAGTCTGAAGATTTTTTTAAAAAACAATCTCTTCAGCTGGGGCGATGCTGCAGACTTTCAATTTGTGCCAATTCACGCAAACAGATCATTTTATTTCAGTATTTCTGTTGCTTGGCCTTTTCTCATTTTATATTTCAGTCTTTCTTGGCAGTAAATAGTGTCAACCTCTTCTCTTTCCTTGCTCGTGCACAGGACCACTGAGCTATCCAGAGCTTACTCTTTTGCAGGAATTCTCAAAGGATTCGTTTTTTCCACTCACAGCATTATTTAAAAGGTATTTAAAAGCCATGGGGCTGTGGTGCTGAGGGACATGGTTTAGTGATGGACTTGGCAATGCTGGATTAACGGTTGGACTGGATGATCTTGAATGTCTCTTCCAACCAGAACAATTCTATGATTCAAGTTAGAAGAGACGGAGCTGAAAAGTATCTGAAGATCCTAACGAAAATGACTGTATTTAAAATAAACACAGAGTAATTTCCAGGACAGCTGCTCTAGATTTTTTGAAGCTTAATATAATTTAGGTGAAATCGAAGTTTTCTATGGGGAAATATCAATGCTACTGAAATATTTTGATTATACTCCGGGTAGATGAGATTTCAAGCCAGTTTTCCCCAGTCTAAATACTTTTGAACATTTTTTAGCATTTCTGTTAATTAAAGGCCATGGACTGTAGCAGTGTATCCCTTGTAATTGTCATGTGGTGGCTTGTTTTTCCTTTCATTCATTTGAGTAGAGCTACCTACCAGCTGTAGAGCTGTAGCACTATGGCTCTGATGATACCAGCCTATCACCCATGTTGGAAGACATTCAGGACTGTCTCATGGAAAAATTACCAGAATTAAGGAGTTCAACACATAAGGGAGAGATCTCCCTACAAAAGCAGCTCCATGCTGATGTTGCTAATGAGGATAAGTCTTAGCTGTACATAAAACTGACTCAAAATGAAGAACTTTCCAGTTTTGAGAGACAATTTTTTTACTATCGAAACTTCTTATTGTGCAAGAGGTCTCTTGACTTTAGTATTGACCTATTTCAACACAGACGCGCATGTTGAAATGTTAGAAGTTCCTGCTGGATGGACATTTTTATTTTTGTTTAGCAACATGGTTCTACCTTTTTTTTTTGTTGTCGTCTCTTTTGTGAAGTTTTGGACTTGGCTTTTTTTTTTCTCCCCAGATTATCTGGAAAAGATCACAAGTTCCATGGAATCATCAAGATATAAGGCTTTAGTAAACAGATACCAAGCATTATTTGTAATAAAATTTCCAGGTCTGGCAATACAGACAATGTCATAGTTTCCTTATGGCTCATTTTTAACCTTTTCTTTCAGTCACAATAAATGCAACTGCATTTTTCATGTCTGGTTTTATGTTATAGGAATAATCTGAGTATTCCAGCCTTTGTGAACTCAATGGATTAGTCTGGCTGAATTCTTTCACCTTGGGGATTGACTCATCCTGGTTTTTTCCTGACTTCCATAATGCCTGTTCCTTGACATTTAGCTCTCTTGTGTCATAGTAGCCTGGATTCGTATTCCGTGGGCCCTTTTCACACCGTTCATGTTTGTTGTGGCACCCTTGGGCACGGCAAATCTCAAACTCAGCATAAGCGTGGAACAAAACACACATAGTTCCCATGCAGTTCTTTAAATTAGGTCAGGATTTTAATAGTGACAGAGTTTTAATTACATTTTTAAGGCCCTTGGCTACATCTGATAGCTTCTTGCACTGAAAAACCCCGAAAGTCAAACTATGTACATCCTCTGTGCCTGGATTCATCTCATCTGACTCATGCCTCTAAAATTTAGGGAATGTATTCAATTCATAATTACTCTAAGATAATGAGTTCTGGTTAAAGATAGATATTTATTTTCTGGAGGTATCTATTTGGAAATGTGAGGAATTAAGGGAGCAGTAATGAGACTTAATATGAGAAAATTGTGTGAAAACAAAGCATCTCTCCTTGCACAGGAGCAAGGATAAGCAAGAGCCTTTCTGCACACCCCAGTCCTTGATAATAACTCTAAACATGGAGCGTTATCACTGCTGGAAGCAGAGACCACAAAAATCTGCTGTTAACTTCGGAAAGTAAAGTTAGAAGAGACTGAGCTGAAAAGCGAAATAACTGAAGAGAATTAATTCTGTTCTAGCTCAAACCAGAAGAGTAAGGCACAATAAATTACTAGTCTGCCTAGCACTATAAAATTAGGTCACTGATATAGGAGAAATAAATCATTTAAAGCCATGAAAAAAAAAAAAAAAAGGCCAAGTAGGAGATGCCATGAGAGCAGAAGAGATAAAAAGTGTAAACCTGGAAACTTGGGGTTTTTTTCTCCTACTGAATTAATTTTCAGTGCTTCCTTCACCCATTGCCCATTCTGCATTGCCTTCTAGGGAGTCTATCTTTCTCTGCTGATTAGAGGTGAATTATAGGCCAATATCCTACAGAATATAATAAACTTTATCAAATAAAGTTAAGCAAGATAATCTCCTACTTCCTATATTCCCACGTCTGAGCTTTCAGTATTAATGCCTGACCAGAACATATTACCATAGTTGGCTTTTCGCTATGTGAGCATGATAAGCAGAATTACTAGTCAAAACAATTTCTTTGTAATTAATTATCCTCTATCCTCCTTTCATCTGTGAATTATTCTTACTCAATTATTTTTCAGCTCTTCTGGGTCCATTAGATGGGCCTGGCATGAAAAAAAACCCCTCATTTTTGTACTTGATTTATCTTCAATTTCCCCTGAGATTTCATACAAATCTGCTGAGTCTACACCATGTTGAATTAAGATGCCAGGTCAACGTGCAGTATGTCTTCTCCAAAGTTGTTTGATCCTTAGAATTATCTTTCCCTGGGAGATAGTTCCTTACAAATAATTCAGCGTCAGGTATTCAAACTAGAACACTGACAATAAAGGGAAGTTACATTCGAAAATTATGACCCAGTTGTGCAACTATCAACACCGATTAGTGCATATTTATGATTGAGGTTTGCATGAGTTATTGCTGACCAAAAAGCCCCAGTAAGAGAACCACTTGCCTGGATGGAAAAGACCCAGGAATGTCACAGACAGATGTATCATTTTTATGACTTTGTGGAGGACCTTTTTTATAGAGCTTTACAGTAATTTTGACCGTTTATTGTACAGCATCCATTTCACCTTGTAAATCTTTTTTTTTTGCAAATCAAGCACATGAACATGGACGGGGCCACACACAGCAAAATTTAGAAGCAGCAAAGAAATAGCTGAAATTGAGTATTTCAGTTTAAGAGTACACAAAAATTAGATCAACTTTCCATTTCAAAGAGGAAAATAAAAGTGGATCAGCTGCCAGTTTTTGCTGTGATTTTAAGAGAACTGATATTCTCCTTAAAGTCTCAGAAACTGTATGACCCTTGAGTCTTTGTCACCAATTTGCAAGCCAGCTGTCATGCTTTTCATCCACCTCAGGCATCTTCATCCGCAAGTTGGATCCTGTCCTCAGTTGTATTAAAATCAGGGCTTGAATTTAAAATAAAGCCATTGAGCCGGTCTTATAAAGAGCACATCATATAGGTGAGAGTGCCTAAGATGGAGATGTTAAATAGCTCACAAATGGGGTTCTGTGAATGATATACTGACTGTATCAAGGTGCCCCAGATGTCCACTTAAGACTTTACACTTGTCATTCAGACTGCAGGGCCTTTCACTAAATGAATTAAACAGGGAGTCAGGTGCTTTAAGATCTTTGAATGTTTATTCCTTGACTTCTGTCTTCCTAATGGGCAAGATATCATCTGTTTGCCATTCACTTTCAACCTAACATGGAAATTTCAGAAGGATGGGATCATTTTTAGGCAGTTTCCAATACTTTTCCTTCATTGTTTTCTCAGTAACCGTGTCATGAAATTCTTCAGTCATAAAATCCATTGGCCAAGACACAGGTAAAGGGGTAGAAAGGAAGAAGAAAATTTACCCACAAAATGAAAACATAAGCTATGCTCCCTGAGAATTTCCAAAATGAAAGTTTTCAATTACAAATACAGAATTTATTGTTTGTGTTTGAGGAGATTTTTTTAGGTGTGTTGCTTTTTACTCTTTTTTTGCTTAAATCCTTTTTTTTTTTTTTCAACCATTAGTTCTAGATTGCTATGAATGTGAACATAGAAGACATTATCTTGAGGCTCTCCTCTCTTAATAGCATGCACTAAGTTATGAAATTGTCAGTGCTCATGGGCAACATGAACTCAAGTCTTCCCAATTTTCAGCAGGAACAAGGTTTATGGTCACATATTACAAGGCAACTTAGACCCAGTGCCTTCTGTGGCTTCTAAATTTGGGAAAGCATCTACAAACTGAAAGCTGCACACGCTGATTGTTCATAATTTCGAAGTTTTGCTTGTAATTTCACCTGCGTAATGTGGGGATTTGGACTGATTAAGGAGGAACCACCTTTTCCAAATTCAAGTGGAGATGTCTAAAGGCTGAGTTAGTCAGCCCAACCTCTCCTTAAAGTTAATGGAGAAAAAGAGATCCTCAAGTTCATTGAAGTACTTCTAAAAAAATTCTTCCTAAAGGGAACAAAGGAATATTTTAAAGGTGGAAAAGCATCTTAAATGAAAGAGCTGCCAGGACAGAAAGAATCATAGAACGGTTGGAGTTGGAAAGGACCTGTGGAGATCATCAAGACAAAGTCCACTGCCACAGCAGGATCACCCAGGGCAGGCAACAAAGGAACAGATCTAAGTCAGTTTGGAAAGTCTCCAGAGAAGGAGACTCCACCACCTCTCTGGGCAGCCTATTCCAAGCTCCCTCACCATCACAAGAAAGAATTTTTTCCTCCTGTTGAGATGAAACTGCCTGTGTTCCAGTTTGTGCCCATTGCCCCTCATCCTATCCCAGGGCACCACTGAAAAGAGCCTGGCCCCTTCTGCTTGACACTCACCCTTCAGATATTTGTAAACATTATTAAGATCCCCTCTCAGTCTTCTCCAGACTCAGCCCCAGGCATTCCTCCCTGTTTTCTAAGGCAGAGCTGGGAACCTCGCCAGCCAAGTTATTCATCGGCTTTAAAAGAAGTGGGCAAAGTACCACAGTGCTTTTTAACATGCTTCAACTAGTCTAATCCAAGGTGATCATGGTGTGCCTATCATTACAGTAACTTCCCTCATAAGAAGCGGCAGAGAAGGTCATAAATCCAACCTGGAGTGGAGCTAGATCTTTGAAAAAACATATGACCTGTCATAAAATGTTACACATTTCATGGTGTTTCCAAACTTCACAGCTCTTTGAGTTTGCTCTCATGCAGGTGGCAAAGGTAGAAGCATGACAGAAGGCAAAGAGAAGAGAGCTGTGTATTGGAAAACACCCACAACGTGGTTCTCCCCTAGATGTTTGAATGTTGCATTTCTGTTTCCGAGGCAGAAACACCAAAACCAGCTGAAATACTGAGTGAACTTCATTCTGCTCATCATTTATATTGCACCTTTTACTGTAATTAATCCATTTATTGATATGAAAGAAGAGGCAACTTCTACCTTGCCGCAAATTTAGGGCTGACATGCACTTTGATTATTTTTTTTGTCATTGTTCACAAAAAACTTCAGGCAGGATAAAGGCTATGACATGTCCAAGGTGCACCGCAAACTGGTAATAAAGATATGCTGAGACAACAAGATGTGAGATTTTCTCTTGAGAAATAACACCAACTTCTAGCCTAGGTACTTGTTAACATTCCTCTTGGGTAGGCATCAGGCTGCCCAAGGCTTTTGCACTCTTGCAGTTTCCCAGTTCACCGTTGGAGGACATCTCCACGGCAGGGATGGTAGGTATGGTACCTCTTTGAAGTGAGTATTGTAGCTGATACCTCGTGTGCCTGTCAGGACGCCTGCCAATTTACACAGACTTCTGATTGTAGAATGAGTTCCATTTTCTCACTCTTGACAAGCTGGACATTTCTGGGAAATGGATATGATCTCGTGAACCAAGGTGGCAGACCCAAACCAGCATTTCCTATGATGTAAATTGTCCCACAAAAGTAGTAAGACGCCATTTAAAAGACAATCTTTTTCTATGTTCATGAGGTATCAGACGTACCTCAAGATATAAATATCTGCTCTTGCAACTTATCTATCAAGAACAACATTGCTGTATGTGAATGTCCGAGCACCATCAACCTTCAGGAGGCTTTAGTTCAGAACATCATGCTGAGACAAGACTGGGCTACTGGCCTCATTTCATAAACAATGAGGTCGAACTCAGGGAGCAAAACGACAACCCCAAAGACCTCTATGAGATTTGGGGAAATCTAAGAGTCTGGCAGACGGAACTCCTATCTCTTGTTCCTTGAGAGAAGACTGACCCCGCTTCACTCTAACCCCCTTTCAGGGAGTTTTCAAGAGGTAGAAGGTCTCCCCTGAGCCTTCTTTTCTCCAGGCTAAACAACTTGAGTTTCCTCGTCTGCTCCTCATAAGACACGTTCTCTAGTGGTTCTCTGGAAGATGGTCCTCGTTTCATTTTAGCTTGTATTAGGTGTTTTGGAGCCAATTCCTGCCAGTTACACAAGAGGGGCTTCATCCAAAGAGTTCGGGGTGGATTTGCTGCAATAACAGGTTTGTCTTGGAGCTCCAGAAAACTCCTAATGCAACTGGGCTTTAAAACATCACTGGAGCCCGAAAGCTATTGGACATTGCCTCCAGAAGTTTCTTTTATTAGGCTGCCTGCAGTGTTTTATAGAAATTATTTCTTTGCCAGTGTTACGCATCTAATTATTATTATTGTTTTATGATAGCTCGTTGGAAGGGTATTGCATTGAAAAGGCTGGGTAAGGAAAAGATGGAATCAAGTGCTAAATCAGTTTGATGTCTGATCTTCTGAACTCTCTTATCTTAGATGTCTTTTGAGTCATTCTTATCTCTCTTTCCCTTAATAACCTTTCATTAATAATCAAGACACGATAAGAGTAGAAAGGGCACTGGAATAAAACTGTTTCAAAGTGAAACTGCTTTCACACAGCTGGAAGCTTCGATTGGCCTTCATCTCAACAAACCTTTGTCTTGATCCTAGAAAGGCTTCACCCATACACACAGTGACCTATGCCCTTAACGCTGGAGTACCATTCAAGCTCTAGAGATCTGGGGTCTTAATTTAGCTCAACTCTTTGGTGTTACAGCTAAATGGTTGAATAGATAGGTAGGTAGAAAAATAAACTTCCTTTGGATAGCCATGCAGAAGTAGATAATCATGGAATTAGACTTAGTATCTGCGGTGTTGTACTAGCACATCTCTCACTATAGAGTCCATACTGAAATACAGCTGCCAGCCTCTGCTGTTGAGACAGAAAACAGACATTGAGATGGGATATGTTGAGAATTAACTGGAGGTGGTAACGCTGCTGACAGATTTTGCGGAAGCAGACTCTGCTACTGGTGGTTTTGGAGACGTAAGATAACACGGTGACTTAGAGCTGGGAGAGTAGACTTTTGACCATCTCAGGGGCCTGTACAGGAGGTTTAGGAGTCTTCTACCGTATAATAAGCCATGCTGCAGAATTGATATTTTTTGGATGGAGTATAAGTGATTCGGCAGCCTGAATGACTCGATATTGATCGTTGGTCATTGAAACTGGTGTAGACTTGGATGAGTATCTCAGTGTATCGATGATGGGTTGTATCTATATTGCATTGGTTGCAGCAATACAAACTCTCTCTAAGCTGTCTGCCTTGGGTCCTGATACAAGGTTTGCAATAGCAATATGCATGGCAAAGTAGCTTAAAATTTATGCTTGAGAGGCACAGAGAAATAGCACGAGCAAACCTAGATGGTGTTGTGAACAAGCAGCTTGAAACTAGTTTGTTCACAGCTATGTTGTATTTTCAGCTTTTGTACCCCTGAAGACTTTTAAATGTAGCAAATATACTTCTCTCACCTAAGGAAAAATCAATTGCATGAAGATATTTTTTCTTTAATAAGCAAACAAACAAAAGCTGATTTTCACAAACACGTCTACCAACTTAGAAGAGAAAAAGAAAAGAAAAAAGAACAAAATTCCACCCCCCCCCAGCCTAGAATAGTCAACTTTCATCTCAGGATTCCTGGAAAGTTAAGCCAATATGCACTTAATGTATTCACGTCAAGGACCTTGAGTCCTTTAGCAGGACTAGACTTCAAAAGTCCATGTGTTCATTCAAATTATTCCACAGTTTCTGGAAAAAACTTCGTTTTCCCACTCAGTTGCAGCTGATGAGCTTTGCTACCTTCAAGTGAGAATAAAATAGATTTTCCTTCTTATTCTATACTACAACATCTGGCCACAATTAGTTTGGGATCTCACATTTTTCGAAGAGAAGTCAGCAATAATTTGTATTTCTCCCTTCTCCTCCTTTTTATATGCAATACGAGGGACATACTTCCACAGGGAGCTAAACCAGAATGTAAGATGGTCATTCCTGTCTGCGTCATTTCTTTCCAAAATGTATTGCTCTCAGGACAACCTGATGGCTCACGTACCAAAGTCCATTTTTTCCTCCTATGTCATTTCCAGCATTTGTCACCACCTCATACTTTAAGCTTTAAGCACTATCCAGGGAGTTGCATAACTTCTGTGCAAAATTCAGATACAAATCAATGCATAACTTAGGCATTAAGAAGCAGCCAAATCATCCTCTGCTAGAACACAGGCAGCTAAATTATTCTTTTTTTTTTTAAATATGATTATTCCTTTTTGCTATTTGCATTGGGCCTGCAAAGACAACACTAATTTTTCATTTTTATGGCCTTTTAACATGAACTCCTTGCAAGCACATAACCTGCCACATGATTGAATACACAGAAAAACAAAACCCCCAAACAGGTTTAATATGAAAAACAGTGTTAAATTTTAACCTTGCAACATAAAAAAAAATAATAATAAAAAAAATCAAACTACTACCAGAAGGCTTTTTACACAGCTGTGCATTTGTATTCTAAGCAGGCAGCTCATACCCTTGCTACAACTAACCCCAGTGTAAATGGAAAGTAAGGGTGTTAGGGTGGTGAAGAACGTTGTCCAAGTGGAGAAACTCTCCGAAAAGCCCTTGAAACGCGATGCACCCTGTGCATTGGGTGTGGTGGGGAGTGCAATGAATCACTGACAGCAGACTAAGCACAGACTGAAGTGTCCAGGCCGCTCTGGTTTGGAAGGGAAGGGGTAATAATATGGGGAGCAGGGAAACTGCTCCATTCTCTGTAGGATGGGTTCGTTCCAACTCGTCGTCACTGCTCAAAAATCACGTGTTTGCCTAGACTAGGGGGTTCAGCTTTAGGTGCCTAGTCCCATCTCAGTCCTTAGCAAACTCATCTGGATTTCATCTGCCTTTGCAGAAGGATTTAGATCTCCCTTGGGTCCTGAGTTGTACCTGCCGGCCATGTGTGTATTCTCAGATGCTCCCAGGCATCTTCTATGGCATGAGATGTCTGTGCTCAGGCAACTGGATTGTGTCCTAATAATCTAGGATGCTGTAAAAAGGAGAGAAACTGGTACCTCCAGAGGCCGATGTATTCAATTCTAAGCATTGTAGACAAGGATGATGGATTTCTTTGCTATTCAAAAAAACAAACCCTAGACACTAATTAGAAACTTAAGTTTGGATGCAGTTGCCAAATCTCTGGTATACAGAGCCACTTGAGATACCTCTGCAACATCTGCTGATAGAGGTGGCACAGGACCAACGAGGGCAGTTCTCAAAATGCAGCTAGAGGCTGAGGAGATGTGCTACAACTTCTAGAAGACTTCTCTGTTAAGGAGCTTGGGAAATTCATGCCTCTCAAATGGAGGGATTGTGCAGCCTAAATATAGGCATCTTGTGTCACTTCCAACACCACAGGTCATCCCAAATTTGCTTCCAGCTACCCCTCCAAAGGGCAGCATTCTCCTGCAAGTCTTGATTTATTTGCTCCTTGCATTTTATGCTCCAAATTTGCTACATGACATCTCTAAAAGTGTCTGGCTTGCTAACACTGGTGTGTTGTAGCCTTACATTACCTGCTGAGTCCCAAGAGGCTCCTTAGCATCACCTTTCCCTAAACATCAGCTCTTAAATTCCCACACGTAACTCCTCTATCTGTTCATCATCACTCTGTGGCACTTCAAATGCTTGACAGCATCCCATGGGAGTGGCCAACTTTATATGAAGATGGGACATGATTAGATTTGCCTCTGAGGTCACCGAGACCTCTGTCCCCTAAACCAATTAGAGGGTTTTGATCTGGATAAAACAAGAGACCATGTAACATTGAGCATAAGTATCAATACGTATGACATATTAGTGGCTCTAGATGATGTGTTTGGAGGAAGGAACAGTCCTTGACACAGGCTGCCAGCTCAGGTTGGGAGTATGTGGTGTGGTCTGAGACACAGAAGAGGTTCATGATAGTCTAACTGCTTGAATCCACATCTCCAAGTCACTGCATGAGCTTCAGTGAACCATCACTGTGTCTGTTGTCAGGAAATCAACTAATGGCTGAACTGTGTTGAGATAGTCAGAGATGACATTTTTAGAAGTGTAACCTTCTGACTATTATTTTTTTGTTATATTTTCTGATTTTTAATAACTTTGTTTTCATTTTTGATCTGTTCTTATACCCGTATTTCCTCTTTGGAGACCTAAGTGGATGTCTGATATTGCAGGTTATTTCATGGATGAGATTCGGTGAACAACAATCAGACACCTAAAACGAGGTGAGATCATGCGAGCAAAACGTGTGAGTTTGCCAAACTCAGATGCCTTCTGAAAGTTAAATGAAATCACTTTCTGGTCTCAGCTGACTCCATCCTTTGCAATAGGAGTGTAAACACCAGGTATGCACCAGGGGCACCTACTCACAGATGTGTGAGGGTGGGGTGATGTTCAATGGCATAAATACACACTGAGAACCATCTGGGATGCCCTTGAGGACCTTACCTCCAACTGGTACTGCAAAAGGCCCGTGAGTCTCCTTTAGGTCCTTGATCATATCTCCTAGCCAGCTTAGATCTTTCAGACTCTAAGGTCTTTCAAACCTCACTGAATGACTCTGTGTGGGCAACTGAATTGAATCTTAGACCTCCACAAAGACCTGAAAGCCTATTGTTCACCCAGACAACTAAATGCAGATGTCCTAATCTGAAAATTTAATCCATCAGTATGGTAGATATCAACAACAAGCACAGCCATCTGGGAATATGGTGCAAACGTGTATCCAACCCCACAGCTGAGATTAGACCCACAATGACTAAGGCTCACAAGCAGCTACTCTGCCCTGGGAGTGTTCCTCAGCTGTGCCAGAGAAAACCAAACTAAATATGTCTCTGGTAGAAGTCATTCTTCTCGGGTGTCAACACTGCAGAATAAGTGCCTCACAGAGCTATAAATCAAGTCAATTTGGACGGCGAAAGAAAGAGCAGATGAAAATGCAAGGCAGCTAAAAATGCAAGTATGGACAAAGTCCTACATACCTAATGTATTGAATAAGACATGCAGTAGGATGCCATGGATGGGTACCCATACACAACTGGGATAAAATCCCTAACAAACACCCACAGATCAATAGAGCCCAAGATCCATGAAAATGTCCCCTCTCATACATTTGTCCCGTCCTACTTCATGCCATGACCTGACAGCTGAATGGATCCTTTGGCATGTGCTATCCTGAAGCAAGAGAGAGCTGTGGAGCTGAGCAGTGACCCAAAGATGTGCACAGGGCGAGACGTCACTTCCCACCCCTGCCTCCAGGACTTCCTTGGAGATGATATAGGGCTGTCTTTGCCAACGTGACTCAATACAGCAAATGTGACAGGATATGGCCTTGTCCCGTTTTTCACAGCAGGAGGAGAAAGATGAATCACAGAACAGTTTGGATTGGAAGGGACCTCTGGAGATCCTCTGGTCCAATCCTCCTGCTGCAGTAGGGTCACCCAGAACAGGGGATTCGGCACGGCATTGTCCAGATGGGTTTGGAATCGCTCCAGAGAAGACTCCCCAAGCTCTCTGGGCAGCCTGGGCCAGGCTCCAACACCCTCACTTCAAAGAAGTTTCTCCTCCTGCTCAGATGGAACCTCCTGGGTTCCAGTTTGTGCCACTTTGCCTCTGACAGCCCAGCGTACACTTTGGGGATCCCCCCTGTAGGACTCAGAAGTGGAGCAGAAGGAAGAAAAGAGCCTCAGACTACTCAGTGCTGTTGAATTTTCCAGGCTTCTGCTTTAAATTCTGGTAGAGGGTCTAATTCATTTCCTTGTTATAGAACCTCGTTGACTGATTTAATGATGACTGGTTATAATAATAAAAGATTTATGTCCTTAGACATTATACACGAGTGTGGCTTTTGATACTGTGCACGGGGCTTTCCCAGCCCTCTCTCCAGGAAGATTTTTTTTTTCTTTTAATTTCCTGATTGAATTACTCACACACATACAAGTACCTGTGAGTGCACAAACACTTTCCTCCGCCATGAGGGAGAAGATACCAACCGTAACGAGCACCAGAGACCACTGCACCTTTTTCCCTCAACCAGGCTCATCTTCTGTGAAAAAGGGCAGCCTGCAGCTTTGAGAGCGTGAATCATAAATATAATAATTTTTAAAATGCCAAAAGTGTCGGTGACTCACTTTCGAATTTGGTGATGATTTAGAGAAAGAAGGAGATGAAAGCGAGTCAAAAGACTGAGTCTATTCTCTTTCAGGGAAACAATGCATGTTGTTTCAGCGCAAATAAGGTGTTTGAATTTGAATACTTTTAAATGACTCTCTTTAAAAAAAAACAACAAACCAACAAAGTATATCAGAATTAAAATCTGATTTTAAAATTAACCCCCGCTTTCTCAACAGTTTTACTCAAAAATACCAACATAACCTGGCTTTCCATTTCATTTTGGTGAAAACTATACAAATTCATAAGCTTGTTTTGCTAACTACATGGCCCAGCAAAAAAGACACAGCCATCAGCAGAAAACATGCACGGAAACTCACACAGGTTTTTATCCATTTCTACTGACCCCAAAAATGATACAGCATGGCCAACCACAAGGGGAACAAAGGAAGCAATAAACCCACTCACTGCAGGTGACACAACAGAAGCAAAGGCAAACTGAGCCAAAAATACAACAACATAAGGAGACATCAACCCTACCCCGTATCCCAACAGAGCCAGGCACAAACCAACCAGACAAATACCAGAAAGATACATTACCCAATCCATTGCCCTCATTGTCCTTCACTCTTTCGCTGACTCCACAAAACTCCTTCTCACCAACCCCTCCAACAGCAACAGCAGCAGTAGCTCCTCAATAAGAAGCTCTGCTGGTCTTTTATCTCCACCCTCTAA
>VWZK01009227.1:158366-206978 GCA_013396935.1 Baryphthengus martii
CATTTCAAGGTGTGCTTGGCCTGGCCTCCCCTCCTGGCTGGCCCTCTTACAACAGAGGGGGCCATCCCTCATATCAAGGTCTGGTATGACACGTGTCCCCACCACTCAACACCTACTGGGTCACAGTCAGCAGCGGAGCTAAAAGGTCTTCTTGGTGGCAAACAGAGGCCAATCCAGTCTTGCCCTTGATGACAGTAGGAGGCACCTGGGCAGCCTTAGCCCCTTTCACCTGGTTGTGAAATTCATCCAGGTGTCAAGTTCACTTCAGGGCTCAGGGTTCAGACCCCAGCACTTCAAACCTACTCCAGTGCTGCCAAATATGCCTTTTTTTTTTTCTCACTAAGAAGAATTATTTGCCAAAGAAATGTCACCCTGCCACACTGATGGCTGTGTCTGTCACAAAAAAAAAAAAAGGGCTGCTCATTCTTCTCATTTATGCAGGCATTGTGGTATAGATGAGTGTGAAATATCTGCGGGAAAAATGTCTACCAGTTGTGAAAGCTTTACAAAAATCTCCAGAACAGTTCCTCCTATAAACTTCTTTCATTTTTTTTCTTGGCATTTTCTGAATTTATGATGTATATATTTCAAGCTGGAAGGAGCCATTCAGGAAGAAAGTGAACAATCTGTTTTCTGTTTCTATCACAGGGACAATAAAACAGTCATGAAATTAAAGTAAGAAAGATATAGAATATTTGGGGCAAAAATCTCAAGGCACAGCACCATCCCCCCAAGAAAACCCACAACCGTTTTGCCAATTCTAACAGAAATCTCATTCCCAGCAACCTTAGTCTTTCTCCAATGAGAATACAGCTGTAATGTGACAGATAAAACCATGCTCTGATGGCAGAAGTCATCAGCAGACCAGTTTCCCTCCCATGATGGGAAGGGAGTTGGAAGAAGTGTAGGGATTGACCAAATAGACCAAACAAATCGCAGCCACTCCTGATTCATACAGAAAAACATAATTTGATTCTGAACAAGTCTTGCACATGTTAAAATCAGCCAGTGTATGATGAGGCAGATTGAGTTTTATTTTAAACTGAGTCGGGAGGCTGGATCGAGGTGTCCTACAGGGACGCTTGAATAGACCAGTGTCAGGAGTACAGGAGATGTTCTTCTGTCCCTTTCAGCACTACCTGGTTGGATAAATCATAGAACTGAAGCAGTTGGAAAAGACCTTCAAGATCACCGCGTCCAACCATCAACCCAAAAAAGACCAACATGAAAAAAGCAAGCAAACAAAAAAACCCAAACAAACAACAAAAAAACCCCACCAAAAGAACCACCCCACAAAACACAAAAATCACCTCACCATCCCACTAGAGCATGTCCTCAAGTGCCTCATCTACACAATTTTTGAATACCTCCAGGGATGATGACGCCACCACTTCCCTGGGCAGCCCGTTGCAGTGCCTGACTACTCTTTCAGTAAAGAAATTCTTCCTAATATCTAATCTAAACCTTCCCTGGTGAAGCTTCAGACCCTTTTCTCCAGTCCTGTCATGATTTACTCAAGAGAAGAGGCTGCACCCACCTCACTACAACCTCCTTTCTGGTAGCTATAAGAGAGCAAGAAGATCTCCCCTCAGCCTCCTATTCTCCAAACTAAATAATCCCAATTCCCTCAGCCGTTCTTCATAGGACTCGTTGTCCAGACCCTTCCCCAGTTTGGTTGCCCTTCTCTGAACTCGCTCCAGCAACTCAATGTCTTTCTTGTGGTGAGGGGCCCCGAACTGAACTGTACTAGAGATGTGGTCTCATCAGTGCTGAGTACAGGGGCAGGATCACTTCCCTTCTCTTGCTGGCCTCAGTATGTCTGATACCGGCCAGGATGCCATTGGCCGCCTTGGTCACAAATATTTGCTTGGATCCTATATTTCAAATGAAATCTGAACCTCATGCTCACTGAAATCTAAAGTTTCTTTCTCTATGTGATTTGATGGCAGATGAAATAAACCTATTGGAGAAAGCAACATGAAAATTTCATATCTCATCCTGAGACGTAATATTTACATCATACGAATGTTCCCAAGAGAGAAAAATACCCAAGCTAGAGAAGGAAAAAGGTGCTGGGTATTCGCTCCCTGACTGCAGACAGCATTTTCTTGTGCTGTAGCCGGCTAGGACCTTCCCATGTCCCTCTTGTTATTGTTCTTGGCGGGCAGGTCAGATTTCCACAAGACACTGGAAACGGTCTGTCAGAGCAAAAGGGCAGCCGAGTGCGTGCGTGTGTGTCTGCAGCGCTTGTCTCCCGAAAGCACATCCCCGACCCAACGGGGAGGCAGAGGAGTGAAGGGAGAATCAAGAATTTTCTCTGGCTATGGTTGACGTGGGTCTGGTCCACGCAAAGCGGGGAAGGTGCATGGGATTGCCTTGGAAGAGGCGCCAGTCCCTGGGAAGGGAACAGAGGTGATGAAGTTACCATTAGATCCAAGCCTCAGGGAAGGAAAAGATACAGAATCTGTTATTTCTCTGAGTCAAACTTTCTTCTTTTTTTTTTTTATTTTTTTTTATTGCATTCTTTATGCTTTATTCTTCTCCTGCCATCCCTCACCCTATGGCATATGAGCAATTTCTCCCTCTTCTGCTTTTCATTTCTTTTGAAAGAAATTTCAGACTGAGACTAATTCCTGCATGAACAAACAAGATTTGGAGAGAGGGGCCATATACTCCTCCCTCTTGTCCTCCCACCCACAGAAGGAAAGGGCCAGATTCCCAACAGCTGCCTTCTGATGTCTGCTGAAGTCTTTTCGCATCAAAGAGACGTAGCGCTGTGCGCAGAAGACGACTGGGAGAGCAAGATCTGGCACCCAGGTGTCCTCTGTCACGCACTGCAACATCAGTGTCCTTTCACGCTTGCTCTCTTTCAGGCCCTGTGAGTCCTGGATCTCTGTCTATACATTGTGCCAGCACAGATGGATTTGGATCCTTCTGCATGAGAGGTGGAGCACAGTCCTGTCCCAGTCCGTTGTTTGATGATTATGTTCTCCTAGGAAATAAGTCATGGAGCTGCTTAAATTAGGAACATAATAAACTGACTCATATCGATGGAGCTAGAAATGATTCAACCCATCAAATATCTAATTTGTCCCCTGGAGGTAACGGTTCAATAGAGAAGGCAAAGGGGTAACTTTGCTGCCAGTTAAGGGCTAAACTGGATCAAATGGACAGGGTTGACCAGGGTTGATCATGGTTACCAAAATGGATGACCCTGCAGACCTACTTTGCTCCACTATGCAAAATGTGGGTGCTTCCATACATGGAGACTGGAAACAGAGGCTCTAAAACCTCTTCAAGGTCCAGCTCAGAAGGCCCACGCAGCCTAAATGGGAGAACTGGAAGCTCACACACTCATTTGTTTTCCTGGAGTCCTGTGGAGACCTCATGGTCTCAAGATCCCAGCGTGCTGTTCCACCAGTGGGGACGCACCACTGAAAGTCCTAAACTGTGGTGGAAAGATCACAGAAAGAGCTGTTGTTTCACTCCATCCTGGAGGAGAAAAGCAATTCTGCACTGGGTCTGCACTCAGACACTATTTGTAATTTAATCATTTTAAGTCCAACTGCCAGCTCCCAAGCAACATGACCTTCCCTGCTTCCAAGAGGGGGACCTCAAAGCCGTTCTCTGTCCTATACAGCTTGTTGCAAACTGGTCTGAATGCAGAAGATATGACTTCTAGAAACCGTATCAAATATTAGTGTTCTCAGGAAATGTTTGTGAATGTCCCAGTGAGCTCTGGTCTTCGCATATATGCTCCTCTACCTTGCTGGATAATCCCAGGGCCTTTTCCAAAGACATGTTATGCTCTGGATACAATTAATAGTCACTCTTCCTGAAAAAAAAAAAAAAAACAAACAAGGATTCCTTACACCTTACCATGAAACCAAGAAAGAGATAAATATTTCCTGTCTTTATAACAACTGGTTATGCTACTCCAGAGTATCCAGTGAATCAAGACCACCACAATTTCTCTCTTCTCAACAATTGCTAGAGGTTTGAGCAGAGCTTAAACTCCATCCTACTTCAGATGGTTTGATTGATTTAGATAGACAAGACCTATACGGATATAGCCTTTCAATAATCTTTTATTAGGTCAGTGACAGAGCTAGGAGAAGGTTTAGAGGGAGGCAAACCCTTCTGCAGGTCCGAAACAGAAGCGGCACACTTCAAGCTGAGAACATGCCTGGGACAATTGCTCTGAGTGTAACTTAATTACGTTAACCACTTGCAGAATGGATATATGAGGAGCAGGAGGATGTGTTAACAAGGAAGAGGTGACAAGGTCATCAGTCCCTTAGGGACAGGGAAGGAATCATATGGATAATTGTCCCTTGTAAAACGGTGGAAGGTTAGTACAGAGTCAAGAGGAGAGAAAATTGTGCTGTGCAATAAAATCAGTATCTAGTATCTATGATTTTTGACTTGTACTGGAGCAACGAATTATATTTAAGAGGCTCATCATGTGTAGATATGTTTTACAGACTGGGACAGAATCAGAGAAGATGTTTGATGGAAAAACTTGTCCCCAGTAAATAAAATGTTTTCTGATCTTCCCTACTTTCTGCAACAGCAGAACACTTTCCATTGCCTCATGGGCTTTCGTTAGTGAATCTCTGGTTTGCACAAGTTAGTGTCTCACTCCTGCCTCTGTGTCTTATGAAAGCTGCTTTCTCCTCCTGGCACTGTCCTGAGAACGTGTCTAAGTCACTTCAGTCATCTGTGCTTGACTCACCTCCAGCGGAAAAATGAGATACAAAATGATTAATCTCCTTCCTAGGAGCATCACGATGATGTATGGAAAGGGAAATGCATGTGTAGTTGAGGTAGAAGCGTGGCATGAAGGATGTCAGGATTCTGTTCTCACTTCTGCACCTAATAGAGCTTGTGAGCCTGGGCTATGTCCCACTGCCTTATTCCTGGCTGTAGTGAAAGGTTTTTTGGGTTACATCTGCATTGGAAACCATGACTGCCGTTGAGTCACCTCAGCAGCACGATAATATTAAGCCACTTTATGAAATACTTTGATATCCCAGGGTGGAAAAGGGCTTCCACCTCGAATAGCTAAGCATCAAAAAGGAATTTAATCTAGTCCTGTGGCTGCATTTCTTAAGGGGTTCCGCTCAGAGCATAAGAAAGACCAATGCATGAGTCTGTTAACACAACTCTTGGCTTTTGCAACATGTTCCACGGACAAAGCTGAGAGCTTGGTGGGGGAGTCTGGCTTGAGCAGGGGGCAGAATCTAACAGTTTGCATATTTACAATGATCCATGCTATCCTATTTTTGTTTGCATAGGTGTTGGCCTCATGCTGCATCAGAGCTAGTTTCTTCACATCGATTCTAAAGACTATGGCAATTAGTTCAGACTCAGCTAAGCTTTAGTTAGTTTAGTTAGTTAGGCTGAGGAAGCAACTTTTTTGTTCTTTTCCCTAAATATATGTGCTCAAATAGCACACCTAATATCTGTTGTACATCCGCTTCTCTCTGTGGTATTATCAAGAGCCCACCCCATGTGGGCATTTGAAATGGTCCTCACGTTGTGCCGTTGGGAAGTGGAAGGGCAGCATGTTACGTCCAGCTCTCTGAGCAGTCAGTGTCATAGATCATACAGGACATTATCACAAATTTTGGACATCTACAGTACTGACATGTAGAGTTGTTCTGGTCATCACAGGCCTTGTTCATAAAAATGGCCTCTTTTAAAGGCTTATATTAGAATAAAAGACTTCATAGGTGATGCAAGCGATGCAACTTGCACGTTGTCCAGGATTGTCCGCCTAACTGTTCAGTCAAGTTATATCATTCAAAAGGAGAATTGTTCATTTCTGAAGTAGCTCAGATGGCTGAATTTCTTGGAGAGGAATTGTGTAGATGCCTGCAAATCAAAGAAAAACCTTCATGGAACATGCCAGGATACCCAGCACCTAATTTCAATCACTTTCTCAGATTGAATTTGGTGTAGGTTTGGCTGCACTGAAATAAAAAANGAAAGGAAAGGAAAGGAAAAAGAGGAATAGCAGCAGCAGAAAACCAAGTTTCTCTGGATAAATATATAAATGTAGTTCTGTAGAGCAACTTGCAGGTTTGGGTCTTATGATCCCTGAGAAGTACCTTTTCTAAAGCCACATACATGAGTTTAGCGCTGCTGTAATGTACATCTGGTAAAAAAAAACCCTAATGAGTCTCAAAATGCCATTCCAATTGTGTTATTTTTCTCCTGCTGTGTTGTGGGTAATCCTTCAGAATATCAAAACTGAAGGAAGAAATGTGTTTCTCACATTCAGAGGTATTCATTACGATCTGTTCCTCCACTGTATTTTGTCCCCTGTGAAAGTCCCTGTGGAATCAGTCTTGATTCTGGCAACTATCCTCATCTGCTGCAAGTTTGTGCTGTAAGATGCATTTCTAATAACAAGGAGAGGCATTATTTTGGTCACAAAGAATCCTCCATTTCACTCCTTTTACTCAAATCAAGAACCACGGGAGCCTGAAGAGTCCTACAGAGGATTAGCCATGTATGACACCAGGGACTGAGAAGAGCTTACCAAGTCACAGTTCTGCTTTTCATGTGCAGAGTGAGAAATGATGCAAAATCAGGTAAAATGGGTAATTGCCACACCAAGCTGGTTGACTGGCTGGTTCTGTGAAACACATGGTGGGTACCTAGATGTCAAGGGGAAGCATCTGTACTTTTTTTAGCTGGGAAATGCAGCTTCATAAAGCAGGAGAAACAAAAAACACTAATACCCATGAAAAAAATTGAGAATTATATTTAATAACACCAAACAAGTGCTGAAAAGTCACAGATATGTCTGTGGGAGAGCCAGGAAAAGCCTAGATAGAACTGTATCCAGTTCTCATATAACCGCAGGCAGGTTGGAAAGAGAAGAATGCAGATCTTGACAGCCTAGAAATAGCAGATAATCCAGCTTCAGTACCAGGACAAAACCCTGTTCAATTTATTAGTATGGATGTAACAAAAGCCTCTGGTTTCAGCACTGGGGTGGAACAGACACAGCTCCTCTAAACGCTCAGATTCTGGAAGTCAAGAACTTTTTGGATCTGGAGGTTGAGTATGAGAAAGGAAAATGAATTGGTTTTATATGTATAAATAAAAATATATGCATGTCTGCTATGCAGGAGCAAGGAAAGAGGAGGTCTTGTAATGTGTTAAATCTTGGAATACTTTTTCCCGCTGTGATATGTTCTAAACACCTGGAAGGTTCTGAAATACAGGATAATTTTATGTTAGAAGGTGTTTAGGCAAGGAGTCAAGTCAACTCTCACCTCCTCCTCTGTCACACTTTCTCTCAGTCTTCATTGACCCATCTGTGGTAGCTCTTCTAGAAAGTCAAAGCTAAATCAAAGCCTTTGATTTGACCTAGAGTTAAAACTGAGCAATCTGCATTTGTGGACCTGTAGTAAACAGAGCTTCACAAGCACCAAAAAAAAAAAAAAAATCACATTCACAAGAGACCAAGGCGGAAGCAAAAGCTGCTCTCAGTCAGGTGCAGGAGTACATCCACATATCCACAGCAGCCTTTTGACTTTGAAGTTCAGTCTAAAGAGAAACCTAGCCCAGGGACTAACACCATCCTCCTAACACCTCTCCCACGACAACCTTCCTCCCTGGTAACCGTACCCAATTCAGCCCATGGATACATTCATCTGCAAATATATAAACCTATAGAAACACAATTCACAGCCCTTTTCTGTTACTGCTGCTGTGTTGAGATGTAGTAATGGGGGACACAGGGGACGATGCGATGGACCCACAGTATGAATCAAAAGGAGTCGCTTCTCATTTGCTGTCCATTCGTGTAGTCATCTGCATGCGTGCAAAGGACTCACGAAAAGCCACCCTTTAGAAGAAGAGAGGCTTTTACAACTTTTTTTTTTTTTCAATTCCCAGTTAAATCGGAGGTAAAGCAATCTGCTGTCAGGCATTAGGACTTTTTCCAGGCAAACTGACCTTTTTCAGGAGGAACATTTTACCGAGTGGAAAACATTGCCAATTAATAGTATTAAATTAGCGTGCAGACAATAATTTTCCTTGAGCTTCTTGATTATTTTTTTCCCTTAAACCTGTCTCTGAACTTCACTGTTATCTTTTTGAAATCAGAGGTGTGACCTCCCTCCTCTTTCCATAGCCTAGAGGAATAAAATAATAATAATAACAAAAACCTCCCCGTATCATCTGTTTAGTCTCATCTCCTTGGTTTTGTTGCTGGTCAGTCTGGTGAAGTACTGAGCTGGGAATGCGAGTCTGTCGTGTCAGTGTTCATTAACGTAAATACGAGGAAATGGAAAAACATTCCAAGAGCTGGATTCACACTTACACTAAGGTCCCTTTTTACTGCTTTGGCAGTGGAAAGAGACCAAGGAGTGGGTGGGCATGTCATTTACTGGTATGTTCCCATGTTTACCGCACAAGCACTTTCTCACCTTTCAACAGCTTGGCTTAAATTTTCTAAGATGGACCACTGGAGCTATTGCTGCACAAGTTCATTCATCAAGTGGCTCCTACTTTGTTGAGTAGCTGTATTTAAATACCTACCGGTAGCAGAGGAGCAACTGAACTCTTGTGAATAGGGAAATCTTGGGTCATGCACTATTTAATGGTCTCCAGACGAAGACCAGGGATGGGGTTTCTTTCACATAACTTCAGATGCTGTATCGTCTTTTTCAGAGCTGTCTTCTCCGTTCATAAGCAGTGGAGGTGTGGTGAACCTACTCAGTGGAGATCATCATGTCTTCCTAAAATACCTGGTAAAATAGGTCAGACAGTCTGTGCCTGAGAAGTTTATTTCTCTCCATAGTGGAGGATCTAAGTGTGACTGGGTCACTTCCAGCCAGATGGGATGAATCACCAGCATCCATTGGATTTCCCTGAAGTTTGACACCATGTGGATCAGCCTGGACCAGACCTTGGGAGGTCCCTTGAGATTCTGTTGTGTCCCTGCTCAGTCTGTCCAATAGACACACTGCAGGGAATTTGGCTTGCCAAAAAGTAGCGAGCTTTTTGAGTTCAATCAAACCAGGGGTTGTTCTTGGAGAATGTCCTTTTCAGGAGGAGTTTAAAGCTCACTGGGCTGTTCACTGAACAGGAGCAAAGGAGGAGTTTGCACACAACCAGTTACTCGTCTCAGCAGGGTGGTGGCAAATAAAGGTAAGGATGTGGGGTCAACTTCAGGGTCCTCTTCTCGGGGAAGGGAAAGGTAATCTTATGAGAAAGGTCTCAGAGCCAGACTTACTTCCCATGGCGTTGCTGGGGGGATGGAGGGATGTGTTTCAAGGACTGCCAGCCCTCAGCCCAGCCTGGCTGCTGTCTCACATCAGACAGGCAGAATTTCCAGTGCGCTGTCATAAGCAGCAGGGTCACGTCTCCCTTGGTGTCCCTTGCAGTCTGCTGCCCAAGTGAGTGGCCTACTTTGTACCTCAAGCCAAAGCTGCTGCTGGCTCTAAGTAGTAAGCTTCCTGAGGTTCAGCATAACAAACAAATTGTGTGGTAGACCACAGGCAAGTTGGAAAAGATGAAGCTCCACTTTAGCTGAGCTGTCATCAGTGGCCTCTGGGGAACGTGACTCTCTTGCAGATCTGATTCTTGGACCAAGTCTGTGATTTTCAATCTTCTGTGGCCAACAGAAATCTGAAATCTTTCTGCATTTCTCCAAGGTCAACAGGGATTCTCTTTATCAAGTATGAGACTGAAAATGCCCGAGAAGTCTTCCAGGGAACAGCTGTAGGGACCACCAATGCTCTGCAGGCAGGGAACAGATGACACTCTTCCATTACAACATTACTTGTCCCGTTTTATATGCAGCATCCGGATGCTACTAGCTATGTTTTAACCATATGCAGCTCTTTCCCTTACCTGTCATCATCTCCAAGTGCTTGGCATCTTTGACACAAGCAGCTGAGCTCAGGACAGAAGGAACTGGATGGAAATCATGCGATTGGTTTACATTGGAGAAGATTCTAAATAATCCGAAAAGCCCTTGGCCTTAAAATGCAGAAATCCACTTCTTTTTTTCCTTCCCTTGTGGCTTGTGAGCATTCAAAGACCACACAAAGCAACTGCTAAAACACTTTGGACTGACTTTAGACTCCAGAGCAACTGTAAATAGACCTTAATTCCAAAAATAGAGAATGAGCAGATTCTCCCTTTTGGACATTCTGGATAGAAAGCAAATTCAGAGCTTAGGGCGAGGAGGACTCCTTCAGGTCCTCTGAGTCCAGTCTCTTGCCATTTCAAATTGGATCAGTAGAAAATCCATATTATGTCCAGTATAAACCACAGGCCACGAAATGCTTCCTCGTAGCTTGTCACAATCTCTGCTACAGATACCAAAAGGCTTCTAGATTCAGAGAGGAGGGGGACGTAAATGATTGCAATGAGGCTAGACCCCCACAATGGGCAAAAAAAATAATTAAAAAATATTGTTATGAGGAGTTATTATTCCCTCCTCATGTTCACACAGTTGAAGAAACCCCAGGAACCTTAAAGGAAACATCCAGGAAACCCTCCGTGATGTTGTCACTGAGGAAAGGGTGTATTGACATCTCCAAGAGTCAGTTCATTGTAAAGAGCAAAGTCCTGAGCTTTGCCTCCTTTTGATTTTCTCTGGGCTTACCTTCACTGCAGCCTCATCTTCTCCAGAAGAGGAATCCCCCAGAGCACTTGTGGGACGAGTCAGTGACTCCAAAGAGGTCTGCTTTTCCATTAGGGATTTTCCACGGCTATTTGAAGCTGTATTCAGATCTCCATGCACTAAAACTGTGTGCACTAAAAGATGATGCCAAATGGAAAAAAACAGTCTACCTCTTTCAGAGATGCCATCTGCAGTGACTGTACTATGAGTTTTGCTTTTTCTCCCCCTACCCGTTTTCAGTTCCAGCTGCTGGAATTCTGAGAGTTTCTAAATCTTAATTTATTAACTAAATCAAACCAAAATGTGCTTGCCTTTTTTGTAATTGTGGAGAAAAAGGTCAAGTTGCAGGACAGATAAAAAACAGTCGTTTTTTTAATTATTTCTAAAAAGAAAATCTTCCTGTTTTATAGGAACTACTATTCAAGGAACTTCTGGAGAGAGTCTAGCAGTGGCTGCGAAGCTGCTGAGGGTCTGGAGCATCTGTGTGGCCAGGAAAGGCTGAGAGCCCTGGGGCTGTTCAGCTGCAGAAGAGCAGCCCCAGAGGGGAGCTGAGCAAGGCTGAGCAAGAGCTCAAGGGCCCCCGGGGGGCCAGAGGCTGGGGCCAGACTCTGCTCAGGGGTGCCCAGCGCCAGGACAAGGGGCACCGGGCACCAACTGGAACCCAGGAGGTTCCCTGGGAGCGGGAGGAGCAACTTCTTTGTTGTGAGGGTGTTGGAGCCTGGCCCAGGCTGCCCAGAGAGCTTGGGGAGTCTCCTTCTCTGGGGAGATTCCAAACCCTCCTGGACAACACACTGCTGGGCCCCCTGCTCTGGGTGACCCTGCTGGAGCAGGGCTGTTGGATCAGATGATTTCCAGAGGTCCATTTCAACCCTACCATGCTGGGATTCTGTGATAGTCAGTCCTTTTGTTTTCAGCAACCTTTGACCTGTGACTTTTAAGCGCTGTTGATGCTTCATTGCTTAGCAGTGCCCAAGGTTCCCACAGTGCTCTCTACATGGACAACACCCTGTGCAAGAGTGTGTATCACGGTCCTGGTTGCAGATTGCAGACAGACAATTTCAAATTCATATAAAATCTTATTAAACCTGCCCAAATTTCCAGAAGAAAATTAAAAAATATGTGTTTTGGAAATAACTTCTTTTCACTGACCTGAATGACTGTGTTTTCGATTACTCAAGCTTTTCCCACTCACCTATGGCAGAAAAACTTGTGGCAATGCAGCAAGACTCACTTCAAATCCTCATTTGAATTAGGGAGGTTTTGTGCACACAGGACAGAGAACTGTATTGAATTAGATATATTTGCTAATAACGATCTCATTTCTAATATGCCTCATTTCTGAAAGGTATTTGGCTGGACATTCAGGCTCACAAAATATATTAACGGAAAGATTTTCAAGTTTCTGAGTATTTTTTATGGGGAAAAAAAAATAAATAAATAATGTGGGGGGCGGGGGAAAGAAATAATGAAATCTTCTTGCTCTCATGGTTTTCTTTTGTTAATATATTGTCTATTTGAATTATCTCCATATAGAATTTACATGGCTGGAATCACAGAGGAATGTTGCAAAGCTTAGAGGGAGAAAGAGACTCCAAGGGGGAAGAAAGGAAAAATTAGAAGGAAAATAAAGGAAAATCTCTTCAACAATCCCTTGTCCTCAATCAGCTAAAGTAAATTAGCTGCCAATCAAGGATACTCATAGATAAAAAAAGTAGTACAGGCACTACAAAATGAGCAGAAAAAGTAAAACTATGTCTTTTCTTGCTGTAGTACTAATTGTCTCATGGCATTTATCAACAGTAAAAGAAGTTTTATTTGAAATGCTTGAATGATTTTGTTTTCTTTATCCGAATGGTAAACGCATTGCAATGAACAACATCAAGAAATTCACTTTTCCTTTTGAGGGTCTTCTTTTCCCATTGGCTGTGAAGGGACAAAGCACACTGGATGTGGTGGGGATTTGGGGTGGTGTTCACATGAGGTACTGTGCAGCTGAGCTGGAGGTGAAAATACCACTGAGTTTGATTTCCCATTCATTTTGATCTTATTGATAAACAACTAACCGGTGTCATCCGGAAAGAGGAAAGAGAAACGAAGCTGGAGGGGAGAGCTCAGAGCAGTCCTCTAACCTAAACTACAAATAGACCCATATTTGATAGATTATGATCAGGTAAGGGCAACTGCTGGGAAGATTTTCCTTAAGGGGGTTAGATAATATAATCCAGAGCAGAATTAAGTTCCTGTGCCAAAAATTTTTTTTATTATTATTTTTTTGTTTGTTTGTTTTTCCTCTGGTCTTATTAGAAAAAGAATGATGATCAAAAGAAAAAAAAAAATCAATTCATTCCCCTGAAATACCACAAGGGTAGAACTTTCTGCAGCGTTTCAGAGTCAGGGCCATGAGGTTTTTATTTAGAAATGCCACAAGAAGCAATGTTTCTACACTATACTTCCAAATGAAGAACACATGGCTGCAGAAAGTGCCTGCAATGGTATTATCCTCTATAAACACTCTCGTTACAGGCAGCTAATAGTGTGTTTCAGAGGAAGATGGCCGAGGGGCAGGACGGAGAGCTATCAGCTGATTTACATCGTATGACCTGTGAGAAGTGATTATAGGTGGTTAAATGCTTCCCAGAGACTGGGATGCCTGCTAAGGTTTTCATACCTTCTGCAAAATCCATAGGGTGAAAGGAGAAGAAATAAAAACCCTAAGGAGAAAAGAGACAAAAAAATGGTCTGCAGTTTTGAAGATGGGTGTGACCTTTTATTGGACAGTTTTATTAAAGAGGGGAAAACCTGCTGAGGGCATGTTCTCTTCCTGGTTTTGTTCTGTCGCTTTTCTCAGGCCTCTGCCTGTCCTCACCCTTGTCTCTGCTCCGTTAGCAGTTCCCCTGCACGTCACACCGCAGAGGAAGTGTGTATGAGATGCTTTCTCCTCTGTTTCCTGGCTGTGACACTCTTAGCTGGAATGAACAGATAAAAGTAAATTCAGGCAGAATCTGGTGTCACTTCTCTGCAGTTACTCAGACAATGAATCGCTTCAGTTGTGTTGTGTGAGTGTACATGAGGCAGCGACCTCTCTGTTGACAGCCTAAGGGAAGACTTTGATCATATCTGTTCTCGTAAATTGAACCAGCACATTCTCCAGCACTGTGGCTGGAGTGGTCCATGCCTGGACCTCTATGCTCAGGGCAGGATAGGCCTGGGGATGTTGAACCTGGAGAAAAGGAGGCTCAGGGGAGACCTGGCTCACAACAACTCCTTGACAGAAGGTTGGAGCCAGGGGCGGTCGGGCTCTTCTCCCAAGGAACAAGTGACAGAACAAGAGGAAACAGATCCAAGTTGCCCCAGGAGAGGTTTAGATTAGATACTAGGAACAATTTCTTCCCCAAAAGGGTTCTCAAGGCCTGACCCAGGCTGCCCAGGGATGTGGTGGAGACCCAGTCCCTGGAGAGGTTTTGAAGCCATGGAGATCTGGTGCTGAGGGTCAGGGGTTAATGGTGCCCTGGTAGTGCTGGGTTAATGGTGGGATGCAAAGATCTTGAAGGTCCCTTCCAACTCAAACAATTCTATGATTCTAACATAAATACCCAAATAACCCCACAGGGTTAATTCCTCTGAGCAGAAAGAGACAGAGGTTCCTCTTTAGCAGAGCAACTCTGCTCTGAGAAGGTGCACCAGCCTTTGAGGGAGTACTTGCTGCCTTAATTCATGCTCAGAGAACATAACTAGAGCAGGTCAGATTTGGGATAAAGGGTTGTAAAAAGTTTTGCTTGGGCTTTCCTTTGATTCTCCCCAGGTGACTGCAAAGAATGAGTGTGAAGATATTAAAGAGAATAGACTAAGACCTCTGTAGTCTGGAAAGATATGACCATTATCAGGATAGGGAAGCCAACAGGATTAACAAAAGACTGACACAGAGCAGTGGACACAAATTGGACACACAGCATGGAAACTGTGTGAGCGTAGAGTTGGGAAAAGGCAGTTTAGACAGCTCCTTTGGGCATGACAATAGTCTGAAGAAAACCTCCCCACCAACAGATAGAAGCAGTTATGCTGACAGAGATACCAGGGGAAGCATGAACAGCAAGCAGAGCTGTTGATATTGCAGGGCACTGCAGAAGCTGAACCATCACTGTGAGGTTGTGCTGAAGACCCAGAGGAGTTATGTCAGGGAGGAGAAAGGTGAGCTTCATTCACCTGATGGACCTGGGGAAAATGCACCTGGGATGCTGCACTCGCTTCTGGGCACTTCATTACCAGAAAGATAAAGATGAGCCAGAAAAGGTATGTTGGGGGAAACCCAACTTTGTGATTAATTGGCTGAAGAAAACAGCCTGTGAGCCATGTGCAAAAATGAATGGCTTGGCTCTGAAACCACAGCATGGGGAACCTAGTAACAGTCTACAAACATGTGAGGAGAGCTTACCAGAAAACAAAGAGATAACTTTTTTTTTAGCTTGAAGCAAGGGACTGATATTTGGACAGTGAAATTAAGGAAAATCAAACTGCTGGAGCAACAGCCACTCAGTGCTATAGCAGGCTGTTGGTGCGCTCAGTGGACACAGTAGGATTTTAGCTGCTGTGTCACCATTACTTGACAAACCTTAAGAACATGAGAAACAGTTATTTTGTGTTCTGGGAAGTGAGGGAAAACTGTTTATTGGGGTCATAAACCTTACCTGCATGAATGAGTTGATGCAGCAGGGCTCTGGGAAGAACAAACAGGGAAGCAATATGACTTCCCAGATAAGAAGAGCTGAGTACACACTTGAAAGATGGTGGAGAAAATCATTAGCTCTCAACAGTCTGCCTCTTTTCTGTGCTTTGTCAGTGTGGGGTGTTGCCAGATCAAAGTGCTAGAGAAAGACAAAGAACGGCTTAATTGTCCTTTCAAGGAGTTACAAGGATGCTCAGGACAAAGAGTCTCTCTGAGAAATTGCAGGGACGACAATGACAAAGAATTTCTGCCATCTCAATATAGGTGATCATTAGAGGACTGTTGGGTAAACACGTGCATTGTTTCTTATAAACACTGGTTTATATTTCTCAAAATATGTTCCCTCTTGGATGCATTGCTCCAGGTTAACCAGTCTTTCACTTTTGCTTCTGGGAAGCCGTTGGTTGATAAATATTAGTCATAATTTAGACTGCCACCACAAAGAGAGCAGGAAGGTTGGCTCTTGGACAAGGTGAGATAATTTTGCTCATTATCAGGCAGGTGAGATAGCCTGATGGAAGAAAACAGCACCAGCCTGGAGCCAGAGGGCAGGATGGAGCCTGGGAATATGGTTGTGTATGAGGAAGTTCCTTGGTAGGTCTTTGGAAATCGTGGAGTAATTGTAGTTGAGCATCAGCAGTGTGGAAGCCCCAGTATGGGAACCATTTGAAACCAGCACCAGAAGACAGCCTGTAAGGAGTATGATGGAAAAAAAAATAATAAAAAAAATATGTATCTTATGCTGTAGCTATTGAGTATCTTTATTCCCAGTATCTTTATTACCAACAGTTGAGTGTCCTTATCAACAACATCTAGAGCTACGAGGATGATTAAGGAACTTGAACATTCCTCCTGTGAGGAAAGGCTGTGAGAACTGTGGCTGTTTAGTCTTGAGAAGAGAAGGCTGAGAAGGGATCTTATTAATGTCTATAAATATCTGAGGGGTAGGGGTCAAGTGGAAGGGGCCAGGATCTTTTTTGTGGTGGCCAGTAACAGGACGAAGAATAATGGATATCAGCTAGAACATAAGAGATTCCACTTCAACATGAGGAGAATCTTCTTTACTGGGAGGGTGATGGAGCCTGGCCCAGGTTGCCCAGAAAGGCTGTGGAGTCTCCTTCTCTGGAGACTTTCAAAACCTGCCTGGATGCATTGCTTTCTGCCCTAGGTAATCCTACTCTGGCAGGGGGGTTGGACTAGATGATCTCTAGAGGTACCTTCCAAACCCTAACATTCTGTAATTCTATGATTTACCAAATTAAGTATTAAGTTTTTAAGTATGGATTAGACACAGTAGAATATTGTCTCTAGTGCTAGGGTTGACTGAGAAACTGCAAAGAAAGAAAGAAATATCAGAAAGATTAGAAAAGAAGTGAAAGAAAAGAAAGAAATTAAAGAAACGGTCAAGTATTGGAACAGACTGCCCAGGGAAGTGGTAAAGTCACCGTCTCTGGAAGGCTTCAAAAACAATGTAGAGGTGGCACTTCAGGGCATGGTTTAGTGGTCTTGATAATGTTGGGTTGATGGTTGGACTTGATGATCTTAGAGGGCCTTTTCCAATCTTAATGGTTCTATCATTATGTCAAAATATGGTTTTAGACTTAAACTGAAAGACCAGAGAAAATAATGGATTCTTAAATTACTTAGTAAAACTGGGTGAGTGGGGAGGAATAGAGAGAAATAGGTAACAGCTGATGTGGTCACTTGAGAACTAACAAACTCAGTTTAAATCTATAGTGTGCCCCGTGGGTTTCTCACGCTTGTGCTGAGTGCCATCAACTGGGATGCTGCTGGTTATCCTGACCTCCTTTGCTCTTTTTTACTGGAAAGTTTGCTGTGTCAGAACCAAAGCGCAGTTGGAAACCTCAAACGCTTTTTCTGAGGTAAAAAAGCTGCTTTGCTCAGCAGTTCCTGGAGGCGAGCTCCAAAGCAATACTTGCTCTGTTCAGAGGCTATGCGTAAAGATCCTGCCTCTGATGGCAGCAAAACTGATGCCAGGGCCTTCTGCGTACAAACTACATCCATGCTGGTCAATTAGACTGTGCCAAGACCCAGGTTCTGGTGTTGTGGTGAATTGTCAGAGTTTTTCATCTCTCATGTCCTCCAGAACTGGGTGACTGGACCTTTGCTGTTTATTGTGAATGCTCCTTGGCTAGAGGCAGTAATCCTGAACTATACAGTGTTTTGGGAAACTCCCAGCCTGTGTGGGCTCAAATAATGCGAGGGAATATTTTAGCAGTTAAATCCTATTGCTATTAAATGACCGGAAGAGATGCTTGCTGGAGCTAAGGGCCAACATTCTCTTCTAAATATTTAAAATCAAAGTGACTGGCAGATGGAAGGGTAAAATTAGTCGCATGTGAAGATGTTTGGCTGAAAACTGAAGACCTGGTGCAACCAAACAAGTTTCTTCTAGACCCTCCTCTGGCCATGGGGTGGGATTGAGCCCTTCAAAGAACAGCCTCAGTCTGTTTTGAGAGAGTTGTCCAAGATGGGTGGGATGAATCTTGCAAGGAAAGGCTGAGAACCCTGGGGCTGTTCAGCTGCAGAAGAGCAGCCCCAGAGGGGAGCTGAGCAAGGCTGAGCAAGAGCTCAAGGGCCCCCGGGGGGCAAGAGGCTGGGGACAGACTCTGCTCAGGGGTGCCCAGCGCCAGGACGAGGGGCACCGGGCACCAACTGGAACCCAGGAAGTTCCCTGGGAGCGGGAGGAGCAACTTCTTTGTTGTCAGGGTGTTGGAGCCTGGCCCAGGCTGCCCAGAGCTGGTGGAGTCTCCTCAGGAGAGATTCCAAACCTGCCTGGACCCTGCACTGCTGGGCCCACTGCTCTGGGTGACCCTGCTGGAGAAGGAGGATTGGCCCAGATGATCTCCAGAGGTCCCTTCCAACTACTACCATGCTGTGATTCTGTGAGTCACTTCATGGAGATGTGAAAGAGCCTATTTTCTCTTTATCTTGAATGACAGTCATCTAAAATAGTAAATGTTGCCATCATTCTGTTATTTTGTTATCACTATATTAAAATATATGTTGGAACGAGTTTGTAGGTGAAAGATCAAGATGAGATCTGTTACTACAGATTTTGGTAAAGTTATGAACTTTGAGAAACACGAGGTCTTTTTTTAATGAAGGCCACAAGAGATTTTGGAAAATAATTCTAAGTATTTGTTCTTAGAAAATTTTAACTTGAAAAAAATGCCCTTGAAATAAATCCTTTCAAATCTCTCACTCTGACTTTGTAATTTCATTATTATTAATTTTACATTTAGTGTCATATATATGTAGCAGCAACATCGTTCTATAACGTGTCAAACAGAGAAAGTAGAAATAAAACATTTTTTCTTGATTAAAACAAGATGTTACTCTTTTAATAAATATTTTACGCTGGCAGTGTCAAAACGTGACAATTCCACACTAATGAAATGAAATATTTCTCTGGTTCTGAACAGTATTTTCCCTAAATTAATTTTGTTTTCGTAACACATCTTGGAATTCTCATGTTCATTGCTGGCTTAATAATACCTCTCGGGACTTAGGTGAGACTCGTCTTACCTGAGAACATTCACTCTCTGGAGACAAAGATTTCTGTAGTCAATAAAGCCTACATTCCTTAATTGAATTCAGCTAATCCTAATGAAAATAATTCTATCAGGTCAAGTAAATCTAATCTACAACTACCTGTTTCTATCCATTAGTAATTTTTATGAAGGATAGATAGATGGATAGATGGATGGATGGATAGATAGATGGATGGATGGACAGGTAGATAGATGGATGGATGGATGGACAGGTCGATGGATGGACAGACAGACATTCAGACCAGATGCATCCAGTACCATCTACTTTAGGTAAGCCTACATTCATTTTTTAATTTTTATCTTACTTATTTTTATCATTGTGCTTTGAATGATGTCTTGTCTTTGAAATACCTTCTGGATGCTACTGAATTGAAGCTCGGGGGTTGCTATTTTCTCACTGAAGATAAGCTTTTCTTAAAGCATCTCATCTTAACCTGATTATGAGGAGCTCATTAGCAAACAAACACGGTATTTCTGTCTGGACTAGAGACAATCTTGCTTTCCCTTCACAGAGGTTTAATCTAAGGCATTTTGCCACGTGATTGAAGTGGACTAAAAGCACGTAGGGGGACATTAAAGAGCAACTGTTGACCGTTTGCAAATCCGGGTGCTGTTAAAACTGAACTACGTTTGACTTTGTGCCCATAGCACAATATTTCTATGTAAATGAGCCCACGCTCAGTAAAAGGTGGAAGATTCATTTTCCCTCTTGACCTCCCCGCTGCAAGCAGCATAACATTGTCATGATGATGGTAATTCACAGGCGCTGAAATCTTGCTATGGATTTTTACAGGCTTTTGACCCAGTCTGAAATGGCTCCCATATGTGATGGGAACCAGAGTTGAATGCGGCTTCTCCTCCATCTCAGCCCGATACCTTATCCAAGACCTCCCTCCCTCTCCTATTGTCTGAAGAAGGGTTTCAAACAATTATGTGAAGAGCCTCCTCAGACCGTTGCAAACAATAAATAATAATAATAAAAAAAGATCCTTGTGAAACAGTCCTCCCAGCTGAACCAAGGGAGATGGCCTAAAATGCAGGAGTTTCCTATGCGATACAGGAGATTTGGCAGCAGGAGTAGAATTATATCTCATTCCAGACAGTGAAAATAACCAAAACCATGAGGTTTTTCATGGAACAAATGGAAACCATGTGACCCGTCACAATGGAAAAAGTGTAGCTGCTTTCAGCTCCCTAAGCCCTGACACTTCTTTTTGATTTAACCACAATAATCTAAGTGGAAAATGAATAAATGTCAGGGTTTTTTTTTCAATAAATCTGTGCACGAGTAAGAATAAGAACCAGAATAAAAGCTTTTCACGACATAAAGTTCATATGCTTGGATTCCTGACAACATTTTATTTCTCTTATTTTTTATTATTGTTATTAGGCCTTGTTGTATCGTTTATTTCAAAAAAACCCAAATATTGTAAGACAGGGACACTGCTAGCAGTTGCTAAACCTGGAGTAAAAACCTAATTCATAACGAGGTGACCTGAATCAAGATACATGTATCGATTGTTACGGGTTTAAAAAATGATAGTTTAGAAATAAGCGTGAGATTTGCCCAGTGCTCGCTTGGGCAAGAGTTCAGTATGGTGAAATGTAGTTGGCTG
This sequence comes from Baryphthengus martii, assembly GCA_013396935.1. Classification (NCBI taxonomy): domain Eukaryota; kingdom Metazoa; phylum Chordata; class Aves; order Coraciiformes; family Momotidae; genus Baryphthengus; species Baryphthengus martii. The sequence continues at coordinate 178,935 of VWZK01009227.1, forward strand.
AGCATGAAAGCTCAAATGTCTGCTTGCAAATAAATTAGATGGGTAAATACTAGGTATCTTAATTGCATTTCTGGGGAAAACGAATGCCATGTTGTCCGGAGTCAGGAATAACTCCGGCAGCTTTATATACAACTAACAGTCTAGGAGTGTAAGCAGTGGCTTAAGTACCCAAATTTAGCAGATTGCCTTCAGTGGGCTTTATGTTTTCGCTTGAAACAGGTGAAAAAATCACCTTGACATGAGTATCCGCACCTGAAATGACCTCTGTCTGAAGTAATGAGGTAGTTCTTGATTGAGGGAATATATTTTCCAGGGGTCAGAATTCACAGAATCACAGAATGCTAGGGGTTGGAAGGGATCTTTAAAGATCCTCTGGCCCAACCCCCCTGCCAGAGCAGGATCGCCTAGAGTACATCACACAGGAACATGTCCAGCAGGGTTTTGAAAGTCACCATAGGAGACTCCACAACCTGATTTCGACTGATTTGTTTCTAGGGAGAAGGTGCTGTACGAAATAATATTCAGATAGAACAATAAAATATATTTACCATTACAAATCTTGCCTTGCTTATGACCTGAACCTATCAGCTCTAAAGCCACTCTTGTTGTATCGTATTTATTTTTACTTCTCAATGCTAGCTTATTTCTTAAATCTGATTGGCTTTGCTGAGCTGTGAGTAACCCTCCAAAGACGCGCTGGCTTTCTTCTGGTGACACATGTAAGATAACCCCAGAAGCACAAGTAGAAAGCCACATAAATTAAAATGCTGTAACAGACACAGTCTCCTTGAGGTGGAGGAGAAAGCTCTGAAGTTCAGCACACTCCAGCCTCCACTCCTTGCCAAGAACTAAACTACCTTTACTGGAAAGGATCCTCACCAGCTTCCAACTAGCAGGGTTGCTGCTAAAAATGCTGCAGCTGAGAGTCTCCGTTGCATGAGTAATAGCCAGTATTTTCAGTCAGGGTCTCATGGTACAAAATTATCTTTGTGCCACCTGTCCCGACCTTTCTAGTGTCTTCTACAGGTGGATAGTTAGTTCCAGAGAACCCATTGCTGACGTGGGAAATGTGGAGCTTTGAAGGTCCAGATGAAACTAAAGCATAGAAGCAACATTAATAAGCAACAGGAAGGTAGATGATCAGCTGAAGCCTGATACGTGTAGGATTTAATGCTTTTCTGGTCATTTTTGTAGCTATCATAGACTAACAGGTTGGAAGGGACCTCAAGGATCATCTAGTCTAACCTTTCTTTGAGGTTATCCAATCAGCTCACTTGACTTACTACCAACTCATACCACTCTTTCTTCTCCATTGCTGTTTTACAGCTACTTTTCGACTTTTTGAGCCTTTCTTCCCTAGGCTTCTTTTCTTACTTTATCTACTACAGTCTTGTAACATGACCTGCTGACTAGTGAATGAATTAAGGATATCTGGTCCAGCATTTTTCAGAAAGACTGCTGTGGTGTCCCACTCACCTAAGAACATTCCAAATGGTTTTGATGTGTACCTGTAACTAGAAAAAAAACAAAACACAACAAATGGACGCCTTCAGGGAAATGATTTCACTGAGAGCAGAGCAGAGTAGTGCTTTGATAATAGCCTCTTGACCAATATATGACCAAATACCAGCACCCAAATAGGGCATGAGGTTATGATACTAGGCTTACAGTTCCTGCAAGTTTCTTTCTCCTTCAGGAGAGATAAATTCTGCTTTCTTTGGTTATCAACCAGACTTGAAGGGGGTTTTAGGTGCTAGCAACAGGCACCAAGAAAAAGGCTGAATTTAAGGAAGAAAAGGTCTAGATTTGTGTACAGAAGAGGTGCTGGTCAGGTTGGTCATTTACCCAGACTGGGAAAGAAATGTTAAGATAAAGAATCCTCCACAAAAGAAAGGAATTTTAGACCAAATATTTTCCCCATCACCTGGAGGACAATGAAACATCTGGAAGGAGTTACCAGCCAATTTGTGCAGGAGCCCAGCACAGGAATGAGATTTGGAGACTAGTCAAGGGCTCTGGGAAGTGATGGAGGAGTGATGAATAGGTAAATCAAGGTGAGATAAGTGACAGGGAGAAGCACAAGTAGAAAGCGCATTCTCCTCCCTATATGTCAGCAGTGGGTTGAAATGACTTTTTCCCTCACGTGGCTTTGCCAGGTCCTGAGGATATGTTCACTGCTAAAGGCCAACAGCATTCTCTTCAGGGGATGTTGCTGTAGCATATAAAAAATATTTATGGCCTTTATCAGCTCGCAGACATCCTAACATTTTACTGTGGAGGTGTAGATCCCTGTATAGCACATTTACACCAAAAGGCAGCAGGCTTGGTCCCTTCTCCTGGCTATCTGGCATAGGTTCCTCAACAACACCTCTGTAGACCTCCGGCAACCTTACAGGAGCCTGCAGGTCAGAGGCTGGAAAAACACACACACACACGAGATAGTATAGCTAGGAAATACATTTTACATCTATACATACACGGTCTGAGATCTTAGCCAAGAGAAATAAAATTAATTTAAACCAGCAGAACTTCCTTGGCTTCATGGACTGGGATGAGGTGGGGGGTTGCAGTCTATGACAGCTGAGATCCAGGTTCTGATGTTACAGTGGAATAAATTCTCACTTAACAAGCAGAAGATTTCTGCTAGATGATTTCTGTGGAATACTCCCATTTACATAAATTGAAAACAGACAATTTAGAGGGGGACTAACCTTTCATTGCTGCCTGTCTATGTGGTCTATTCTTCAACAGCCATGATCAGTTTAATTATCAGCCCTGGAGTTTGCTCTTCAAATGCCTTACTCTTGAAACTGAAGGTTCTTGGAAGAAGGAAGACCACGAAATATCAAGATTTCATTCCAGATACCAAGGCTTGTCCTAATTCCTAATAGTAATGGAGTAAAGAAGCTTTGACTCTTGGTCATCATTTGTCCTCTGAGCCATGCTGTTTGTCCCTGAAGGGTGTTCTTGTGGAAAGAAGCAAACTTCCCATGGTTGCAGCTGCTGCCCGTTTAGATCTTTTGTTGAGCAGTTCCAAAGCCCAGCTTTAAATTCAAGATTTTAAGACCAAAGAGCTATATCTATTACATGAATCAGTCACTACAATGCATTTTAGTTGGGGCTGGGTCACTTAAGCTCCAAAGTAGCCAAAGTAGCTTTGTTTGTTTGTTTGTTTTGCTCCGAAGGTGAACCAAACAGGTCATAATGACTTCTGCCAGAGGTGAGGTTTGGTTGGTGAATGGTGGGGCAAACCAAGATCTTCTCTGTCCCTCAAACAGGAGTTTCACAGAACCTGTAACATCTGAGCTGTTCAATAGGTACAGGGGAAGATCCAACTCTGTGTAAGTTAATGCACAGCTGTATGTCCTAACTTTGTAAATCATCAAGAGAAAGCTGGGAGGGAAAAGCAAGTACAAAGCTTCTCTCCCTGCTCTGGGAAGAGGGGACTCCAGCAGCCAAGCAGGAGATTTGCCTTAAAGTATCACAAACATATATATATATATATATATATAGCATATTCAATAGGCTGTCTTCTGCTTATACCAGGACTAGCTTTTTGCCTTTTTTTTCCACAGAAGTTAATGGGAAAGAAAATTCCCTTTTAACTGGCAATTAAAATGTCACATGAGTTTCTAGATGCTCAAATATTAGCATTTTGTCAATTGAAGCTTTATTTCTGCCACATCACTCTCCATGTCATTCGTACTTCCTTAACATTAAGATGCAGAAGAATTCAGCATGAACTTCTAATATAGACCCAGGGTTTGAACGGATATTAGAGATTTATGCACTATTTGCTGGCCTAAAGTGCTTCCTAAGTATCCTCAGAATTGTCAGCCAGCCCAGTTCACTTGACCAACAATTGTCTCCAACACAGGCACTGATTCAGAGGAAAGATCAAGCTTCAAATTTTTTGGTTGTTGTACGAGATATCTCTGCCTCTATGAGTAGTTTATGAAAAATACTCATTTCTCAGAACACGTTTGAAATTTTCCCCATTTCAGCTCATGTTGTAGCAATTCATTCTTTCTAATTTAAAGAAGCTCTTAGCTGAGAATATATGTGGAATTGACCAGCCATCAGATGGACGGGCAAAAGCGACCTAAACCACTGTCCATGCAAATCTTATCCTAATGACTAATAGAAGCAGGCTCCGATTTATGTTCTCCGATGGCTTCACCAAGCTTGGATCAGAAGCTTTCTCCTGGAGAACATATTGCAACCTGGTCCCAAACGCAGGAACTCAACAAAAATGTCCATCCTTCCACGGAGCAGCTGTTTGTGGCCACAACCATCGCAGGCACAGAGGCTCACGTGTCTCCAATGAAGAACCAGTGCATTCCCTGGGGCTGTTAACGTGCGGCTGGCTTGTGGAGGAGTGACACCAAGTGTAAACAGCAGCCTTCATCAAGGCAAAATGAAAACCGAATGTGTTTCCTTTCACATCAAAGAGCCAAGACTTGAAGACTACCAGACTCCAGGACAGCGAGCGCTCAACTCCAGCGTAAAACCATAATTAGCACGTTAAACTGTTACATAAACATGTTTGCGTTGTTATTTACGGAGTATCGCAGGAATGCTTTGTAGCAGTTAATCAACTCAAGGGAGTGAGGAGAGAGAGGAAATGGCTTTGTAGGGAATAATGAAAGACAAAGGTTCCAGATCAAACTTATTAGAATGGGGAAAAAAATAATAATAATAAAAAACAAAAACACCTAGCTCAAAACCAATAATAATAATAATAAAAAAAAATCCTTCCAAGACTCCTACCAAAAAAATGCAACCCCAGACAACTGTCTAGAAATGAAACTTAAGAAGCTTGTAATTCCTGTATATCGCTTCTTTGGAATTAACATCTGCATTTTAATTGTTATATTTTAATTATTATTTGAAGGAAGGGATTACCAAGCTCGTGTTTTCAGGTCATAAATGTGAATCACCAAGGAGCCTAGAGTTTCAGGCAGGAAACATCACCCAGAAATATCAAGAGAAGTTTCTTTGTCAGGAGTTTTCGAGGGAAGGCTGTAAAATTCCTGACACTAAAGACAATATAAAACCATGGATCATACCAACGTCAAAGAGTATTTGAGCGTGATTATGGAAGTAAAGAGAAAAAGAAAAAAAAAGTATTATTTTGCAGAGAGAAATTTGTTTGTTTAATTATGAGTAGATGACAGACAAAACCCTTGAATAACATGCCATCCAAAGCTTAACTGGGCTGTTTTCGTTTAGAGAAGGACAATTACTAGAACAAGGCTCTTTTAGATCAAATTGAACATAAACTTTTTCAAACATCTATTTTACAGCAAAGAAAAGTTTCAGAAGTGGCTGCCTCCACAATACTCTACTGCTGAGAACTAAGGTGCGGTGAAATTAATCCCAATTGCGGTGTGTCCACGAACCTCTTATCCTCTCCTGAAGGCCATACCACAATTTCTGTCCTCAGTAGATGTTCCTGGAAGCATGGAGGGACACTCTATAGCTTGAAGAAAATGATCTTAGAAAACATCTTTTTTTTTTTTTTTTCCTGGTTTATGTGTGGAAGACACATTGGTGGCCATACGCCTCCCCCTTCCAGTCAGGAACAGCTCTTCTCCCCTTCCAGTCAGGAACAGCTCTTCTCCGTTCCAGTACAGCACAGGGCATTCAGAAGAAGGTCAGGGAGGGGAGGAGATTTGAGGAAAGAACATCATTTTGGCAGGTAGACCTTGTTGTGAGAAACAACACCTTCTTCTTTTACTCTTGGTATTTTTTCCTCATCGTGCCTCCTCGTTTAAGTTATGACCAGAATACAGCAGATGACGATTTGTTGGGATTAAGCTTCACATCATATAAATCAGTATTCACTGGAAGTCAGAAATATGACTTACATATACATCAGCTGTGAAATCATTGTGATACGTGTAAATTATCAAAAATAAAGGCAGATTTCAGAATTGAGCCTGTTCTCTTAAGATTTTGAAAATACTAAGGTAAGTTTACAGCTGCTTCTGTGGCTGCACTGGTGTGGGAAGCTGTGATTGCAGAGAATGGATCCTTTCATCCTTGAAATCAGTACTACGGTCAATCTTCTATTCTGGATTCAGAGAATGTGCGAATCAGAAGTGGAAATTAGACTCCCGTTTGACGAAAAAGAACTCTTACATGTCCCTTTTCAGAGCACAGATAGCAAGAACTTAGCAAAGTCCTCTCATACAACAAGCATGTCTACACACGCACATTCATATGTTCATGTAGGGATGATCCCAGCAAACAAGCTGCTTCCAACCAAACACGGCCAAAGATCTTGAGATGTTGACAAAGTCTTTGACTAGATTCTTACTTGGGCTGTTTGGACCGACACCAAGTGTGGAGGATCCACATTTAGTTATCCACACATGACCAGTATGCATTTCACAGATAGTTCAGCTCTGGAGAGTTGCCCATGGCCACGGGCAGAGTTCAGCTTCTAAGACCTGAGTTTGGCCACCCCATTTTCCTATGTGGGACTTGTCCAGCTCTGCCTTTACCCTCATCCCCAGATGAAGAGTCAGGAGATATGAAGACCTGTGCTCCTTCCACCCATGTTTGCTGCTGGTCACACAAGTGACCATTCATTCTTCTGCCCACATATCTGATAGTGATCTAAGCTCAGAGTGGTTCCAATAACACAACATCCTCCAAACACACCCGTGTGCACACACATGCGTGTACAGATGTCTTTGAAGTCCGCTAGACTCAACAGAGAGCGTGAGGCTGATTTCTTCTGTGTGTTTTGGTTTGGTTTTACTGCTACTATTTTGTTTAAACATACCTTTCCAAGGGACTATGTTCTTTGTTATTCCCACCGGGAGGGACAGTTGTTTTTTACCCCTTCTCCACATTTTTTATTTTTCCAGACACTCCCCTGATATGGAATTTGCACATGTTCAAAGCAGAAATAAATGATCAACATTTTTTTTTTCTTTCTCCTTTTTCCCTTGTTTTTATTCCCTTTCTTGGAGCTGGATGAAGGCAAGGCCGTAAGAACACGGCATGATTTTCCTAGAGCAATCATGTGAAAGCCATTACAGAGCTGCCCTTAACTTGTACCATATCCTCAGTCAGCACTAATAAAAAAGACACAAGAAATATGTATGTGCCACTAGACTCTTGTATGGAATCAATCCCTCCTGTGTTCTTAAAAGAGTAAAGGAAATTTGTTGTTGAAGGAATGTGCATTTTTGGGAAAAAAAAAAAGCCACTAGGTAGATCAGGGGCCTAACACCAGCAAGGAAACAAGCTTACTTGAAATAAAAGTCTGGCTTTTCAGAATTGCTGCCCCTAATTTATAGTTGTTGGTCGTTATAGGATTGTGTGAAGGTCTCAGCTAAGTCCAAGCTTGACAATAGTAGATATTTGAAATAAATACTCATTAAATGTGGTCCTTGATGTAGAAACCTTGGAGACTGGATGGACAAGCTGCCCAAAAGGAATGAATAAGCTCGATTTCAAGATAAGGAGCTGGGGTACTGTGGAATGAAGGGTAGGACTGATCTCGGCTCCCTTGATGTGTGTGTGGAAGTTACGTGCCAAATTTATCTGTGCAGGTGATCCCTAAAATCATTGAGGAGGAATAGATACACCCAGAAAGAGATTCATTCTCCCTCTCTTAGCTACCCCTCTCGGGATGTGAGATAACCTGTCTCTCTCCCCAACTCCAGTTTAAATAGCTGAAAACAGGTTAAAACAGTTGCACATCTACAGACATCTCTGATGTTACGTAATCTAGGCAACAAAGCTAAGATCTATTTCCAGAGTTTTTGAGGTCCTGCTCGATGCTATAATCATGATAACATTTTTTTTTCCTCAGTCAAAGCTCAGATGATCTGCAAACACTCAGTATCTCTGGAAATCATCATGTTAACATTGAACAAAAAATTATTATTATTATTTTAAATCCTAAACCTCAACCTGTGCAGTCAAATTAGGAAGTTTATCCTTGCTAACTTACCAAGGATTTAATTTATTTGTATAATTTATATCTTTCCAGAATATATTTCCATGAAAACTTTCAGGATTTGTCCAGAAACACAATGATCCTCCCTGAGATTAACTCTTCCTTATTTTTTTTTATTTTTTTTTCATTTAGGGAATGACTTTCTGGTAGTTTAGTGGTGGTGGTTCATGGAATGTTTTGGGTTGCAAGAGACCTTTAAAGATCATCTAGTCCAAGACCCCTGCAGTAGACAGGGACATCTCAAGTAGAAGAAGGTCCTTTGAGCCCCAACCAACCTGACCTTGAATGATTTCCAGGGATGGACCATTTACAACCTCTCTGGGTAACCTGGACCAGTGTCTCACCACCCTGACAGTGAAGAATATCTTTTTCTGAACTAATTTAAATCTCCCCTCCTTAAGTTTAAAACTGATTAACCAAAGGAAACATATCTATGAAAGTAGCTACTGAGCAGGGCAGAAGGAGTCACAGGGAACCTCAGAATTACAAGCGGTTGCACGACTATAAAACAAGAATTTTAGGAAACATCCCAGACGTACACCATAGGATGCATCTGAAACATTAGGTACGTGGGAAGGCCAGTGAGATATTAGTCTGAAATTTAGACTTGGAGAAGTGCAGATGCTCCAGCACTGACTGACTGTCCACAGAATGTTTAGTAACCACTGCTCTTCAGTCAACTCTGCTTCCCCATCCAGGAACAGGAGGTTAATTGAAATAGGTACAGGAATAAAAAAAAAAAAGAAAAAGCTGTACTAAGGTATAGTATCACAGCATTTCTTTTTTCCTTTCTAATCTAACTGGAAAAATGGTTTCCTAAGATCTATCAATCACATCTTTCTGGTAAACCTTTGGTGGCTCCTGAGATGAGAAGGAACAGAAATTCCCAGTTGGATAGAAGGAAGTTACCAGTTTGAACTTTGAGTTAAAATGGATCAGTCTTTTTGCATTTCTTTGTGGGGGGCAGAGATGAGTATTTTATATAAAGTGTTGTTTTCCAGAAGGATCACTAGTATCACTGACACATTCATTGAACATTGTTGAAAAAACTGAAGAGAATAGGCCATGATGGACATCAAAGAAGTGGCTTCTTGTATGACCTACGCTGGGTTATCCATCCACATCTATCTGCAAAATTCTGTAAACTGGTTAGAATTCTCATCTTCCCAAAACTACAGAAAGAGGAATATAAACAAAATTCCTTCCTGAAGAGACATACTTTGGTCTGGAGCTTCTATTTTTTTTTTTTTTTTAATTTTTTTTTAGGGTAAACAACTGTCTTTGCCAGTCTGGCTCTCCTGAGTAGTCTGCCTCAGCTGTAAACAATTTCAGCCATATGATGGAAAGGAGACCAAATGTACAAAGCACAAAGTCACTTGCGGACTAAAACTGACATTCCCTTCACATTAGTGGCCTTGGAGAACGATGCTCTTGGTTTACAATGATACAAAGGATTTTCAGCGCCACGCTTACACACTGTAGCGATGAAGAACAAAGCAAAGTAGACAGCACAGTTCATATGAGAAAAGTATTTTTCTTTAAGTCAAATGGATTTCAGATTTTCTCTGGGAGGTGTCACAGAATATATACACATACATATTTTAATGGTTGAGATTAAAGATTTGAAACCCTGAAGGCAGATATGGCAAGGCTGTCTCATTCACTGTGCCATTCTTCTCTCCTGCACAGCTTCGTTCTCATCAACATCTGGTAACAACATTGTTTCTGGAATCCAGGCTCGTGCATATTCTCCTTTCTAGTTCAAACATTCTGACTTTTGATAGTAAAATTAACCCCAAATCTGTTCATATGTTCCTAAAGGGAAAACATCCCTTAATCAGCCAAATTGCTTTCATGTAAACAAAATTAATTGTTCTTGGAATGTTTTTCAAAGAAATAGTTTCTTCAAAAGAAAAGGCAAATAAAAGAGGACAGAGAGGGAAAGACAGAAGACAAGGAAAGAAAATGGGTCTTTGTTGAAGTGAGCTATTTTTTGTCAAGTCCTGAAGTCCCAGAAGCGTGGCTAATGGGTCAGCTTTGAGAGCTGGGATAGGTAACAAAGTCACTGAAGAGGGTATGGGAGCAGACTCAGGAGTAGATTTTAGCTCGTTGCTGTAGAGTAGAGCATGAAGGACTGGATACACGTGAATAATGTCAGGAAAGCTCAGCTGAACTAGAGCTGAGAATTTCAAAGGGTTCCCAAGTGAGTTCATCCCACATAGCTTGCAAAAAAAGGGCCATGATTACATGGGTTCAAAGCATTAACCAGCTGACTCTGACATATATGTAGAGAGGTGGCCCCTTTAGTTTTGAAATTAGTGAGAATCTATGGAAAGATTAGATTTACCTGAGGACTTCAGTAGGATGGAGTTAGAGAACTTTTCACAGACAACTGGCCTGCTTGAACAAGGATGTTTGACCAGATGACCTACAGAAGTCCCTTCCAAACTCAACTTTTTTTGCAAATCCATGATAACATGAAAGTGTTTGGTCTCTTAATTGCTTTTGTTAACCTGAGGTGGTTTTGATTGTTCCCTAAATCCCATACAAACAGCTGTTCCTTGCTCTCGCAATGGCTGCTGCGCTTTGATCCTGGAACAAACCAGAAACCACAGAGGAGGGCAGAAAAAACACAAAGTGTTCTGATTAAGATTTGGAACAAGGAAAGATTTATTTATTATTTTCTTTACTTGTAAGCATACATAGTTCCTTAGTGCATGAGTCATGGAACCTGGGACCTCAGTTTGAATCCCCAGCATGCTGGGCAGCTTTTCTAGGGGGAAAGGAAGTCCTTTTTCATGTGTGTGATGTAGATTTGCACAGGGGTGTATAGCACTTAGTCTGCAGAATGTCAAATCAGCATTAGCAGAATCGTATTCACCCCCATCAGCTCTCTCTGTGCTTACAGATGTCACTTCAAGTTTGAACTTGACTTACAACTGACCTGCAGTAAACAGAAATATCTACGGACTGCACATATAAGCGACATACCTCAAGAAACCACTTGGAATGATACCCACGCCCTCAAATCAGGCTCGTGTTGCCTCTACTAGCAGCAATGTATCTCTTTCTGATCACACAGAATGATAGGGATAGGAAGGGACCTCTGGAAATCATCTGGGCCAACACCCCTGCTCCAGCAGGGTCACCCAGAGCAGGGGGCCCAGCAGCGCAGGGTCCAGGTGGGCTTGGAATCTCTCCAGAGGAGACTCCCCAAGCTCTCTGGGCAGCCTGGGCCAGGCTCCAACACCCTCACTCCAAAGAAGTTGCTCCTCCCACTCCCAGGGAACCTCCTGGGTTCCACTCGGTGCCCGGTGCCCCTTGTCCCTGAGCAGAGTCTGGCCCCAGCCTCTTTCCCCCTGGGGGCCCTTGAGCTCTTGCTCAGCTCCCCTCTGTGGCTGCTCTTCTGCAGCTGAACAGCCCCAGGGCTCTCAGCCTTTCCTGGCCACACAGATGCTCCAGCCCCCTCCTCATCTTTGGACTCTCTCCAGTAGTTCCTTGTTTGTCTTGAGCTGGGGAGCTCAGAACTGGACACAATACTCCAGATATGGTCTCACTAAGGCAGAGTAGCTCCTAATCCACTACAATACAAGTGGTCTTAAATAGTTTACATAATGCGCATGATTGTGAATGATGAGGATCTGAAAGCACTCATAGCTTGAGTTCAGCTTGCTGGTCAGGAGCTGGTGGTTTCCTTTAGAAGGTGAAGCTGATACTAACGGTGACATTTGCTCCCAAGGCAGATGGATCCAGAAGACAATGTGTTAGCACAGTCCTAGTCTTGTGGTCTGATTGAGGTCTTCACAACCACCAGTATTTTACTGGGAGAACGAGATTTAGTTACAGAATGGAGAGAAAGAAGTTACTTCTTCAGAAACAGATCTTCAGCTGGACCACAAGTCATAACCTGGGTTGGTGCTACACTTTGCTGAGTTTCACCCTTCATGATCTCACTGTATAAGCTGTGATTTATCTTCCAAAATTCATAGCTCCATATTGCAAACATACCTAATTAGTTTGCTGCTGTTATTCAACTTCCAAGATTTTATTTTTTTTTTGGCATCCCAGAAGTGTATTTTGGATGAGAGCTGAGTGACATTTTTGATGAGCAATAAATCTGCTGAAATGTAGCGTCTGAGACGCGTAGGAGGGGACAAAATATATTTGTGAAATTAATTTCAAATTTGGCAAACTGTTTTGGACAAGAAAAAAAAAAGAGACATTTCAAAATAGTTCACTTTCATATTTTCAGAAGAACACTTTTAGATTTTTCATTGTGCCTGGCAGCCAGTCTAATAAAATGTCTTTAATTTTGGGTAAAAATAGTTAAACCAGAAGTGCATGTGTGAGTCTCAAACAAATGCAAGTGTTTTTCCTACTTGAAAACTTCTAATAATTCTGCCTACCAAAAAAAAATTAAAAAAAAATCTTTTAAACGTTTTGGATAATCTATTTAGCTTCAATTCTGAGGTTGCAAGGACCCTTCCTACTCAAACCAGTTGGTGATTCTAAATAGATTTCAAGCCAAATGCTTTTGTTCTAATAAACAAAAATAATAATACTTAAATCCGATGATACTGAGCAATGAGTGATGAAACATCCCACAACAAGCAGCACAAAACAGAGACTGTAAGAAGGGCAGACTTTAGCTTCATGGGTTACTAAAGGTTTCACCTTGTAGCTGCTATACAGCTACATAGGTGTTTGAAACACATTTCTTTCCCTGCTCTCCATACAGGTGGCAAAGACAAAGAAGCTGAGGAAGGGCCTAACGGTGCCATGAAGTCTTAAGACAGAAAAGCCCTTAAAACCATTGACTGATTAAACTGTGAAAACTCCTGAAAGCTGCAGAAGAACTTCATGAATCAGAATGGATGAAAAGCTGACTAATGAGGAATAAGATGAGACAGGTAACTAAGGAGCTGGGACAGAAACCAAATCCTGGAGACAGAGGAAATCTTGAACTTACTTTGCTTATCTTAATTGCCAGCACTTCTCTGATACGAGGACCTGAGTCTCCTAAAGTCCTTCTGAACTATTTCCTTAAGCCATCTTATTACTTCATTTTCTTTACCACCCACAAACAGCTCCCCCCAAAAGTCACACAATGAAACCACCAAGGAAATGCTGAACCTTAGACCTAAGGAGATATCTGAAGGCAGATGGAAACAAACTATAAGCGATAACATTTCCCACTATCAGTAATTCCCTCTCCACACACACACAAGTTACCTGGAGGGAGCGTGGATGTCGAGTGCTCTCTAGTGACTGCTCCACAACGAGATTTGCCAGCTCCTCCACAGTTGGTAGTGATAAGGGTTAAGCTCTTTAATTTCATTAGTTGTACTTCAGCTGAAAACCATCAAAAGCCCTCTGTTCAAACCAGCACAAGTGTAGCTGGTCAAGCAGGTTCTGATGATATTACTCCATCGACCTTTTCAGTTGTTTTGATTTTCTCCCCTCAAATAGAAGTTCCAGGCTGCTCTTGCATAATTAATAGGTTGTTTTGGGATGTAGCCATCTTAGGCAGATCTCTCCTGTGTTCTTACAAGGTGGTATGACCATCTGTCATATGTAGGCAAGAAAGCATGACAATCCACCATGGTTTTGTTCACCACTAAGAATCTCTTGCTGTTCAAAAGGAGCCAGGAAGGTTTGTGTGAGATTTTTCTAGCATGAGAAGACCGTGATCGAGCAAAGAATATTGGAGTTTAAGGGACTGCTCTGTGGGAACATGATCAAAACGGTACCAAAAGCTGAAGATTTTCTACTGTGAGTATTGGTGGTGAGCCCTTCCCTAGAGAGGGTTACGATCTTTTGGCAGTTATAGCAGGTGTCTATTGGAGTTGACGGAAATGTCAAGTTCAGAACAGGACTAGTAGACACTAGAGCTAAAGTGAAGATGGTTTTAGTGAAAGAAGAGAGTCTGAGAGTAGGAAAAAAAAAAACCACCAGTAAATGCAATCAGTGTTTCCCAGTGCCAAAGAGTGGGTGAGGTCACCTTGTCTGTCTTTGCTTGCTGTCTTCTATCCCTCCCAGATTTTTAGTTTTGCGGTGCTTTCATCCAAACTCGACCACCGAGTTGAGGTAATATGTTTTGTAAGCACAGACCAAATACGCAATCCCGTGAGTTATGAGAGAGACACCAAACAGGAGCATCGCTGCTGTAAAAACCCTGATCTTCAAGAAGGAATCTGTGCACAGAGGTCCCAGGCACCTGATACAAATCCACAGGAAAGAAGGATTCACTATTTCTGCCATCCATGGAACACTACCCAGAAAGACCGTTGTCTCACCACGGTAAGTACACGAACAAGCTACATGACCACCTTGATTTTTCTGTCTTGTCATTTCTCCTCTTGATTTCTGCAAACTCTTAGTGACACATCAGCCTGGTCCATCAGGGTAGGAAGAGTTCTCCAGGGATAATTGACGTTCAGATTATGTTCTCTCAGTGGAGCTGGCTTTGACTCAAGAAAACTATTCCATCTCTGTCCATAGCTTAAGAAAAGGTCTTGATCCAGGTAGCAGTCCTTCCTCTTGACTGTCTGGATCTGACTCCCTCCAGAACCATGTCCCAGTGCTTTGTTGCTTAAGAAGGCACAGGATTTTTTGCAGTTCTTCTCAAAGAAAGGCATTTTTTCTGTACCTGCGGTGCAACAGAGGTGCAACTCTTCCTTTTAATAGCAATCCACTATCCAAACAGCTCTTTTCATCCAAACCTTAATTTTCCAAATCACCAATTTCACATCTGTCAAATTAGTTTCAAAATTGGCTTATGGATGAAAAAGAGGCCTAAATGTAGGCACACCACGCGATTGCATAAGCTTCATTTCCTTAGGAAAGCAGACCAGAAACCTCTCTCCTGATGTGTTTTCTGTAAAATCAGAAGGGGAAGGGAGAGGAAGGAGACATCCACCTCCCATTTGTGTCAGATGTTGATTCTCATTCGTATTGGCATCTGCATTTAAACAGAATGCAGTCTTTTTCTTTTTTTTTCTCCTTTTTTTTTTTTTCTTTTCGCTTTTCTTATTTTTTAAGAATTTATTTTGGCCAGATATTAATTGCTGTAATGTAAGGGAAGAAACAAAAAATTCAGCAGTGAAGATCTGGCCTGAGCCCTGTGCTTGGAAGATTTATGGGAGATGTAGGCTTCAAATATCTGAGCCTGGAAATATTCCTTCCTTTTTGGCCCCCTCCCTCTTTCCCATCGCCCCCTCGCCCTTTGGGTTGCATATGCTTGTGTGTGCATAAAAGAGCTTCTCACACATCTGTCTTTATTATTGATAGACATGCTGGCATCTGATAGCGCTTAAATTTATTGCTGCGTGAGCCACGGGCTTTTTAAAGTGCTAATATTTTACCATCTTTCATGCTGAAAGAATGCCAACTTCTAAGAGGCCCAGTAGCCTCCAGGATAAACCTCTGGCTACTCACCTCTGCAGCCTGAGACGGCAGCTCCTTGGAGACCATCCTTCTTGCCTGAGCTGCCAAGAAATGAAATCTGGGGTCTCTCAATCTTTAAGCATCAGCAGTCTTCAGAGTACACTGGGACTTTGCTGAGCTTGTGTACTTTCCCCCCGTCTTCCCTCTTTCTTTCTCTTTCCCCCTGTGATCCAGCTGTTTATTTTAAATTTACAAGTTTAAAATGGGCTAGGCTCCCCCTCCACCCAACTATTCCACCCTCCTCCTTTCCATGTCCACAATGGCAAGCTGTTGTTGCTGGCTTAGAGTTGAATTTTCTCCCCGTATCACTGAAAAACAAACAAAAAAAAAATCTAATAAAATTACGCCAGACGAAACTTTCCACCGGTGTACATCAGCGTTGTGCCATTGAAATCAATGTCAGAAAAGGTACTTGGCGCTGTAACCAGGAGAAAAAAAACGGGCAGTTTCAACAAAAATGTTAACTCTGGAGGCCTGGGAGCTCTCTCTGATCAGCTGTTTGTTAGCTCAGGAAGTATCATTAGCCAGGACACTTTCTACCTTTTTTAGCAGGGTGATAAAGATATTTACGTGTCTTATTTGGTATAAGGTTCAACCAGACCAAGTGCCGCATCCCGCACTCGGGTAACAACCCCCTGCAGTGTTCCAAGCTTGGGACAACGTTGCTGGAAAGCGCCCAGTGGGAAAGGACCTGAGGGGGTTGGTCAACAGGTGGCTGGAGATGAACCAGAGCCAAGAAGCCACCAACATCCTGTCTGGGTCAGCACTGGTGTGGCCAGCAGGACTAGGGTAGGAACCATCCCCATGGACTGGGCACTGAGGAGGCTGCCCCTTGAATCCTGGGGTCTGTTTTGGGTTCCTCACTCCCAGAAGGATATTGAGGGGGCTGGAGCGTGGCCAGAGAAAGGCAATGGAGCTGGGGAAGGGTCTGGAGCAGGAGTCTGGTGAGGAGCAGTGGAGGGAGCTGGGCTTGTTCAGCCTGGAGAAAAGGATGCTCTGGGGAGACCTTCTTGCACTCCACAACTCCCTGACAGGAGGTTGGAGCTGCGGGGACGCGGGCTCCGCTCCCAAGGAATAGGCACCAGGACAAGAGGAAATGGCCTCAAGTTGCCCCAGGGAAGGTTTAGATTGGACCTGAGGAACAATTTTTTCCCCACCGGGATTATTCAGTCCTAGTCCAGGCTGCCCACGGCAGGGCTGGAGTCCCCCTGCTCCCTGGAGGGGTTTCCAAGGCGTGGAGATGTGGTGCTGAGGGACAGGGCTTAGTGGTGCCCTGGCAGTGGTGGGTTAATGGTTGAACCGAATGATCTTAAAGGTCTTTTACAACCAAAATGATTCTGTGATTTCCACCCACCCCAAGCAGCAGCTTCTCTGCTTTGGAAAACACCACCAAGTGAACATATTTACTTGTGAAAGCAAGATGCCAATCGTGCCGGTGTCGGCCAGGCAATGCACGGGACAAGTTTTATTTCCAAACCAGCAGAAACTCACCTGTCGTAGCAAAACACAAAATCTACCTGGTAACGAGGATGGTCAGAATAGTCTTATTTTTGAAATGCATGGATAAAACCACATACACACATCCACGATTATATATGTGTATGTATAAAAACACACAGATTTTTCTCAGGAACTCTGTTTCCTAGTTACAAGCCTACACATTCATGTCTGAAACAAATAGCAGATTAATCTCTCATTACTTGCCAAACAAGTATTGCCCAGAAAAACTGTGTTATATGTTGTATCACTGGAAAACATGTCAATCCACAGAAAAAAAACCAACCAAACAGTCTTTTGTAATGGCTCCTGTTCTGCCTGATTTGTAAGTACAGCCTTACGAAGCAGAGCAGCATCAGGTCTAGCAGAGCGTTGGTGCTCAAGAGGTCTTGAGGTGACTTGGGAGTATTTCCACATGCTTAATTCATGATGAATTGAGACCCAGAATCATAGGATGGCTTGAGTTGAAAGGGGCCTTAAAGATCATCTAGTTCCAACCCTCCTGCCGTGGGTACACCAGTTGTACGAGTGTTGTGGTTGATATTGCAACACTTGGTGTGTTCTAGAGACCTTTAAGCGTTCCTTATGGCACATCTCTTGAGGTGTGGCATCACCTCTTAGTTTCTGGGAAGACAGGGGCAGGCTTAACTTGTCGCTTTCTATCCACGTATTGGAAGA
Organism: Baryphthengus martii; assembly: GCA_013396935.1. Lineage (NCBI taxonomy): Eukaryota > Metazoa > Chordata > Aves > Coraciiformes > Momotidae > Baryphthengus > Baryphthengus martii. The sequence continues at coordinate 196,534 of VWZK01009227.1, forward strand.
TCTTGTTGAGTCAGCAGGACCACAGTCATCTTGCTTCCGTTCTCAGTATGATGAGGGCTCTGCTTCTATACACAGCCTTTAGGATGCTCTACGAAACCCCAGTGGCTCCTGGCAGGAGACAGGAGTCTGAGATAAGTTCAGCCGAGATGGTGCTTCGCATAGTATCTCAAAATGGTGTCTAAGGGAGGAGTAAGGGTGTCTGCCACAAGCCAACACTTCTGAAATCCAGCAGAGGTTGCATGGGTCTGTTGAGATGCTCAGCTCTGGGATGAGGTGGGAATTGGGAGACTGTGCCCTGCTTTAGTGCTTGCTGGGAGTATGAGACTGCAGAACATTAGCAAACCTTCCTCAAATCCAGAGGCAGAAAAACCCACACCCAGATGGAATCACAAGGTGGTTATGTCAGTTGTCCCCCCCATAACCATCTTCCTGGTTATCTCACTCTCAGGAATCCAGAGTAATGAAGCTCAGATCCTGCTCTGAGGTTTCAGAGCTCTGTGGTCATTGATGGTTTTCTCTGGATGTATACAGGGTTCAGGGCGTCGATGCTGCAGCCTTTGCCTCGTACGATATTTGCTGACATGAGAAACAATAAACACCCACCTGAACATTCAATATTCAAGTATTTCAAATAAATGAATGGCAGAGACTGTGAATTAAGCTAGACAATATAAAGGAACCCCTTAAACTTGAAGGAGCTGGTTGAAAACATTCTGTTGGTCACAATTTTTGCTCTCTCAGCTTCTCTGGCTCTGAATTTTGTCATGGAATTACTCTATTGCTTTAGGCTCCAAAACAAGGCAAACAATTGTAGAGGAAAGGAAAGCTCAGCTGCCTTCCTGACCCACGCTCACTTCTGCTCAGCAAATACAGGCGATTTTGAGTTTGCAGCTTCAGCTGTGTGAGAAAGAGAATGTCCCTGATTTAACTCCTTGCTCTTTCTGGGTCTCATCCAAAAGACACAGAAATCAAAAGGTCTTTTCCTGATGACTTCAATGGCCTTTGGAACATACCTAGAGTGTCCCCTTACTAAAAGTCATTGCACTTTCAGGGTGGTTGGGCTGCTTATCAGGCTGCTTTTCATGCACAGACGGTCTCTGCTCTCTCACAAACCCGGATTGTTGCCTCATCTGCAACTGCCCACGGATCCAGAGCCTTCTCATGCCTTCTCCACTGGCCCTACCATTCTGTACGAGAAACATGTTATGGTCTGAACTCTGCTGAATTCAATGGCAAGTGTAAGTGGGATGAAGCTCACCTATCTTTACTTATATGAAAGGAAGATCATGAAGTACAAGCTAGTCATCATAAACTGTATTTACAGCCAGTGAGGGAAAAATACACTTGAAAATCAACCTGAATTTTTTTAGATACCTACCTCGGAATGAAATGAATTATTGTATTGTGTTTTGAAGTGATTAGAGAGGACAATTTAGGTTGTTGCCCTGGCTTTTAACAGCTAACTTCAAAATTAGATGAGATCTAATGCAACACATTAAAATGTCTTTTTTTTTTTTTTTTTGGTAACTGTCATCCAGTATTCATAATTCACCCATGAATCAGTATCTTGTTATCACCTGGGTTCTAGTTTACCTGATGAATTATTGACAGCCATAAATCATTATTTTACTCTAGGCTCTGATTTAACACATTTTTTGGGGGGGGGGAATCCTATCTCAAAGGGTTTCCAAGGGTTGCATTGTGCATGTAGCTTGCTGAGCAGCACATTTGTTAGAGAGAGGGTGGTGGAAAGCAGAGGTTCTTTTTTTTCTTCTAAAACAGCACCTCTTTTGCCTCTTCAGTAAGGGAACACTGGCTGTGATCCTAGTGACGCCAGTGAGTTATCACCCCTCAGGAAACGGGTATCTGCACTCCAGGCAAAGTTCCTTCAAAAGAGATTAGAGTTGCCAGTACGAAGCTGGGGAGGGGCGGAGGAGGACGGTGAGCTGTCAGACCATCCCAAGCAGGCTCCGTCCACAGATGCTCCGCGAGACGGAGGAACCACGAAACCCCTCTAAATCCTAAGTTTGCTCTCGGTCTGGGATCCTGACCGTGCTCGTAAACACAGACCTGCCACTTACTAACAAATAACTACCAGGCTGACTCGAATGGCATGTTTACAAGAGCAAACCCAGCGAGTACAGGAAACAATAAAACCCTTTGCCAGCATTGTATTTTGGCTCTGACTCCTTAAATGACCGCAGCGCCTGACAACCTCAACCTTGGCTGCGCTTTAATGACCCAGCACGTATTGTTCTGCGTGCTATGGAGCAATCCCTCAGCTAAAAATAAAGTCCTGTACCTGTATTTTCTTTCTGTTTCCCTCCCCCTTCATGCTTCCTTCTCCCTCCCTTCTTGTACAGGCAAATTCCCACAGTTGTGGAGCCAAGTCCAACAGCTGTTTGTGGCTAACACTGCTGAGAGCCCTGTGGTTAAGGGGCTGGGCTAGGAGTGACTGGACTTGTTCAGATTCCAGCTATGCCACAGGTTTCCTGGGAAACCTTGAACGAGGCATTTAACCTGTCTTTGCGAGGAGAAGAGTAGTTCCAGTCTTCTCCAATAGGCTGAGAAGATGCAGTCCTGAACGAACGTCAGGAGAGGTAGGAAGATAGATGAAATTGTGTTTCAATTTTAATATCATTTTGAGGTGGTTTTTTTTATTTACTGTGCTGCTCCCAACCAGCTTTCAGGAGCATGGTGCTTTTTTTCTTACAAGTTAAGCTTTTTGGCCTTTCTTTCTCCTCCCAAATGATCCCGGTTTTCAAGCTTTACATGTTTTGCTAAGTTTGCAACCCAGCCCTGAAGAGACAACACAATTTCAGAAAGGGAATGTCATATATGGATGAGGAGTTACTTTCCTAATCCATCTGCCATCTTTAAATCTCTCTTACAGTGTTTGATTACTACCAGTGCTGGGAAATCTTCCCTGGTGCTGGTTGCTCTGCAAAACAGAGTAAATCAAAACCTCTGCTGCAGGACATTTCAGGAAGAAAACCGAGCGTGGGGTCTTCTCAATCTGTCACCTCTGGTGAAACAGAAATATTTTTATTTAGGGCAAACGTGAGCCCGAACTTCAGCTGTCCTAAACTATTCAGACTATTTACAACCAATACAACATCACTCATTTACACCAGATGAGGAGCTGGCCCAGATGTCTACAAGAAAGCACTGGAAGCCAAAGTAGCCACACAAATCAAATCAAATACATATTAAGTGGTTGCTTCTTAAATTTGACTACAACCTATTCAGTTGGTGTGAAATTTCTCTCATGCTACTTCTGCTTGTAGGCTCTTACTCCAGAGCTGAACAGTACAGCTACATTACATAGCTGACATTTGCTTTGCAGAATAGGATGCCAAGATTTATGTGTATATGTAGCCATGCTCCCATGTGAGTAGAGCTGGGCTCGTTCAGCCTGGAGAAGAGAAGGCTTTGGAGAGACCTTTAGTGGTCTTCCAGTACATAAAGGGGGGCCACGGGAAAGCCAGAGAAGGAGTTGTTACAAGGGCGTGTAGTGATAGGACAAGGGGTAATGGCTTTAAACTGAGAGTAGAATTAGACTAGACATTAGGACAAAGTTCTTCACTGTGAGAGCGGTGGGAAACTGGAACAGGTTGCCCAGAGAAGCTGTGGATGCTCCATCACTGGATGTGTTCAAGGTCAAGTTGAACATGGCTTTGAGCCACCTGCTCTAGTGGGAGGTGTCCCTGCCCATGGCAGGGGGGTTGGAACAAGATGATCTTTAAGGTCCCTTCCAACCCAAATCATTCTAGGATTCAAGGATTCTACGGTTCTAGGATTTTGGGGTTCTAGGATTCTGTATCCTAGATTTCATGATAATTAATGGCATCAATGAAGTCTGGCTGGTAGAGTTAAAAAGTGATCCAGCTGAGCAAATGTCGGTGCCTGCAGCAAGGTAAGATGAACTTCTCTCTGTAATTTGGTAAGAGGGAGAGACATTCTACTCAATGTTTAATATAACTTGAGGCACAAGAGTATATCTGGCATCCACAGGAGGATGACAAATATGACACAGGATGGAGAGAAGGTCTAGATGTAGTGGCATGAGACAGGATGCCCTCAGCCACCTCAAATTTCAGCAGACACCTTCAGCTGAGAAACTGAATCACAACCTTATATTTTTGAAAAAGGGAGCAAGGGTGTCCTCTGATCAGGGCTATCCTAAATCTCAGCAGAAAGACATGCATGAAGCAAAACATATGAAGTGCTAACACCTTTCTTTATAAGTAACTTTTTAGATGCTTTATTCTGGCCCAAAAAAGAAATTTATATCTAGTGTGAATTTCAGAGAAGATGCCAACTAAGTGCTTCACATGGCAGAGTTTATTTTGTTTATGCTGTTAGTTTCGCAAGGGAAAAAAAGAAAGTATAAATACATATACTGACTGAAAATAATGGGAAATTGTATGAAAACAGACCACAGGTTCTCAAGAGACAGCTTACAATTATATGGGACATGACAGAATTTAAAAAACAACACACAGAGCATGTAGAATAAACAAGAAAAAAAATATCCCTCAGGTCTTACAGATTCTGAGGGGCCGTAAATAAAAGATAATGATATTTAGGTAAGAGGGGGAGGTAACACTTAGGCTCCCACTACTATTAATTTTCAGGCTCAATACTTTGTGACTGGTACAATGTTGTATTTGGATGCCTTTACTTGTAAAGAAGAAAATTCAAAGGCCAGTAGATCTACTATGGCCACTATACCAGCAAATCCACTATACCAAAGAGCTGCTGTTAGTGGGAAATTGAACTTCGGTGATCTTTAAAGAGTAACCTTTCATCCTTGTTTCTGAGGTGCTAAAAAATAAAAAGAAGAAAGCACAGATCTACTAGGGAATAAACTGGCTTTTGAGAAGTAGAATGTCCTCTTGTTTTGACTTTACAGGAGGAAAAAGCTCTGTTTTGAAACCACAGCACAGACATCCATACCTGTGACCATCAGTTTGCCTTTAACTACTGGGGGGGGGAGAGTCTGGGTTATTAAACTTAATTCCTGTCTGTGTAGGAGTAAATAGTCACCATCTATGTACTTCCCTGCCACCAAACATTCTAAGGTATTATATTCTCCTTCCCCTATCAGCAAAATACCCGTATCCCATTTTTGTCTTGTCCTTGAAACATCCCAAATACACAGTGAGCTTGACAACCTGCCATGGCAAAATATCCTACAATTTTCCTTATTAATTGATAAACCAAACACGCCTTCAGTTTCAGCACAACTTTCTTTGTACGGAAGGGACGAAGAGAAACCAGAGGATGTGTAAAATTACACACAGGACCTCATGCAAGTCACAAGGTTGTCCAGAGCTGCGGGTGAGTGGAAATAGCAATGCAGAGAAAGTGGAGTTGGAACTACAGAGATGTAGTATGGCCTAAATCCTCCCATTCCTTGGATACGCTTAGCAGAGCTTTGGGAATCCTCTAGAAGGAAGAACCATAAGCAAAAATGTACAGGGGAGACCCAATCAGAGTCTCAATCAGGTGGGGATATTTAAAACTGAGTAACAGAATCCTTACAGCCCGAGATGAATGAAAACTTTCTGGGAACAGGAGTTGTAGAGACCTTTGTCTTCTATATATCCATAGAATTTGGCAATTTGAGAATTAACACCTCCTCCCTCTAGTGGATTGGATGTCCTGATTGCACTGAAGAATGAAACTCAGCATTCAAAGACTCTGAAATCAGCCACGTGTTGACAGGAACACGTTGGAGGACAGGATAAAATTCAATAGGATCTTGAAAAACTGGAGACACCCTGGAGGAAAGCTTGGATGCAATTCAATGACAAATGGAGTTCTACACAGTTCAGGACATGTTTATTGCATCTAACTTCAGGCATCTGAAAATTAGGTGTCCAGTTTAGTCATCTAAACTGGACTCCCTATACATGAGGTGGACACTTTCACCTGATGATAATCCCACCCATTTTTGGATGGCAGGAAACTCTGGAGATTCTGATTTTTTAAAAAATTTTCTTTTATTTTTACGTTATCCACTGAGCCAATCTAGCTGATAAATTTAAACTGGAAACTTTCTGATGGCTAAGATCAGAAGGATAATTAATAGGCAGGGGTAATTAACGACATAGAGATGTTGAATGAGAGATTAGATATTTCTTCTGAGACAGAACTGAGTAGATCATGTTGTTTATTTGCCAGTTATGACCCGCTATTACGAGGTTTTACAACATCTTGGTCTTCCCAACTGAGAGCTAGCAGCCAACCTTTGTAAGTCTTCATTTGGAGAAAGGTATTCAAATTGAGATACTGCACTTCAGGAGCAACATGGACCCAATCCTTCCTTTGCCTCAAAAGGACCATCATCCACTTGACTGTAAAAACCAAAGCAGACCAGGTGCTTTGCTCTATACCACAGAGCAAGCAGTACGAGATAGTCTGTATTTATGCAACTGAAGTCTCTCCTCTGGGGGAGTGGTGGGTTATCCTGCCTATTGGGAATTACGGTATGGATGACATCGTACGAGCTTGAAGCAGTGCTCTGGTTCTCTCCGCTCATTTAGGCTAAAGTGCCCTAACCACCAAAACACAGGCTCTGGCAGATAGTGAAAAGCTGTTTCTGGTGTTAGCCTGGCAGGTCAGGTCAAACTGACATTTCAAGGTGGATTGGGATGACAAAATAGTTGAATGGAAAGAGCAGCTCATCAGCACAGTCTTTTCAGGTCCCCCTCAAAAGAGGGAGGTCTTAGTTCCACATCTTACCACAAGGGATTCTTACATCTCTTTTGTGAAGAGTCTGTAGTAGGTCTGGACCAAACTGACCTGCCCAGCAACCCCTAAAACATATATAGAGAACAATGGGCTTAAATATGAATGAAATACCTTCCAAAGCTGCCTATTTCTTCATGAACTAGTGTAGGAAGCGCAAAGGACCGTATAAAACGAGGCACTTAATTTGTAGACCTCTCAAAGAAGAAACTAACTCCCCCTGTAAAGTGTTGGAGATAGGGAACATTCCTAATGATGCACCAAGGACAGTGGGGTTACCACCTCGATGGGATTCCCATGAACTACTGTATTGCACATAATAAGGAAAAAAAACCAACCCAGAAAAGAAGCCTAACTCCAGCAACTTCAGTTAAAATCAGCAGAGTTTTTCAAGAGCAGTCGCTGCCCACATGTCTGGTGCAGGACACGGTTGTTGTTCACCATTCGAAAAGTATTAACTTCTTCTCCCTCGTAAAATATTCAATTCCACTTCATAATGACAGGCAAACCATTATGGAGCAGAAGTGAAAATCCATAAGGCTTGCATTTAATAAAATAGCTATTTATTCTCTCCAGCTGACCTTTTATAAAGCACGGTGTTTCCCAGAGAAGGGGAAATAGGGGTTTGGAAACAGATAATATTCATAAAAAAACATAATGCAAAATGCAGTCTCTGAGAGGATAAACCTTTAAATCAGGTTTGGTGTCTTTAGTAGCCTGTCAACTTCTAAATAAATTTCTCTCAAGGAGATAACGCAGTTGGAAAGTGACGTGACAAAGTGGCTATTAGTAGTATTGTCATTGTTGCCAAAACATTTTAAAGTGATACTCTAGAGATCTTTGCAGAGCAGAATTTCAGAACAGTACACCCCAGGAAACCATTTGTTTCACCAAAATCTTTATTTCTTCCATCAAGAATTTTATTGGATGGATTTTCAATAGCCAAACATTTGAAAAAAAAAAAATAATAAAATCTTTAGAGGATTAGGTGGCTGGAGTTGCTTAAATACTCTTAAGAAATCTGGGAAAGTCATTGCTTAAAGGACAGAATTCAACACACAGCACGTCATTTGGGCAAATTATTTCCAGGCAAAAAGTGATAACTTGAGCTGGCATTCATGATAGTGGGTTATGTGATACTGTCCCTCAGGGCTTTATCCAATATTGAAAGCCAAAGGGAAGAGATTTCCCACCCTTTCCCTTGGGAAACTCTCAGTCATCTGGTAGTTGTGATCTTCTGGAAATATATCCTAATCATCGGCCTTATTTTTCCTTCTGTCATTTTTCATCTCCCCACACCTAGTTCTGCTTCAAACAGCATTTCTTTTTCTGTGCCTATCTAGTACATGTCTATATTGTATTTCCCAAGGCTGCCCTCCCATTAACTCTCATAAACTTGTGAAAATACAAATTATATTTGGTATTTTCTGTAGTTTCTGTTTCTAGAATCACGTGATTTAGAAAAAAACCCAAATGTTTAGGATCCATTTGCTGTGAGAAAGGCTTGAAAGTACTTCCTGCGAATTATCACAAATCAGAAGGAAAATAAAAGAAACAACCCCCGTAATATTGCTAAGCTAATTAGCAGCCAATGTCATAATTTCTGGGATCCTGTATCAAGGTTTGTGGCAACGTAGGTGTAGTGACCCTGCACTCACTGCTTACCTGGAGTGTACACACGTTACCTCATCTTAAATCTCTGATCCTTATGGTGGTGGTTCTCACTGCAAGTGCTCTCTGATGTCAGTAGGACCATTTGTGCAGCTGTCTTGGGTTAAAAAGATGGATCTGATGATCCTTGGAGACCTTATAGTGGTCTTTCAGTATCTGTAGGGAGTCTACAAGAAAGCTAGGGAGGGACTGTTTGCAAGGCCATATAGCAATGTGATGAAGGGTAGATTTAGATTGGACATTAGGAAGATGTCCAGGGAGGTGGTGGAGGCCCCATCCCTGAAGACATTCAAAGTCAGGCTTGGTGAGGTTCTGAGCAACCTGATCTAGTTAAAATGTCCCTGCTCGCCGCAGGGGCTTGGACTAGATGACGTTTAAAGGTCCTTTCCAACCCAAACCATTTTGATTCTGTGATTCTATGATTCTATAATTCTACGATTCTATGATTCTGTGGTTCTATGATTCTTTTCAGCCTTTCTGCCTATTATTTTATCAGTCCCTAAATATGAATAACCTGTGGATGATCTTCACAGTATGGTCTACCCTTCATATGGCTGATGTTGATGGTCTGGATAAATTAGATCTCTAGCGTCAGAGTCACCTGCGATGCTCTTCTTTATCCCTTCTTGCACAATATCAATGTAATTTAAACCTTCACTTCTAGGATGCTCCTATTTGGGTGCAGTTTTGTCTCTCACTCCTCCAATAGTTCAAGTCCCGTGTGTCTGAATTGCTTGCAAGTATTGCTGTGTGATGTGAGATCATTTACCTATGGAAAGTACATCTTTGCAGCCTAACACAGCACTGGACAGAAATATCTAAGCTAAAGTGGCAGTAAATGAGCTACCTGAGGTTCCAAAAGTTTTATAACTAGATAAACATGAGACTACTCAGAGCTAGCTGAAATACTTTCCCACTGCTGTACCCCCTGGTACAAGCATAAGAAGAAAGCAAGGTCTAGATGACCTCAAGATTTCCCCCTCTACCTTTGCCAGATGCCGTTTCAAGTTGTTGGCAAGGTCTGGAGTTGCCCTAATCCCATGGGAGTCCCCCATCATCAACACATTTTGTGGTTTTGTGGGAATAGGAAAAACAAAACCTGAAAGATATGGGGACTACCCAGCCTTTTCAGAAAGACACAAAATTCCCTGGCTAGCAGTCAGAGCCTGAGATAAGCCACAAGGCTTTATTTAGCTCAGAGCTGTGTCTATATTAGCCGTGGCCACACTCCTGCCAATATGCAAGTAGTCCCTGCTGAAGCATCTCAGAACATGGCCAAGACATGCAGCTGATAACTGCATATACAAGGACAGATTTGTATCTTCGATTTGGGGTTCTTTTTCTCAAACAAATGTAGAAAACCATCTTCCTATCACAAGCACACGAGCTCAGATTCATCTCATTTAATCAAGATGGTCAAGACAACGATTACACTCATCTCCATCAACAGCTGGACAGGCTTTGACTGACATCAGGACACCCACGAATTTTGACACCATGCAGGAGAGGACGAAAGCAGACTTTAGAAGTGCTTATTTCTCTCCACTGCTTGTACAAGGCCCGTGGACTGACTAAATAATGGTCTTAGTGGCCATTGATTTGAGAATTTGCATCACTGGTCCTTGGGAAGTTCCTCTCTGCTCGGGTTTTGTGGGAAGAAATGTATATGCGATGTAAGCTTAACAAGCACCAGCCTGGCTCAGCTCTGTGGTGAGAACCACAAAAGGACCATGTGTGCAGGAAAAGGTCTAAAGGGCTCAGTTAGTGCTGCTGGAGATGTGAGCCACGTTCACACCATGCCGTGTCCCCTCTCAAACCCACCATTCACTGTCCTTCAAACCGATTCCCACGCCCATCAGGCTGTGTCTGCTCCTGCTCCCACTTTCTTTCTGCCGCCTTCTCGCTCCCAGCAGGCTCAGCTCTGCAATTTTCAGCTACCTCATAAGATGCGCCAGCATCCTCTTGATGACTGCTCTTCTCAGGTTTTTAATATTGCAGACTCTTTCCCCACCCGCCCC
>VWZK01009229.1:0-20744 GCA_013396935.1 Baryphthengus martii
CAAACAACACTTAGTTGCACCAGTGTTATGGGTGTGCGTGAAATAAAATACACTGGTATATTCCACTTTGGAAGCTGAAGTGTAGTATAATATTGGATCACTAAAATGCTTTAAAGTATATTTCCCTTGACTTTTGTTGATGATTTTCTGGAACTAAGTACTAGGAAAATTCTGGCTTTGTTTTTCTTGAATTCCATAAATATAACTAGAACGTATATTTGAATCATGAGACTCAGCAGATATCTGCAAGATGTCTTTCGGGTGACTTCCTACTCCATAGATGGATTGATTGTGCATAAAATTAAAGATCACTGTTTTTTAGTTTGAAGCAGCAGCCATTGTCTTAAAAATGCCTTTTCCTAAAGTGGGTATTTCTAGCAGCTCTTCTCTCCCTCACCCCCAAATTATTGTGGTCAAAGAGTTGAGCTTAGATGCCATAGGTGTTAAAGCACCCTCCATATGCAACAATGCTTTCACGCACATTACCTATGAAACATCAGAGCCTATTTTGCCTTTTGGTTGCCCCTTATATCAAAATGAACAATTATGGTGAACTCAGTCTGATTATTTCCCCCACAGCTTAAGTAAAAAAAAAAAAAAGTTTTAACAAGTCACTGTTATCCTTGCCTGCGTTTCCCTGCTGTTTGGCTTCTTCAGTCATCACCACATGTAGCGCCCGAAGCGTCCCGTCGGTCCTCTGCAGGTTCAGCAAACCCTGTGGCTGTCTGAAAAGCACAAGGAAGGAGCTTGGACATCCTTGTTCTCCTGCTCGTTCCGCTCTAGTGCTCAGAGCCTCGGTACCTGGTTATCCCAGACTCTGAGGGACATATCTTGCAGGAAAGTGCCATGGAAGGCGGCACTCCCATGCCAGCTGATGTGCTTAGGAAAGGAACGAACCACCTCCTTTCCAGATAAAAAAGAAATGCTGACCGTTGTTAAATGTTAATGTGTGGTGGTTTTGCTCTCCATGGGGAAACTGCCTCTTGGAAAGTCATCAGCAATTTTTACGCTTAAGAAGGAGATCTGGGCTGTGCTCGGGGGAATTGTGAAAGTCTCATTCTAGTTGGTTTTCACCAAAATGCTTGCCTGACATTGAGTGTTGGTGCAAAAGATCCAGATCCAGACAAACTGCGAAATCATTAAGAGATAGGAAGGTGGGAGGAGGGAAGAACATGACTACATCACTGTAAAACATATTTTTCCAGATGCCATAAAGATATGAGAGGCCACTTACTCATTGAGACCTGTTTCAATCCTCTTACTCTTTTATTCTCTTCTGCATTGCACAGCGTATTTCTGGGTGGAGTCAACAATTTGGCAAAAATCTGTTAACCGCACCAAGCTGATGAAGACAGTAAATTTGTTTCCTCTTCACGCCCATGCTGTCCCGGCCCACCTCCAGAAACAGATAAAAGGGAATGCCTGAAGCTGTGGAGCCAGAGAAGACGGTGCACACTTCTCTCTCCGTTCCTCCTGCAGCAGCACAGCTCCGTTGGTCTTTCTGCTCTCCTCAACTCAACTTGGAACAGCCATGTCTCGGCAGTCAATCTGCAGAAGTTTTGGAGGTGGAAGCAAAAGGGGCTACAGCTCATGCTCTGCCATTGGTGGTGGCTTTGGAGGAAGCAGAAGCAGGATCAGCTACAGCTCATTCTCCACATCCAGGGGAACTGGAGGCAGTGGACGTTGTGGCGGTTTTAGCAGCAGGAGTCTCCATAACATGGGTGGCAGCGGAAGAATTTCCATGGGTGGCTCTTATGGCGTTGGATACGGATGTAGAATTGGTGGCTTTGGTGGAGGCTATGGAGCAGGATTTGGCAGCATTGGAGGAGGTGTCATTGGTGGAGGAATAGGCAGCTTTGGTGGTCCTGTGAGATGTGGTCCTGGGTTCCCTGGAGGCATCCAACCAGTGCAGGTTGACCCAACCCTCCTGCGGCCGGTCCATGTTGATATTGATCCTCAGATCCAACAAGTGAAGTGCCAGGAGAAGGAACAGATCAAGACCCTTAACAACCAGTTTGCCTCTTTCATTGACAAGGTGAGAAGCTGGAACCGTATTTGCTTGGGCCTGGGGACTCTGAGGTATGTTCCTGCCCTGTGGAGAGGAAAGCGTTGTCCTTCTCAGCTCAGTGGTGGCAGGTCTAGAAGGCTGGTCATGTTTTCACTGAGTCCTCCTGAGGAGATGTAAAAATTTTACATCTGTAGAGAAACCAAAGGAATTTCTCTAGATCCAAATTCTTCCTCAGCTTTTCTCTCTGGTATTCTCAGTGCAGTCAGGCCAAAGTGATCATCACTTACACATTTATCCTGAGTGGTTCTTTGAGTCTCTTGTTTGTCAAGGGTAGTTTGTTCTAGAGGAACATAGAATGTCAGAATGAGCTTTTGGTCAATTTCTGGCTGCTCCTACTTTCATTTCAAGTACAGAAGAGCATCAGCACTGGGAGAACATTGGTGCTTCATAGTTCTTTGAAAGTCTGATGTAGGCATTGGATACTTTTTGTGTCTGATAAGAGGAATGTTTTCCAATACTGAAACATAGGTGACTTCATTCACTGGAAGGTAAAAAACAATCTGACCCTTCTGCAAATTAATGTGGGTCAAAATTTGAAATTAGAAAGGTCAATAGCCTGTAAACCTGGAATGTGATAATTCAAATAAAAGATAAAGAAAAGCACAGAAATTTAGTAGGAGAAAGAGGAGAAATTCAAGGATAATTGAAAAAAGAGGAGAAAGAAGGGAGGAAACTTCCTCTTGGAAAACTGTCACTCAACAAGCCACTGCCCTGTTGGGGATTTGAGCAATGTCTCCCTTGGCCTCCCAAATAAGCAGGAGGTTTGAGCAGTGCAATATCTCCCGCGGTGTATATCTCACACATCTCACTGTGGTCTTTCAGGTCCGCTTCCTGGAGCAACAGAACAAGGTCCTCTCCACCAAGTGGGAGCTCCTCCAACAGCAAGGGCCTTCGGGGCCAAGGAAGAACCTTGATGTCATCTTTGAAAATTACATCCAGAACCTGAGAAGAAGGCTGGACACTCTCCTGGGACAGAGGGGGCAGCTGGATTCGGAGCTGCAGAACATGCGGCAATATGTGGAGGAATATAAAACCAAGTAAGTGCAGGGACAGGCCAAGGAAGAAATGAGCACCCAGGCGGGAGAGCTCAGTCAGCCTGGAGATTTCCACACTGTCTCCACTTTGCTGTGGAGCTTTGCAGACACGGGATTGAGGTTGGAATGGAGAGCAGGAGGGATCCGCTGGTTGACTGACGAGCACTCCAAGACCTCTTCTTGTCTTGTTCCCTTCAACAGGTACGAAGAAGAAATCAACAGGCGCACCGCTGCCGAGAATGAGTTTGTGGTGCTCAAGAAGGTGAGTCCCAGAGGCACCAGGAGGGAGGGGGTGTGGGGTGACGGGCTGCAAAGGCAGCACAAAGGAGGCAGCACCAAGACGGGCAGCTTCCAACAGGAGGCGTTGGCTGCCAACAGCTCTCCTGGGATGGGACGAAACCGTTGTCTCTCTATNTGAAGAAGCAGGTAAGCGGTTCTTCAGCATCTCGTTGAGCGATGGCATCAGGTTGGGTGTTGTGCTAAGGATAATTTGAAGGAGATGTAGTGACTGACATTCAGGTTATTTGGAGGAGATTGATGTTTCCTGCCTATTTGCCATTGGTTTGTTCCATGAGGGCTGCTCGAGCGGAGGGTGTGCAGAAGGGAACTGAGAAGGTGCTTTTCTTTTTTTCTGTGACAGAACCATCAGCTGCAGGCAGCTATTGCTGAGGCCGAGGAGCGGGGAGAGATGGCCCTGAAGGATGCCAGGAGGAAACTGGAAGAGCTGGAATGTGCCCTGCAGAAAGACAAGGAGGAGCTGGCTCGCTTGCTGAAGGAGTACCAGGAGTTGCTGAACATCAAGATTGCGCTGGACGTTGAGATTGCCATGTACAGGAAGCTGCTGGAAGGAGAGGAGAACAGGTGAGAACTGCTGTGATGTTTACCTGACCAATATACTTTCTGTCCTTGGGAGAGCCTGAGATTTTATCTTCTCTCACAACTCCTTTAATGTTGAGATTTGATTCACTTTCACCTTCCCCACAAGTTTTTAAGCCCCAGATAGAAACGAGATCCCCAGAGGGAATATTTGCCAGTGGCTTTGATTGATGTTGAATGAAACAGGAAATAACAGAAGCGCTTGTGAAATTGCACGGAGCTTAACTGATTTATTATGTTAAACTCACATCTTGTGTTCCTTTCTTCTCACAGGCTCTGTGGAGATAACCCCTCCAATGTCAATGTCTGTAAGTATCTGCTCATTGTCTTCTCTGCAGAATGGCTTTTACCCTGGGTTTGGTGGGGGCTCCCCGGCTGCCTCTGGATAGGCAGTGAGCTTGTCCTTCTCTTGCAGCTGTGGTAGGCAGAACCACCATTGCTGGAGGCAGAGTTGGTGGCTTTGGCGCCACCAGTGGCATAGGAGGAGGAGTATGTGCGGTCGGAGGAGGCAGCATCGTTGGAGGCAGCTGTGGAATGGGAGGAGGAATACTCAGCGGTGGCTTCTCTTCTGGAAGCGGAAGGATGTGCAGCTCTGGAGGTGGTAACTTCGTTACAGGGAGCGGAGCCTCCTCTGTGCGGAGATGTGTCACAACCACAACCGTCAAATCTTCAGGTGTAAAATACTGAGCCCTGACCTCAGTCCCTCCACGGAAAGCAGCACCTTTTCCGTTCTTCAGCCAGCAGCACGGCCCCTTCCATTCTGAACCGGTATCCAGCAAAGAAATGAACTCCTTCCCTTAGAGCTCAGAACCTCCTTATGTCATCCTGCTCAAGGGGAGACTGCGAAAAGACACCATCCTGTTGACAGAGCCGGGCTCCTCTCTGAACTACACCAGTCTCCAGGGATGAAAAATCTCCCTTGTGGGTATCAGAGACCGCAGAGCTCACTCGAGCACCTTTCGCTGTGCTTCTTGCTGCCACCTCTGGCTGCTGTGCTGGCTGAGGAGGAGCATGTAGAAAACTGCTCTTTCCTTTCACTTTTAAAGGTCTCTTTTTCAATGGCCGCATTTCCCTTGCACATCCGTGTGTCCTGCATGTTGCCCACATGCTTGTTTCAGCTATAGCAGGAATTCATGTAAGCAGAAAAAAAATGTGATAATGTCTCATGGCCAGATCTAGAAGTGAGAAACAGGTCTCTTGTTGATGTCCACCTTCCCTTGGTGGAGTAATTTGGCAGCTTTAATATTTTATAGATTCCTGTCCTTCTTCTCCTTCATACCTGACATGTGTACGGCCTTATTGCAAACATTCTGTTCCGTGAAACCTATTGCATGGTTGCTTTCTACCAGCACCCCTCTCCGCCAAGTTCTTTCTTTTCCAATAAACTGCAAACAGATGAAGAGATACCTTTGTGTCATCTTATTGTGTAACACTTCCCAGGGAAGGGGCAACACCCTTTGTTCTTCACTGTGAGGGATGAAAATGGCTATGCTGCTCTGTCCTGTGGTGCAAATCACTGAGCACCATGAACTACCCAGCTGAGGTGAGGAGGAGGAAGATGGTCCTTCTCTCTTCATTGAGGAGGTGCCATCTTACTCCTCCACAGTAGACTCCCCATCTCTCTGTGGAGTGGGAGAGCTATGGCCATGAGGAGTGTGGCACTAGAAGTGAACCTGTAATGTCAACGTGGTGGCCATGAGGTGGGGGGATTCTGCGAGTGCAGAAGGATGAAATGTCCAGCCCTTGGTTGATGGGCACCTCAGGAGTAAGGCAGGCAGGGCTACCAGCAGGGACACTGTGACTGGGACGTGTAAGGTGGTCTGGGTGTGATGGTTTGAACATGGTGGTCTGAACAGGACAGTTGTAGCAGTTGCACTGGGGTGGTTTGAACATGGCAGTTGGGATGTGGCGGTTTGAACATGGCCATTGGGTTTGACCAGAGCTGTTGGGATGTGGTCACTGCACTGCGGTGGTTCACACATAGCTATTGGAATGTGGTGGTTTGTACCAGGACATTGGGATGAGACAACTGGACTAAGATTGGTTTGAACATGTCTGCTGGGATGTAGCAGTTGCATTGGATGACAGCAGTTTGAACACAGCCCTTGGGATGTGTCCGTTTGACTGGGATTGGTTGGAGTATGGGCATTGGGATGTGGCAGCTGGATAGTGGCAGTTTGAGTGTGTGTTGGGATGCAGTAGCTGGACTGGGGTGGTTTGACCACTGCTGTTGGGGTGCGGCAGCTGGACTAGGGTGGCTTGACCACTGCTGTTGGGATGTGGCAGTTTGACCATGGCCACTGGGATGTGACAGTTAGTGCCCATCCTTGGCACAGTCATTATCCCAAGAGGACATGCAGCCAATCCATCACCACCACACAGAGGCTTACTCCTGATGGTGCCTGGAGCTCCCACCCAGGTGTCCTGAAGATCTCGATGGGGCATGACATTAGTGACAGGTCTGAAGAGTGGTTGTCCTCCACCCTTGGCTGGCTCGAGGACAAGCAGCACCATCTATCTGACAAGCAGGGCTCTTGCACGGGCACCGGCACCTTGTATGCAAGTCGTGGGAAGGCCTGAAGATGCTACGTGGACACAAATTACTTACGAAATTAAGCAGCGTGAAAGTATGAGACACAGCCTCAAAGCTGCTATTACAGCTCCGGGTTGCCCAGCCAGGTTAGTCATTAGCCCTCTCTAAATAACATCCCATTGCAACTGAATTAATTTGATGAATGCTTGTCTGGAATCTTCTCCAGCACTGGGATGGGCCAGAGCCGGAGTGGGAGGTGAGTCAACCCTGGCTGTGCTGTGGTGGGAGTGTTGTCCTGGTGTTCGTACGGTAAAAGTGTGGAAGTGAGGAAGATCTGTGTTGCAGAGTCATCTGAATGAACAAAACAAACTCTGAAGGAATGATCGTTCTGATTTGAACTGGTGTCACTTTCACACCATTTATTTTCCCCTGAATAGTCCTCCAGCTGACTTGGTTTATCTAAGGCTAGAAGGTGCCTTATTCTACTGTTTGAATAATGACATTTCTCATTCGAAAATTGCTAAGTTGGGATGGGAGAGACCAAGAATTTTACTTCCTCATCCCAGTGGAAGAACCCAAGGACAGGTACAGACCAAGGTGAAGATCTCCAGTCTGCTGACACCCAGGAAGCCAAATGTGCAGGCTTCATAGAATCACAAAATGGTTGAGGTTGGAAGGGACCTCTGGAGATCATCGAGTCCAAGCCCCTGCAGAGCAGGATCACCCAGGGCAGGTCACACAGGAACAGATCCAGGGGGGTTCTGAAAGTCTCTAGAGGAGACTCCACCACCTCTCTGGGCAGCCTGTTCCAGGCTGTCACCTTCACAGGGAGGTTTTGCCTCATGTTGAGGCGGAACTTCCTGTGCTCCAGTTTGTGCTCATTGTCCCTCATCCTATCCCAGGGCACCACAGAAAAGAGACCGGCCCCTTCTACTTGACATACACCCTTCAGATGTTTGTAAATGTGAATAAGATCCCCTTTCAGGCTTCTCTTCTCCAGACTAAACATCCCCAGGGCTCTCAGCCTTTCCTCATAGGAGATGTTCCAGTCCCTTCATCATCCTTGTAGCCTCCCTTGGACTCCTTTGGACTAGAGTTTTCCTGCAGAAAACCAGAGGATTTTTATACATTCCTTGAGCTTTTGTGGAGAGGCGTCAGGCTGTAACACGGAGGTGCCTGAGTTTATCTTCTCTGTCTGCTGTGCTCTTGAAAAAGAGAGTAATGCTCATTGCTCAAGTTCATCATACATGAGTGAAAGATCCCAACAGCCTGGTGGCTGGGCTCCCCTTCATCTGCTCCTTGGGGCTCGGTGGTGGCTCCTAGTTCTAGGGTAAAAGTAGATCCATATTAGCAGCGAAGGAGTCTTAAAATGAGTGAATCTACTTGAGAAATAGCCTCAGTGTGATCAAGCAACGACACGTCATCAATATTTTTTGGTAGGGCTGTTGTCGTTTTGGACATGGAAGCTAAAAATTACGGAATAAATGCGTTTTTTGGTTGGTTTGTAAGTCCTGTTTTTCTACAGCAAAGGGCATGCGCTGTCTATGCTAACACACAATCTGGCCCCAGGACTCTCCTGTGATCACAAGAACCTGCCTGCAGCTATTGACCTCGTTGGCTTGCAGAGATTTGAGTTCAAAGAGAAATGGCAAATGTTTTACTCCAAGCGTTTATCAGTGAGTCTCCATCACTCAGAGTAACGCGAGGTTGTGAGGTACGGTCTGGGATTGCCGGTCTTCTCAGTCACCAACTGGTTTAGCGCAAGACCACTGGTGGCTAGGTTCCCTGTGGCTCCGAGGACAGCTAGGTCCCAGCTGGTGAGATGGGGAGCACTCTTCCTTCCACCAAGCATTGCTGAGGTGGACCTGAAAGGAGATCTCACCCTCCACCCTCCTCTGCAGAGCCCTCAGTGAGGCCCAAGAGGAGCGCTGAAGGATTGTCAGAACTTGTTGAGTGTGAAGATAGGACGTGGAGATTGCCATGTGCGGGAAGCTGGGAGGAGAGGAGAGCAGGTGGATGTCTGTCACATAACCTGGTTCAGGGCGTGAGTGGTGCAGGATTTGCATTAGAACACGGAAAGAAATATAATAGGTGCAGTATTTTACGAGCTTATTGGAGGATGAATCCAGGTGGCATTATATTGGCTGTAATTAGAGCTGTAATTAGTTTTTAATTGTTACTAGTCATATTTATCGTGGGAGGGCCTCGGAAGCTACCAAGATCGCTTCCCTTGGATTGGTCACTGTGCGGATATGGAGGAGACTCACCCACTTTGTAGCTGCGTTGGATATGACAGTGAACAGCTGCTGAGCAGGAAACATTTACTTTTATGAGTGGCACTGCTCTGTGGAAAGGATGGGACGTTGTCTCCTGAGACGTCATCTGCCTTTGAACCCCTGATGCTCTTATTTACATGGCACATACCTCCTGAGCACCTGGAGTCCTCCATCATCTTGAAGGGTGAGATGTTCAGGACAATGGAACTGAGGTGCAGAGAGGTTATAGGAGGCTAAATGTGGAACTCAGCATCTTTCGGTCTTATATCTACGCTACAAACAGTGATGGCAACACCCTCAGCTCACTTGCCTCCAACATGACTTGTCCAAGTTCAAAACTACCTTAAATACTCATCAGAAAACCCGCTGACCTCAAGAGAGACTGGAATCAGTGTATTGTGAAAGTAGCAACAGCCACCAAGTATCTGGGATTGGAAGGAGTTTTAAAACCAAATGATCAAAGACCTAAAAGCTTCTGTAGAGAAAACCCATTGTCAATGATACCTAAATAGACAAGATAGATCAAGAAGAAAGGGCCTCAAGTTGTGTCAGGGGTGGTTTAAGTTGGACAGCAGGAAAAGCTTCACTGAAAGGGTTATTAAGCCCTGGATCAGGCTGCCCAGGGAGGTGGTGAAGTCCCCATCCCTGGAGGGATTTACAAGACATGTAGATGAAGTGCTGAGGGACGTGGTTTAGTGGTGGGATTGGCAGTGTTAGGTTGATGGTTGGACTTGGTGACCTGAAAGGACTTTTTCATCTGAAACAGCTCTATGATTCCATGATTCTAAAGCTACACAGGTACAAAAACAGAGCTCTTCTGTTTGATTTTGCAAATTGTGTTCCTGTTCTTTTCTCCTAGATGCTAAACCACCTCCTTTCTTGCCTCTTTGGAACCTGGCTGCTCTTGCTTTGGATTCATCGTGAGCCAAGCTGGTTCCGGTGTCAATCTCCAGGGGTGTTTTGTGCCAGCAGGGTGAATCTTGCTGACTAGCTCACTGGGTCCATGTCCTAGAGGATGGTGTAGGGCCCTTCATCTAAGTTAATATTCACCTCAACTTTGATGGTAGAGATTGTGCTGAAAGCCAAGCTCCTTTCATCCCAGCCTTTTCTTCCTGTTTGATGTCAGCTCTGTTCCTCTGTGAAAGTGCGAGCGAATCACACGCTGCTCCCGTGTTACATGTCTCTGAACAAAATATCTGCTCCCACATAGACAGGTGACCTGGATGAGTGTTGCTGGTGGATGTGGTGTACCTGCAATTCCCTCCTGGCCTCGTTTCATCAAGAACTCTCTCAGCTAAAACCAGGACAAGTAGAGCAGGATTTGCAGAATTTATGGCAACCACATTGTCTGTCTCTGATGCTGACAGAAAACCTTCATTCTCTTCTTCTTCCCACCCCCTCTGGCTGGTATACTGGTGCTTCTCTGCCCTTCAGCTTGGCTCCACGCTCACTAGCTATGCCCCAAGAGTGAGCTGATATTCCTTTAGGTTACACTCGTGACCTCACAATCCGTGTTTTCTGACCAGCTCTATTGGTGGTGCCCATCAGGCCTAGCAGAAAGTCTACGTGAGATGTAATGGCATGGTGTGGCATGGCATGGCATGACATGACAATAGTAGGGGTTGAAGCAGGTCTATATCTTCTGAGGCCTGGGAACCAGGGCTTGCTGGGCAGACCTGATGAAGACAAGGTAGACATGGCCATAAAATGCCACTAGAGGGCTTGTGGCCTGTGGGAGAGACACTGCCCTGTCCTCACACACACCCGAACCTCCTGTTGTCCTCCAGGTTGATGACAAATTTACTTTCTCATAAATTATTGGTCAGGCTGAGACAGGAAAAACGCTACCTAAAGGAAGGACTGGCTCCATTTTTAGTGCAGTCATCACTCAACATTGACAGCCTGATGAAAGACGAAAGGACAAGTGGTGTGGTGCAGTTGCCAGTAACTGTTTGTGACAAGTCTGGCTGAGCTGCAGGTCCTCTGCCTTGCCCGATCTTTACAGTGCTTGCTACGGGGTCAGAATCAACTGAAGCCTGTCCTTGTCTCAGAACACCCACTTCAGCTCCTCAGACCAGCCTCCCTTTTTCCTCATCCACCAAAACCACTTTCTGAAATCCCTGGAATAAATTTTTGAGGCTTTTTTTTTTTTGTGCGTTCACAGGTGTTTGAAAACTGCTGGAGTACAGGCTGGGCTGGCAGCCAAGGAACCAAGCCCTTCAGGTGGCTTGCATTGCTTGCTTTTTACCTCTTCCATGAAACCCAGTTCCTTGCAGACATGTAAAGAGGATCCTCTGTTAGAAGGTCTGGTTTTTGTACCACAGCCTTGTCCATTTGAAACAAAGCGGATGAACGAGAGCAAGGGCTGCTCTGGTATTGTCATACCTGCCACCAGCACAATCTGTTTGAAACTTTTTGGGCTGAGCAAGAAATGTCTTCTGTGGCTTTGCAGTACAAATGTCTCCAGAAACGGTGGGAATGGAAGTGTTTCCCACAGGTTGTAAGTTCTCAGCTGGGAGGGCACTTTGGTGCTGAGCGCTCCTAAGGTGGTGTGGCAAACTTCTTTGGTGGAAATAGGTGGTTTGTTGGAAAGAAGGGCGCCGGTTCCCCTCCATCACGTCTGCTGGCATCCGAGAAGTCACCCTGAACCAAGACTTCCTGGCGCTTCTCATGTGTGGATGTTGACCCCGAGGTCCAGAAGGTGCAAATTCTGGAGAAGAAGCAAATCAAAATCCTCAGTGAAAACATTGCCTCCTTCGCTGACAAGGTAGGGGTTGTCATTTTTTCACTGTTTCACTTGTAAAGACTTCTGGTGAGACTTGGCATCCAGGGGTAGGTAGGGAGGTCCCTTTTCTGGAAAATTAGGTGAGCAAATTTGGCATTGGGCAGGGGGGCTTATCTTGTGCTGGGCTCTGACAGGCTGTGGTGGCTGAAGGTTATTGACACCCGCTACCAAAGCTTTGATAAATGCAATGGGATGCTTCAGGCTCTAGGTGTCCTTTGGCCACGTTGAGGGCTCAGTGGTGGTTTTTATACTGAGGTGAGCAGCAAACAGCTGCCCTGGGAAGTTTTTAAGGCATAGACCCTGCCAAGCATCACAAGAGAGGCCAGAAAAGATTTTAAGTGCACCAAAGTTCTGAATTACTCTTTACTGCAGAGCCTGTCTCCTTGCAAGGTACAGAACCAGCAGGTCTGTGGCTTCGAAGAGGTCTTGGTGACAATGTGTGAACGGTTTTGTTTGTACAGCACCCAGCACAGAAGATTGATAGCCCTCAGTGAGATTCCCAGTGACAATAAATAACAGTATTTAAAGCTTTTGTGTATTGTTGACTTCTTCTGGCATGGGAAGAATTGAAAGCAGCATGATTTGGGAAAGACTGTGACCTTTGGAGTCACAGGGCTACTTCCAGCGGCCTGGAACTTACTTGGTTCTTCCCAGTCTTTGCCAGTCGTTCCAGCACGCAGAGCTGCATCTATTCTCATGGGCATTCCTCTGTCTTCGTGAGCAAAGTGCAATTGCAGGCCAGGGTGGAAATGGCTGATGGATGAGATAACTCCTGAGATGCTCATAGGTCGCTTCTAGCCTTCTCTGGCCACATAGGAAGGCCGATAATTTCCTTCTGACATGTCTCCCAATAGGGCTGCATGCTCCACTGATTTTCATTCTTCTTCCCAAAACCAGAAGCTGAATGTGGAGCACGGAGAATTTCCTCTGTTAAAGGACAACTTTGAGTTGGCAGCTCATCACAGGCTCCTCTTGAGGTGCCAGGACTGTAAGTGGTCCTTGTTTGAAATGCCCTGTCTCTACCACAATACGGGTCACAGGATCTGGAGGGTTTTTGTGATCAAAACAACATCCATAGATCTTGTAATACTCTCCCACCTAAGTCGTACCGTGCTAAATGTTGTCCTGTGAAGCTTGTCCTAAAGCCTTCAGGCTTATGTTGTGTGTGTTAATAACAACCCCTGTATGTCAAGAGAGCCCACCTGGAGCTCTGCGTCCAGCTCTGGAGCCTGCAACGCAAGAAGGACATGGAACTGATGGAGCAGGTCCAGAGGAGGGCCATGAAGATGATCCAAGGGCTAGAATCACTTTGTTATGAGGACAGACTGAGGGAGTTTGGGTTGCTCAGCCTGGAGAAGACTTCAGGGAGTCCTCATTGCGGCCTTCCAGTATTTGAAGGGGGCCTACAAGAAAGCTGGGGAGGGACTTCTTATGAGGGGTGATGGCTTCAGACTGGCAGAGTGCAGATTTAGATTAGAAATTAGGAAGAAGCTCTTCACTGTGAGGGGTGGTGAGACACCGACCCAGGTTGCCCCGGGAAGCTGTGGATGCTCCATCACTGGATGTGTTAAAGACCAGGTTAGACAGGGCTTTGAGCAACGTGGTCTAGTGGGAGGTGACCCTGCTGATGACGGGGGAGTTAGGACGGGGTGATCTTTAAGGTCCCTTCCAACCCAAACCATTCTGTGATTCTATGACAAATATCACTGCAGCACAACCTAGGCCTCTGAAAAAACTAGTTCCATCCCCAAATCTTCCCTGGGGTTTCAAGCCAGCATTTTAACAGCATTTTAACATCTCCTCTGGCCATGAGACAAGCAGACAAACACCATGTACTACCCAGACAGCTTTTCCAGGTCAGAGGGATGTGGTCACCTGAACCACCAATCCCTGGTTACTGTTGTGCACGAGCAAGCACAGAATGTGCCTGGTCCTGAGGAGCGCTGGCGGGAGGTAGTGACCTGCTGCCCTCCCTGCACCCATTGCCCCGCCAGCTGGAAGGTCCCTGTCCTGTCTGACCTACTGCATAAAACCTGCTGGCCCAGACCCAAACTGTGCTCCAAACGCGCTCAGACGCTGTTCTGGTGTGTGGTGAGAGCGAGGTGGCCACCAGCCTCAGCTTCATTGGAAAAAGCTGAATTAAGGTCTTGGCTGGCAAATGATATCGTGCAGTTGCTGCTGTGAACTGGAGCTTTTAATTGGGAGGTGTCATGAGACAGGAACTCAGTGATTTTCTGGGGGACAGGCAGATCCTGAATTTTGGACACCATACAGCCTTGGTGTCTGGTTCAAGAAGTGTGGGCTGGGACCAAGTTAGCACGATGGGATGGATCTTCCAGGGATAGTACCATTTATGATGGTCTAAAGTGCTCCTAAAAGTGATGTACCTCGTGATGCCATGGGTCTTTTGAGAGGACGAATGCTGAGGAATCTTGTACCTTTGTATTTGCATTTGTATCTGTATTTGTTGCTGGTCCTCATCACATCTGCCAGCAGTTAGACCACTGCAAACCCAAGAGAGACTGGTGGAATGTGGTTTGTCTGAAACAATACACCTGGTGGAACCTCTCTGACAGAAGAGTCCTCTTGGCTAAGAGATACCATTCTTCAAAACATTATCTGTAAGGTTGTGTTAAAAGAGGCTTTGACTAACTTTGCTGTCATGTGGGGAAAGAAAGACTTCTCCAAGGATGGATTCTCTGGATAGGGAATCACCTTCTGGAGGGGGTGGTTGCTCTTCAACAGCTTTGCAAAGAACCTAAGTGGCTAGACTAGCCTGAGTACTTACCTTCAGAGCGGGACGTCAAGATGCCTACACTAGGTGACCTCTTCAGAACTTTTCCTTGCTGGGCAGGAGGTGTAGTGTGAGAATATCCAAAGCTGTGGTGCTTTTTGTGTTGCTTTACCTTTTCTCCACCGATTTAGCTGTCCTGTGGCTGCTGTTATTGCTGCTGTGGAGCTAATGACAGCCATTGAGGTTCCAATAACTCAAAAGGGTGATTGACTCAATTGATCACAAAGTCTGACCTTGATTGGACTAATTATCAGCTCTAAGCCAATTGGGAGGCCAGCCCCAGTGATACATAAGTGCGATTGGGTGTGGTACTTCCCAGATGTAATGACACTGCCCAGAGAAGGCAGCACTGAGACCCACTTCTTTTGTAGGGTGATAATCACATTGTTTACCGGATTGTGAACATCTGCCAGAGTTATTTCCAGCTGTTTCAGCTTCCTGTGGGAAGGGATGTAATTAACATTGTTCTCAGTCATAAACAGCGTCTTTTGAATCTTGCCGTAGCTCTCAGAACATTCTCTACCTCTACTCGCTGACTGAGTGTGCTATTGATTTGCTGTCTACGTAGGAAAGACTGAGCCATAGAGCGTGAAAGGATTTTCTTCTTTTATCTGCAATTTTGTAAAAGTAGAAAGGATGACTGGGACGTTTAGTGCCTTTGGCTGCTCAAGGAAACCTTGTGAACAGGACATGGCTCAGCTGGATTCGTTGAGTTCCAACCAGGAGAGGACAGCCATTCACTCCTTCCCTCCCTCGTTGGCTCGAATGTAGTGACAGGAATCCCACCGTACAGGGCTAGTCTCTGTGAATCATGGTTGAACCAGTTTGGGGTCAGCTGCTTGTCCTGGGGTCCTCTTAGAGGCAGTCTCCAAAGTCCCAAACTCTTAGAAAATTCCTGTTAAATACTGGTGTAATTACTGAAGTTTCAGCAACTGCCTTCGCTTATTCCCACTTAGATCTTGATCACAAAGCTGCCCTAATATTATGTCTCTATCTATATCATCGCATTGGCTGCTTTTCTGCTGGAGTGCAGCTGCATATAGAAAAAAAGTCATGTTTTCTCATGACATCTGGTGCATTTAACCTGAAGTTCAACCCAATTTCCTTTTAATTTTTCTTTCCTTATTTATTTATTTATTTATTTATTTTCTGCAGGCCTTATCTCTCCTTCTCCTGAAACCCTTTGGAGATTTCATCTCCGCCTTGCTCCAGCACCACACACCCCAGCTCAAGGGCATCAGCTGCAGGTTTGCTATGTGGGGAGGAACCAGGACTCGCTCAGCCTTTAAGAGATCTCTGCGATCAGAAAGCAAGGTGTTTTATATTAGGTTAACCAAGAAAGTAAAAACGGAATAAGGTTCTACTTTATCCACTCATTGCACTTGTTAATAATAACAGCAATAAAAACATCGCTTCGCTGTTTTCACACGTTACATTAAATTGATACTTTCACATTCTTCCAGGGGAAATAAAAGATTAACAAATACAATAATTACTATTAACATTTTCTGAATAGATAATTTAATATTATAGGCGGTTACAAGCAAGTTATTGACTTGTTTACCTTCCTGTTAACCCAGAATAATTAACCATTTATTAAAATCGCCATTAGTCATTTGTTAACGGGATTGCAAGGTAAAGCAACGCTTCATTTTCTAATAGAAGAATACCTGCTGGTCAGGATCAGCACAAGCCTTAACACAGCCCACCCTGTGCCCATTCAAAGTGTCTCAGATGGGCAGGACCAAGATGGGAAGTGACTTTTCCCTAGAAGATGGGGACCTACTCCACACCGGGTGGAATTCATCCTGCCTAGGTCTGGCTTTTTCAAAGCCAAAGGTCTAATCTAAAGCCATCACTTAGGCTCCCTGCACCATCAAGGAGAGAGGTTCATAGCTCCAGGGACGGCTCTCCTTGCTCCTCATAGACTTTCCGTCACTCCCCGCGCCGTGTCTCCTTAGCTTGCCTTGCTGTCACAGTTGTGAGCTGAGCACTTGGTTATAACCTCCTGCAGGTTGGTTTGTGCCGCTCCTGATCTCTTGGTCTCTTCCTTGTTCTCCATGTTATCCTCCCTCCACCCAGAAAAAAAATCACTTGCGTGCAAGCAGAGATGTGCTGTTGCTTCTTACCATCTGAAAAGCTGTGGTCCATTGGTTGCTTCCTTATCTCCGTATTATGGAGCAGCTCTTGATGAAGAAGCCAATGACAGGTACTGTGCCAAGTTCCTTCTTATCTACCCATTGAGCTCACGTTGTCCAGAGCAGCCAGCTCTGCCTCCTCACCTTCCATCCCGGTTTCCACTCTGGTTCTCTGCAATTCAACCACAGCACTTTGACAAAATGCTGCTGTTTACCACAGATGAAAGAGAGCTTTTCCTCAAAACCGTTCCCAACCAGCTGAACTCAGCACTCATTTACATTAGTCTATGCAGGACAAAGGTCTCCCATCTTGGCAGCTTCCCAGACCTTCTCTAATTATATTTTCCTCAGAAGGAAGCTCCACTGTTTTGCTATGAAGCATGACAACTCACGTAATTCTGAACATGCCCTGATATGCAGCTTTTTTTTCTATGGTCTAAAAGCAACTTTCAGTCTCACCCAGATGTAGGTTTGGGTGAGGGAAACTCCATCTGAGCCTGATGTAACACAGATCACAGATTTGGGATGATATTCCGGCCCCTGCCTTGAAATGTCTGTATAATCAGTGCAATATATTTTTGCAGGTGAGGTGCTCACCAAGCTGGGGAACCTCAGAATTAAAGTAGCATAAACCTTCGGCAGAAGACCAGCATTTCACTTTTTACTTTTTTTTTTTTTTTTTTCCTGCTGTTACAAGGTTTTTGACAGTTCTCTTCATTTTCTTCTCTCCTCAGAATCTCTTACTGGCCACAGAAAAATGTTATCAGTAGTCTCCGTGGTGGAAGGTGGGAGAAAATGAAAGTCTGGGAGATGAAAAGCATTTTTATTAATGTGATCTATACAATCTTAGTCCCATTTTCCAAGTGACTTAAGGCCCTACTTATACAGATATTTAGGCAACTGGTGATCAAGACCTACCATTTCAATCCTCTGTGTGCGTGTTTATCTACTTTATCTGGACAGCTATTAAATCCAAGTACTGTATTTATTAAGGTGCTACTGGGCTGTGCTGCTCTGGTTCCCCTGTACTGGTGTGCAGCAGCTATTCAACAGTAACAAGTATGTTACTGGACTTATTTATCTCCCCTCTTCTAAAGATCACCAGTTTATGTTTGGCTGTGATGAAAAGCGTCTAGATCTTTCTTCCGAGACATCTGCAGGATTTTAGCCATTTAGGTTTTCTCTACTGAGCAGATTAAAATGTTCCTGCAAGAACGCAGAGGCATTTCCTTGAGCATTAGGCTAAGTACTAGAATTTATTATTCCCTTCCACTATTCGAGTTGACGGGAAGTGGACAGAGACAGGTGTGGGTTGTGAAGTGGGTTGGCAAATTCCTGCATCAGATTTGCTCAGAGAGCTAAAGCTTGGCTCTGTGATTGATTGTCTTCATGGTTTGAAAGTGTTAAACCTCGGCACAGTTTCTGTACCGCGGGACGGATAGAAGACTTTCACCACCTGAAAGTCAGGAGTTGAATGAGATCTCCAGGTTCTTTTATAATCCACAGGGGGAGATGAGACCACACAGAAAGGCAAAGTCATGCCACATGTTTCAGAAGTTTCTCCAGATGGGAAGAACATCATCACCCGCTTCATGGGCTGTTCTGAGTGGAAGGAGTAACACAAGGATGTTCTGTGTTTGCTGCAACAGCTATAGAAGAAGCCCAGGCAGTCAATTTTACACGAATAAATTTTGAGATGCGACTTAAATTTATCTTAAAAATTCAAAGCAAAAGCCCAGGCTGGCTGTGTGGCTGTTTGAATAGACCCTGAAGATTTTCACTCCCTGGTAGATTCTGTGAAAATCCTTCTTTGTGGTAAGGATGTTGGCTGAATCTGGGGTCCTTTTGGTCCATGCACGTTGGGAGCTGTTTTGCTCTTTCTTCTAAAGGATCAGAGCAGAAGCTGTCCAGCCGCATCCCAGAGCGATGCCAGCTGATGGCAGGGAAGAGGATGGCATCACAGGAAGCTCCCCCTTCATCTGCAGAATGCATGAGCATCTCTCTGGATGCATCGCCATTTCTGGAGCCAGCTCAACAGGTTCAGGCGTGGCTTGGTCTGTTGTGTCAAGGCTGAGCTGGTGCCAGCGATGATCACAACAGCAGCCTACACGCTGTGCTCTGGATTATGTGGCACGTGGGGTAGGATGGTTGTTCTTCTCATGTAGGGTTTGCAGGAGGCCTTCTCAAACAGGACACGGCTGCCTCAAAGATCAGCGCCGTGGTTCTGTATGAATTGCTACCTGGTTTCTTCATGCAGGGTGTTGATGTGTGTGTTTGGGGCAGTAGTTTTGGACACAAATCTCTCTAACCACTATTCCACACAGTTGGCTTGTTTGGTCTGTGGGTGTTCCCTTCCCTAGGACGTAACGCTTCCTTTCAAGATCCATATGGATGATCCATGTATTGCCCGATGCTGTGTGCATTGGAACGAGCCGCTCTGAAAACGAAAAGGGAGGGGATGAGGAAGAATTGCACTCAAATCAGTCATTCCCAAACTCCACAAACGGGTGAACAACAGCAACTCCTTTAGAAACTCTTGTGCTTGTTGCCAAGGAATTGTTAATTCAGGCAAGAAAAAGGACATTTTAGCTCAGACTTCACAAGGAAAATGACAGATCATGTCCACGGAGTCTCACCTCCTCCTGACAGGAAGTCATATATTGTCCTCCTACTCCTGAGCCTAATGATGGCCCCAAGGTCACATGGGAGTTTCAGTCTCAGCGTTGTTCAGACACAGTTTGTCCTACACAGAGTTTTACAGAGAGTGGGCACAGATCTGAAAGTATCTTTCAACTTGACTGAAATACGGGAGCGAAGGAAGACAACAGACACTGGCTTCTCTCAAGATGCACTAACAGCTAGAAAGTATTGAGCCCAACTAAAACAGAACAGGAAAAATTTTTCCATAATATCCGAATGCTTTGGCAAACCTTATCCAGATGTGTTGAAATGGATGTTTCTAGATTTTTCTTCCGCTCGCTTTTAAAATCATGGTCATTACAAATTTTTATTCTCTACAGTGGAACACAGAATTCTCAACCCAAGTCAGATTTCTCTGTAGGTATATAGAAAGGAGAAATTCAATGGGAAATTTGGTTCAAAATCTCGTTAAAATGTAGGTAACTAGTAAAATTTAATTACAATCAAGTAGCACAAATGGAAGCTCTGGATTATCCGTTGCCCATTCCTGGTGTAAGGGTCTAAGAGACCAAGATTGGTAGGGAGAAGTAGCACTTTTCATCTCTTGTCTGTAAGACACTGTGTCTGCTTCTGGGAAAAGCCTTTCGTCTGGCTACTGAGCGGTCAAAGTCTTGTCCACCTAAAGACATTTCAGCTGGTCTAATAAAAGCTGCTCTAATTACCTCTCTCTACAAACTTTTCATTTAGGACACTTACAAGGCACTTTCCAAATGGAGCCAGAGCAAGGATTACAAAACCCTGACCACATAACCTCTATACAACTAAAGGGTTCACAGTGTGGCTTTACCCAGCACCTTTGGAAAGAACAACATCCCCTTCAGGTGAAGCCCAGCTCCTCCTGATGTTGTGTTAGGGACAAAGGGGAGGTGCTCGATGTGGGGAAAAGCACCCCGCTTTGCTTTTGGGGACAGTGTATGGGATCTCTATTTTCTTCTAGGTATATTAGTCAAGGCTGAAGACTCTCAATGGCATTGTCAGAGGCAGGATTTGAGTCCAAAATGCTCTTTAACGAGTCATAAATTCATAGAATGGTTTGGATTGGAAGAAACTTGAAAGATCATTTAGTTACAACCCCCCCTGCCACAGGCAGCGACACTTTCCACTAGACCAGGTTGCTCAAAGTGTCATCCAACCCGACCCTGAACAGCTCCATGGCCATTGAGTCTCGTGTGCTCAGACCATAGAGGTGGAGTCTTGCACAGTGATGAGGAGAGGAAAGAGGAATGGATCAGGTAGATGCTCAGTGGGAGAATCTGGGTGGAAAAGCTTGGAGCCCAGCTCTAAATTTGATACCTCAGCTCTCTGGTGGCAAGATCCTTGAAAACAACAACCAATAAACAGGGTACTTTCTGTTCAGGAAGTGCACATGGAAAATCAGGAGCAGCGGAGAGCAGAAAGGTCAGGCAGGAGTCCTGGAGTATGAAAGTGATGGGTCATCTGTTCACTAAGGTGACCTCATTTTAATCTTTTATGGTTAAGTGTTTGGTTTAATTGATTAAAGTTCATCTCAGAGCTTTCCTTTTTTTTTTTTTTTTTTTTT
>VWZK01009231.1:0-110000 GCA_013396935.1 Baryphthengus martii
GGCTCTGGCATTCACTGCAGCCAGAGACCCGGGCACTTGCACGTTTCTGTGGGACCTCTGTTTGGGTCACCACACTTTTCCTGGTGACAGCTCTCTGCCAACTATGGTGAAAAATGTTGAGGGGTGCAGCTGAGCCCCTCTGCTCTGTGCCAGCAGCGCCGGCTCAGTCCTGCGTGCTGCCCCTGCGCTTCTGCTGTCACGTGCAGTACGGCGAGATGGCTAGTCTCCTCGCTGTGTAGTCACTGAATGAGTGGCTTTCGGTTTTTCCACGTTTAAATAGCCCGCGAAAATTCTGGAACCGCCCACCGGCTCCTGAAAAATCAAGCCTAAAATAGCCCACTTACCCACAAACTTATCGAGAGCTCAAGCTTGCAGCCTCCTCGCCATGTAGTCACTGAATGTTACCAGAGACAATGTTGAAAGCCTTACTGATATCAGGGTAGACGGTATCAACTGCTCTCCCTTTCATCTACCAAGCCACTCATCTCATCATAAAAGGTTATCAGGTTGGTCAAGTCTGACTTCCCCTTTGTGCTGACTACTCCTGATGAGTTTTCTGTCCTTCACGTGCCTACAAATGTTTTGGAGGACTAGCTACTCCATCATCTTCCCAGGGATCGAGCTGCGACTGACCACTTCGTAGTGGGTCCGCCCTCTTGCCCTTTTTGAAGACAGGAGTGACATTTGCTTTCATCCAGTCCTTAGGCACCTCTCCCAGTCTCCAGGGTCCTTTAAAGATAACTGAGAGTGACTTCACATTAACATCAGCATTGAGGGCCCTTTAACTTCAGTATGCCCAGCTTGATTAAGTATTCTTTAGCTTGATCCTCTTCTACCAAGCCTATGTGTTCCTCGCTCCAGATTCTCCCCCTAGTCTCCAAGTCCTTAGGTTTCTGAAGGTTGCTCTTACCACTAAAGACTGAGGTGAAGAAAGCATTCAGCACTTCAGTCTGTTTCCCAGTCCTTCGTTTCAAGGGCCTCTGACTCATTCAGCAGCAGAACCACATTTTGACTAGTCTTCCTTTGGCCACTTATGTATTTATATATATCCACTTCTTTTTGCCTTTGACATTCTTCGGCATGTTTAACCCCAGTACCTGGGATATACTGGGGATCCAGTATTTAGAATGTCCAATATTTGGGATGCCAAAGCTGGAAAGAAGAGGCAGCATAGATTATGTAGAGTTCCACTCTAGGGGTACAGCAAGGGCATGGGCTTTGCGGATTCTCCTGGAAATGCATTGCAGAAGCATAAATAAGTTTATACTTCATACACATTGGGCTTCAACTTGGATAAAAGCTCCCTAAGAAAAATTAGGTGTTTTTCCAATTATTTATAGGAGAAACGTCATTTCAAACCTCAGCCTAGTTCAGCAATGTCTTCCTAGGGGGTTA
Source organism: Baryphthengus martii (assembly GCA_013396935.1). Taxonomy (NCBI): domain Eukaryota; kingdom Metazoa; phylum Chordata; class Aves; order Coraciiformes; family Momotidae; genus Baryphthengus; species Baryphthengus martii. The sequence goes on from VWZK01009231.1 coordinate 1,396, forward strand.
TATAACCTAAGACCAAACTTAGACCCAAGCATTTGCGTATGTGCATTGTTCTCCCTCACAAGAAGTTCTTGGCAGGAAGGCCTGTAATTTCCAGCAGAGCTAACTGGGAAAGGAATGCAATTAAGCCCGCAAAAGTCAGGCAAAATCTAACCCATATAGCAAAGAGCTGCTCAAAACAACCATAGTTATTACAGGGGATAAAATTCACCAACATGTGCAAGAAGCAGCTTGAGGAAGGACAGATGTGCGGCCTGGATCTTAAGGCAAATGGAGAGGGGCAAATTTTATCTGTACCAGATGGCCCTATGATTACACAATGTTTCAGCACAGTGCTGGAGTTTAAGATTTTCTGTCTGTAGTCGTGCAAGAAGTAGCTTCAGATGAGTTTCAACAGGGCAAATATGCACCATTGACTTTTATTCAGTTTTATTTAATAGACTCTTGCAACACACTTTTTTTAAAATGCACTTCTGCTTTACGACTGTTACTTTCTCATATTCTCCTCCTTAATCTCTTTCCTCCTAGATCTTTAATCTCATAGAAGAACCACTGCGATGTATTTAACTTCCATATAATGTCCCTGTTTGGCAATAATATCCCCAATTAACTACTGTTCTCATTAACCAATTTACTCATTTATAATCAAGGGCAATGACTTTAACAGTTCTAATAATATGCCTTGTTAATGATGTCTTAATGAGGATTATCCTTATATTGCTCTCAAAAGGTTCTTTTTCCCTAAATTGAGAAAAAGGCATATTCATGCAAAATAACCTCCTACCTCCCAGCTAAGTGTTTGGTTGGAATAAAAAGAAAATATGGAGAAGTGTTGTAGATTTTCAACCTCTGTAGGCAACCCTTCAGAAATTCAGTGACTTGCAATAGGTGGAGTACCTGATGCACTAGTCCATAAATCAGTCCTGGCCTCAGCCCTTTTTCTTACTTGCTATAATTAGACACCAAGATGCTCCTTGATATCCTCAGTCGCATTGGGGTGTAGGCAGGCTTATCAGTATCCCTGGATGTAACAAACAGAATACTGTTAATTAAAGTAGGAAAAGAAGCAAAATCAAACCGAAGATATCTAGCCATGCTTTTCCCAAATTAAACTAAAACACCAAACCTAAAAGAATCTTCTCCTGTACAATTATCTAAGGAAAAGACAATAAAACCGCAACGTTCTGCTTGCAGGAGCATTGAAAAATTTCATATCTGGAATAGGCAGCTAATGAGACATGTTTGCTAATGCTCAAGAAAAAGAATCTGGCACGGTCTTGTTAAAAATAGGAGCTCACCTATATACAAGTGAAATAGAGAAGCTGCAGAAGAAAGCCAGCTTTTAAAATAAAAGGGAACAGAAACAGAAATCAATGGATGGTCAGACAACTTCTGGAAGTTTCAATGTTGGAAGAGGAAGCGCTTGGTGAAAGCTAGCTCTATAATGCATCTGAGCTGACAGAGAACGGGATGCATCTCGCATTTTACAGTTTTGGCAAAGCAGAGAGCACCCCAAGACTGGTCTGACAGTCTCTGGGGAATAGAAATCTCTTGGCTCTCACCGGTGCCATGCACGGTTTGCTTTGCCACCTTCTGCACACATAAAGACCTGCTGAACTCCGATGATCACTACATTTTAAAACAGAATTATAAACCCTTTAAGCCTTCCATCTTCCAGCATGTTATTCAGATGTCCCTATTTTCCCCATTTCACCACGGTTAATGTCTGAATCCACCATTTAGCCATCTACTAGGATTTTAAGGGTTACTTAGGTGAGGAAAACAGTTGAATCGCATTAGTTCTAAGCACTGAAGACGTCACTTGATATAATAAGCAGGAGAAATTTATCTTCAGCAGTCAATGTTATTTACCAGCATCTGGAAATGTTGTCTTACCAACATTTTTTGTCCTATATTTTGCTTTTAATGAGTGGAAATCAGAAAGATAAGAAGAGCAATGTCCCAGCAGTGGTTCCATTTAAGATAAGCCATTGCAGCTACAGCTATGAAGTGTCTAATACATTCAGTTCAGGTCTTAGCATACTGTAAAAATGGTAAATGCTTGCCAATAATTTGCAGAAATGTCAAATAAAGGCCTTTTGATCCTACACATCTGACCACACCCTTAATCTATGTTTATGATCAAGCACAAAAGTTGGAAGTAGCCTTAGCATCAATTTGTATAAGAGAATTCACTAACACACAAATAGATTTCATAAGTTTCTGCTGTTCCCTGGAAGGTTCCCTTGATCAACAAGTCCATATGGATGAAAACTTAGCTGCACTAAACCAATCACACTTTTTCCTATTGACTTTGTTGGAGGCCCTATTTAATTCGGTGGTTTAGAAATAGGTTTTAGTCTCCTTGAGGAGTCACTCAGTCTTTATTTTGGGGCAGTGCTCTTTACGTAGCAATTCTGAGGCAAATGATAAGAACTCACTGAACAGATTTTGATGGACTTTGAGGCCGTATAAGAAGGTAGTTAAATAAACTCATAGACTAGAGTGTAATAAAAAAATGAGATGATTTTGCTCTTTTCCTTGGGATTTCAAACAGTGTAAAACACCTGATTTCATACAGAATTTAATGATGAGGGCCTTGCCCTTGACTGGGTACAAGCTACTTCTAAGTCACTGTTGTGCCAGTTCAATTTCATCACTTATTTTTTTTTTTTTCCTTTGGCTGAAAGAATTTAAAGCCAAACTTAATTAAGCTAGTGACATTGTGAGAGGGCATACAGGAAACTGTTTAAAATATGAGCCTTACGTGACTTGGCTCTTGTTATTAATCCTATTTTGAATTCCTAAGTTATCATTATTTAAAAACGTGTCTTAAAGGCTTTAGATTTTCCTGGTGCTGGTGTTTTCCACAGATTTATGCCTTCCTTTACACTGAAAGACATGCATTTTCCTATAGAATATGTTCTGTGCACTCAGCTGGCTCTTGATTACAACTTGTTTCTCCCCACTTGAAAGTACTTTGGGTGTATAGCCTTCAGAAAGAGAAAACATCACTTATTTATTTATTTTTAATTGTGGAAAGTAAGCTGAAACTAGAAGGGAAGAACTGTGGATGGAGCTGAGCACCACCTAGTCTGAGTTTTTAGTGCTTACTTCATTGTTAATGGACATTAACGTTCTTCTTCCTCTGTTTCTGGGACTGGCTTGACTATGGCATAAATGGAGACGAGAGAGGCCACAGAGAAAGACAGATGGAAATAAGCACAGCTGAAGGATGAGGATTAATATGTCAGGTTCATGACATGTTGGTTAAAATATGCACAAAGCATGACAGACCATCATAAAACAGGACACTGGCCAAGTAGAAATCATGAATTCCTCAGTCCAAAATCTCCCTATAACCAATACACAGCTTTAGGTCACCAGCAGCCTTGGACAGCTTTGGAAAATGGAACTAATAGTACATTTTTCCATATCTTCTGGCCAAAATATTGGCCTTGTTATACTTCAGTGGGTTACAAATCACTAGGATTTCAGTGCTAACAAACTCTTCCTGTCCAATCATTTCAGTTCTTTGAAAGCCTATGATTCAGTCAAAACTTGAATTGATTCTGTCATTGATAGAGTGATACCTGTTCATTCACTTAGAGTTGTAGAGTAGGTTTGCCGTTCAGCTATCCGCTGGACACTAAAACACCTTGAACTAAGAAATAACAATCAATACAACCGACAGAGAAGGCCAGAAGTTTCAAAACTGTTCATACTGCCACATAAATCCTTAGTTGGAAAATGAAAAAATAACCACGTCGCATCCAAAGCATATGAACAGCATAGAAAGAGGAAAATGTTTGTATACACAATCCAGACTGATTTAATTCAAGAAACAGCCAACCAGCTGACCAACTCGCAAAATGGATTGCTTCTTCACACAACACAATCTAAGTCAAGACAGATCTCTACCATTTCATGGTACATAATTATTTCAGACATCAGTTTATAATCATTAGTTTTTAAGACACAGTTACTATAACCCATTTAGCATCAGCCTGGATGTACTACTTGAATACCTTCATCTACTTGTTCTGATGGGCAGTGGCAGAGACAGGAGCTTTATTCCACCTCTCTTCATTGTTATTACAGAAATCAATCCTTAGCCCAGGTCTGTGCTAAACACTGCTGCTCTCAGCCTCGAGATTCATCTTCATCTGTTGAGATAGTACCTCTGTTCTGGTCTCCTGGGCTAGTTATTGCTTCTTCCAACTTGTGATGGAAAACTGGTAAACCATAGCAGAAGCTAAAAGGCCATTATTCAGAGACCTCTAGAAAAAGAAAAAAAAAAAAAAAAGGAAAAAAACTGAGGAACGTATCTAGGAAATGCTACACCAATTAAGGATTAAAAGAAAGGGCTGGCCTGGTGACATGCCATGGATGCTTAATATCTGTTGGCATCTGGCTCTGTGCCCTTGCTTATGAAACATAAGCCCAGGACCTCCCTCTTTGAGTCAGTAATAATGTAAAAGTAATTTAACATCCTGCAAGAGAGGTCTGTCATGTTCTTGTATTTCACTGGTTCAATAACCTGATGTTATTAAAATTTCTTCCAAGCTTCTTGCTATTAGGCAGTGCCTTATTTGAGTTATAAAAGATAGAGCAGGCTGTTAGCTCGTAGAGCTTCCTTCTGATACAGAATTACATGGTAGGCTGATTCAGCCTGCATGTGAAAGCAAAAAAACAAGACTATCTTTGGCTCCTTTCTCATTTTTCTCTTTTGATTTCCTCATATTCTTTACTCAAGAATGCTATAGACTAGTAACATTCCATGACTCCATTTCACACTTACTTAACAATGGTATTTATGACTTACCTCTGGTGGCAATCTGCCTGTGTGAAGGTACCAATTTTTCCCAGTACTCTTCTTCTATAGCTTTTTCCATCCTCACTCCTAGAGAAAAGCAAATATCAAGTTGACTGTCTGCTTTTACAATGCATTCCCGGGAGGAGAAAAAAGAAAAAAAAAAAAGCATTAGAATTTGCTTTAACATGCACATGTTTATAATTGTATGGAGTATTCTCAAGACACATCAGTGTATTATCTTCCCTAATTTTCTTTTAATCCTTCACAGCAATAACCTCCCTCTTCACACAACTATCTAAAGCTGGTGCTGAATATCTCCCTCCTATCCCCAGATGTTGGGATGCATATTCCGCAGCAGAGACAAAATCAGGCCCAGACTCAGAATTCAGCTCTAGAATGTACCATTTGTAGTCCAATACATGGATACACTTGAACAACAGGAATCTCATGCCTCCTTTAAATGACAGTTGTGATGTCTTCCCCAGCTAATGGCATGGGAATGGCCTAGGCACTATAAGAAAAAAAAAATAAAGCAAGCCCACTACCCTGTTAGAATCTAGATTTACATTACACCAGATGTTTTCATTACATTTTATACTATGCCATAAACATAGAACTATGTGTTACTTTCTGTTCTCCATAAAATTCTGTGAGAACTCAGTGTGAGGCAGAAAATGGTCTCCATTGACAAGCTTCTATAGCAAAGAATAGCCACCTCATTTGCAGAAAAATGAGGCTTCAGGAGGCACAGCTATATGACAGAGATGACATGTCTTACTTCTCTTGACTATGTTATCCTTGGCTTGCTTAAGTGAAGTCCCTTTTAATCTGTGTTTGCCCCTGTTGATTCAGTATTTGTTTACTACAGCAAACAAAGCAATTCCAACAACAATCAGAATCAAGCAACCAATTTAGAGGTTTATTTACCAGGAAGATTTCTCGCTCTCAGAGTTGTTGCCATCAATCCATTGCTGGCAGATACTAAGGAAGCGATGATATCCATCAGCCATTTCAGTCCTGTTCCTTCTTTGATGGACAAGGTCCTCAGTAAACCCTCTGTTACACGTGAACAAATTCTGTGTCTGCTGTGCCAGCAAGTGAAGTCAATTGGCAATGCAAGACCTTGGACACACCAGCTGCATCCTGAGCCTGCCACTGGGTCTGGCAAGTCCTTCTTCCTGGTGCTGGCTCAGTGCTTCATGCTCTATTTCACATCTTTGATGGGTAGCATTCATCTTACCTAAAGTAACTGTAGCTGCCTACAAAAATAGGTTTAGGCTGAACTAATCAACTCTGTTGACCGTGTAGACCATGGGGAGCGATGGGTCTCTATTCAACACTGATGCTCTCCACCTATCTCAGGATGAAAGGCCTGCTTTCTTCATGGGCTTCACTGTCTCTTCAGTTGAACAGAAGAGTTTAATGAGCTCACTGGGCAAGAATGCAAAAATACTGACGTAGGCTGTAGTGGTCAATATTATATCGCTATATTTATAGCTTTTTAGTTTTTTAGGCAAGCAAGCAGGAAATAAAAATACCATATATGTAGAAGTGATGTCCAGTATATATTACAACAGAATGACTAGAGAACTGTCAAAGGCTCCTTGTGCCAGACAATACACTGGAACGATGAGCCTAGGAACTACGTTTTGCTATACTTTATATTCTTCCGCTATTTCATCCTTTTCTCAGTTCTCCCCTTCCACACCGATTTCCTGAGTCTTTATGTTCCTCCCTCCCCCTTATTCCCTTTAGATTACTTGTCAGTGTAAAATTGTAAAAGCATAGTAACCATTTCTCATGCTTTTAATGACAGCTTATAACTGCTGACAAGAAAGGAAAGCAAACCATGTGAAAATGTGTATGCATAAAATTGTCATAAATTCATACACAATGGTGAGATCAGTCATGAGGAGGCTGGGCCCTAGCTAAGATACCTAGGCAGCAAATATATACCAGGAAGAAGAGGCAGAATAGAAAAATGAAATAAAATAGTGGCCGTGAAAAGCTAAATGAATGGAAGAAGGAAAACTGTGTTAGAATCAGATGGGAAAAAAAGCAATTCTCTTTGGGTGGACAGATAACTTTGGGAACAACTGGCAATAAAAGACATTTGTGGCTGGCACCTAACTGGTGTCATTCCACTATTATTCTGCAGGAGATGTGGGGCCTCCCAGGAGAGACACTGCCTGCCTTGCTGTAATCACTGCCTCCTGAAAATACCAAATGTTGGGCTGCTTCTGTGAACACAACCACAAAACTCCTTCACAAACCAGGTTCATGGGACCATGGGTCCCACAAGCTCATGAAATTCTTTGTTAACCAATGATAATTTCTTAATTGATTTTTGCACTTCTGCTTCTCAGCCCATGCTATTAAGTGAGGCAACAGACCAAATAATTCAGAGGCCTCTCCTTACCCGAAAGATGAAAAGGCACCAAATTCCGCCAAGGATCCTGGTGAGTGCAGCATGAGAAGGATTTTATGAGAGAGTGGGAAGTGTTTCATGGTTTTCTTAATTCTGGAGCAATGTCCACAGCTCCTGTCTCCACTGGTACCTTCTAGCAACACAGCAGTGTTCACTTTTCAGACAGAAACATCATGAAACCAGCACTGTAAATACAGAGCAGTGGGTAGGCAAGAGGAGAGGACAAGAAACAGATAATCTGCTTGTGATTTCTTCTACAAAGGCCAAAAAGGAGGTTTCAGGGCTTGTTTTTCATTAAGTCTCCTATTATTTTTTCTTTTTTTGTGAGAAAGGAGAGCAGGTGTCATGCAAATTTACTTCGGTGGTCTGTTTGTGGGCATGTGCAGAACAGATCCCAGATTTCCACCGTCCTTTTCAGTGTACCTTTTAAAAATGTCTTGCAGATAGCAGTGAGACTTCACAGGTACATGACCCCCTTTCACATGCAGTGTCTGTGTTGTGGCTGATTTTCTTTCATAGTAATTCTGTAATGTAAAAACATAGAAAATAGTAATCTTAAACACAGTTTTCATTTCCCTGATTTTAATCTCAGTAAATCAAGCTAGTGGCTGATTAGACCTGGACTTCACTTCTGGAACACAAACTAGTTCTTATCATGCAATCCTTCCCTTATTACACTACCATTTAAGGCACTGGGGTAGCAAAAAAGCCATGTTCTTTCTGGGATCTGAATGAGATGGCCAGAGCTGTAAGGTTGCCTTCCAGATGAGCAGCTGGGTCAAGAATATTTTTGTTGAATAAGCTAAGGGATAAGTGTTCCTCCTGCTGGGAACGGAAGCTAATACTAAGTGTTCAGGACAAGGAAATGAGAGAGTTTCACAAATCGCTCTGCAGAACTGTGCATCTCACCAGCTTCCCGTTACAGAATGCTCTGGCTGGTGCCTAAAGTGCTTAGATGACTTTCAAACACTCATCTCTTTGCTCCAGAGTTTTCCATCCTTAATGCCTATGCTCAGAAATCTCCCATTAACGTTCTCTTTGCTTGAAGGGCCCCTAGCAACTTGATGTTTGGGAATAAGCAGCTTATGTGACCTAAGATGTCAGTTAATTTTAGCAGTGGTAAGGCCAGTTGTTGCAGTCCTCCCCCCACAAAAATACGGATGGAATCCTCATAAATCCAAATGTTAGCGGTTTGCAAAAGGCTGACAGCTTCTCCCCCTCTTTCATGGAAAAGAAAAAGAGGTAATTTCAATATGAAAACAGGGGTACCTACGAGCTCACTGGCATGGATCTCTGCCAGCACTGCCAGATTTATTAGTATCTTGATCAAATACTCAAACCTAGCATAATTTAGTGCCCCATGCCCTTTGTCTTCAAATACTGTTGTTACGTCTGGAGTGCTCTGCCAAGGCAAAAATAACCTCTTCACATCTCTTTCAGTATAGTCTGGATACTGTTAAACAGAATTTCACCTGGGGGAGAAAAGGAAAAAAAAGGTAACCCCTTGTAGACCCGAGTTTCTGTATTCCTGGTGCTGGATCGATCTTTGATGAACTACTTACGGGCATCATCTCCATGGTGTGGGTGGGGTCTAACAGAAGCTCTGTGCTTGAATATCTGGAGAAAAGATGTAATTTACTGAATCCTGGGACTGAAGAAGCCCGGTTTCTACAGGTTGAGACTTGAGGCTCATTGATACTGCTTTATAGGAAGGTGCAGGCTTGGGCTGAAATTCTGCTTGGAGCTGGGACAGTTGTAAGGCCAAGATGCTCTGCTCTGCTCTGGAGTTCCCCTTGTACTCAACATCAGAGTGGTTGCAACAAGATTCCTGGTCTTTCTCCCTTATTGTCTTCCAGATCCTTGTGTCTCTTTCAAGTTTGGGTGATATCACACACCTGGCTCAAAAAATAGTGTGGGAAAAGACAAACACGTGCATATGCCTGTAAGCATAATATTTATCAGACACCGTGTGCCTGCATCAGCTGGATAATTATTCCAATGGAAAATCTGTACACTTCAAATAGAGAAGTCTGAACAAAATAAAAAAACACTCCTGCTACAAGTGACTTTTTTGTCATTCCAAGTCTCCCTGGCAAATCAGGCAGTAGGTCACACTTGCATTATTTCTCAGCGTGGCCCTGTCCTCCTTGTCCCTGCACCAAACAAGTATTTCCAGAGCTGGCTGAACCATTCAGTCCTCCTTAGTAGGCTCCGAATTGTGAGCAGCACTCTTTTCTGCTCTTGTTAACATTACCCCTGTTTCAGCTCTCCAAGTGCCGCAAAGTAGAGATCAGGCCTCTGAAGAAAAATAATGTAGACCCATCTTGTTGGTGGTGTTATTTATGATGCTTTAAGTTCAAAGACCATTTATTTGAGGATATGTTGAAGACACTTTAGGTCGCTTTATGTTATCTCATAACACAGAGAAATGTGCAGATCTAGGCATGTGGGGAGATGACAGGTTAAACATACTCTTGCAAAGCCTGTCGCAGCGAATTTGGTAGCCCATTACTGCATTTTCAAGGCAGACTGCTCCTGCTGACTCCACTGGTGCATTGGCTGAAACAAGTTGGAGCTTCCCAATGTTCCAGGGTTCTGTGGAAACCTGCAACTGTCGGTGAGCCTAGGTATTTCAGAGGGAGAAAAAGAAAAGGCTGACAGTATGTTTTACACTGTTGGAGCAAGAGAGAAGGTATAAGACACTGGTTTCACAAGGAGTTCAGAACACATTAAGTGGCAACATTAAAATATAAATTTTCGTATGTCTTCTTTAAGATCTCCCACTATTGAGCAAAGCTCCCGTTAAAGCAAGGCACAAAAGTGCAATCTCTAGTGCCAGAGTGATAGCTTCAAAAGTGGATTTTGCAGCTTTTGTGAAATTTCACTGCATTCTTAAGTTGTCTGATAACCAGGGTCTGCTTTGTGCTAGGGGTGGACTATAAAGGAAACTAAGGTGTGCCTTTTTTGTAGGCTTCTCTAAATTTCAAATATTGGTCATTAAAATGAAAGAGGATTCTTTTCCCAAGGAATTTCAATTGCAGAAGAAATACAGGAGATTTTTAACCCCCATCCTAAAGTTTCTACTCTCTGTTTTTAGATAGGAGAGGTCATTTCTACTGACTGGGTGGACCTAGGACACTGTCAGTTTTGAGATGAATCAAGCTTTGATGCATTGCAGCCACGTGTTCCAAATTCTGGGGCTCACATTGAAAGGAACAGCCTTTGGACAAAAAACAGCACTAAAATCCTAGGTGTTCAAGCTCGGCTTTGATTTACACTTCTATTGTAAAACCATAAACCTCAGAGTATTCAGGAAATTTAAAAAAACAGACCTCATAGAGTGCTAAGGATCGGTGATGCAATGAAATACCTTCATATATTCATATGACCACCTACTGCCTATACAAACACAAACGCTCACAGGGACCCTGAACTATTTTTGCAGAATGACTCACTGTTGCCTCGAAAAGGCAAATGGAATTGGCAAGACTGTACTGATATTTTTCACCAACGAAACTTTCCAAACACAGAAAAATCACCTGTGCTCCTTAGGTATGAAACCCAGCAAGCCTGAAGTTGTAATTGTTCGTCATTTCTTAATGATGAAAGAATCCCATTTTGTAACAGTGTTCTCTTTTCTTTTCCTTTTTTTTGCTTTTCTTTCTTTTTTTTTTTTTTTTAAAATGTATTTCTCTCACCACTGGCAAAGAGCATTGTAATACTTTTAAGAAACAAATTACTTCTGGGAGAACAAGTATAAGTAATTTCAGCCCAAAGGGTAATTTTGCTGTAAAGTTTTGTGCAGCTGAATAGAAGGTTTTAGCATGAGACTGTTTTCTCAGATATAACTAATGCTGTGCTGTAATGAATGTTAGAAGTCACTCCTTCATTACCTACCAAACAACAAAAGGGAAATAGAAACCCAGTAGGTGGTTTGGATTTAAGACACAGTGACAATAAGCTTCCATCAGTCCAATTTATTTCTCTTTTACTGTCAGGTCGTTACCTTCTGAATGCAAATTTGGTGAGTGTCTCCACAGCCACTCTTTGGGAATACTTGGAATCGCATTAGCAGACATCTAGCTGTTTCTGTCTGTTACAGTAAGGAGAATTAATCACTAACCCTTATAGGAAAGTATCTGATGATGGTGTACTTAGAGTCTTCTTCCTAAGAGACAGGAGGAGGAAAATGCCTGTTGTGTTCTTAGGGAAATCAGAGAGCCACAAAGGTCTTTTTATAATTCATAACTACATAATGGAAGGCAGCAAGTCAAGAAAAACAAAGTATTTTATTTGTCACATAGAAAGAGCATTACTTCCCAGAACACTCTCTAAATTTTCTTCACTACCACAAAGCAGTTTCTGTTCCTTTTCTTTTTGTTTCCTATAGGCTAGCTTCTGCTATCAAGTTTGTTTTTGTGGACCACTTGATACACACAAAGGATGCAACCAAATAACTGGTTTTTAGACTTGATCTCACCACGAGAAACTCTCTCCTTCAGAAGTGATCTCGAAAGGGGAATAAGGCAGCCATTACCTTCTCAAGCTCTAAGCCTGGAAGAAATCATCAAATTTTAACACCGCTGAGAAAAACTTGTGTTGCAATACAAAGATTGAAAGCAGAGATAAAGCTGTAAAATACTGGAAGAAAATAAATTCTTTCCAAACTGCCCAACTAATTTTGTACTATATTCATATTTAAACCACAGCATGCTTAGGAGAAATTAATACATGTAACTCAAACTCAGCTTTTCATGACAAAGATGATCAGGGCAAACATCAGGGAACCTAATAGACTACGGCATTGAAATCTCCAAGTTACCTACCTGGTTTTCAAGCAGAAGTGCAGGTTTCTTCTCCTAAAATATGCAAACTATGTTTTTATGAGCTGACTTAGTAAAGTAGACAGATAGGAATTTTTACACATAGTATGTGTCTGTATGTGACTGTAGGCGTATATCTCTCCCGTTGAATAGTTAAAACTATCCTCTGGTCAGCTGAGTGAGCCTTTTCAGTTACTAAAAAGCCCCTGTTTCAAATCTGTTTTCCATCTGAATCACTTTAGAAATTCAGATCAGTGTTCTGCAGTAAAGAGTGGAGCTATGGGCTGAAACAAGGCAACCCTTAAGAGTTTAAAGTGCACCTGACAGTAATCCAAAACATGAACCAGTGCAAACATCGCATTTAAAGGACAGTGTTAAACTACGACAAAGACACTTAAGGTGTGAGATCTTGATGAAATTTTTAGAGATCACCTTCTAAACCGACCTTTGTTTAGCTAAACTGCAGTTTGAAACACAGAGTTTAGTGAGTTTTAAGTATCATTTACAAGCACAGAGAAACCAACTACTTTTCAACTGGTCAACACATAGTTTATAGCAAAACTTGTTCTTCAGTCCACGGTCTTGTGTGCTCACAGTGCACTTATAAGACAGCATTTGGGATTTACTACGAAGAAAAGTGGTGCCAATCTATGGTGAGACCCAAGCACTGTCTGTATCTGATCTGGGTACTCATCAAACCTTCTCAAAATTAGCTATTTGGAAAGGTAGCTATGGAATGGGAACCAAGGAAATCTGAAAACCATTGCCTTCCAAGCCAAAAACCTCAATATTTTTTGTGTGAATTCAACCATGAAGTTTTGTATACCTTCAGCTGACAATCTCAGTTTTCTGTACTGAAATAATGGCTGGGAGATCGCTATATTAACGAAAGATTGTCCAAAACCTGTTGTGAGAAATAAAAGGAAATATGAGTAAATGGGGCAAAAATATGGTTGTAAGTAAAATAAATAAATAAACAAACAACTATCCCTCACCCTTGTTATTGTATCTACAATTATTATTTTTTTATTCTGCAGCTTCTCTACAGCATTTTCCTCAAGAACCTCTTGTTTTGGACCTATTCAGCCTTTTCCTTCTGTAGAAGCTTAGAAAGTGTTTTAGGAGAGGGCAAAAGACCTGAACTTCCACCTCTTTTCACTGATGGCCCACTACCTACAGACTGCTCACCTGCCCTTGAACATCAGAGAAGTTTTGCTGTTTAAAAAAAAAAGAAGACTGGACTCAGAACCTGCTGAGTATCACGTTTAGTCTAGTGAGGGAGTAAGGAAGGACTCTAAAACTGCTGGTCCATCTGAGAGCAGCAGTTGGGAATAGGAAGAGCTTAGAAATGCTTACTATAGATCATTGTGTCCACTCCCAGCACAGAATCTCCTAAGAAAAGCCAGTGTGTGTGCTGAACTGGTGCTGTGTTGTATTTTGGCAAGAGATAAAGACAAAGTAAAGAGCAAGATAAAGAAACCTTTGAAATCCAAATCAAAGGGGATCTATTAGGGTACTGCAAATTACACTGCAAGATTACCTAAATTAGCTGGTTTAATTAATATGATGATCAGATCTTTAAAAATTATTAACAATATAGAAAATGACTGAACACTTTTCTAAAGTGTTTCTACGTTATTCTATATCATTTTCCAAATATTAATTCATTAGTCCTCAAAACCCACTTCCAACTCAAGTATCATTATGTTTTATATAACACAGAAAAGTGGGACTCTGAAATTAAAGCAGAAGAGACAGTTTTCAGAGGCACAAAAGCATCCAGCTCACCAGGTAGAATTTAGGTGTCTGCGTGCACAACTGCTGACTTTTGTCCCCTCAGCCATCCCAAGACATCAAAGCTGGAATCAGGGAAAGATCCAAAGGCAACAACAGAGCTTTGCAAAATTTTCATAGAGGATAACTTAAGAACTTGCATTAATAGTAAGAGGAAAAACGTACCTTCAGGTCAGTGGCACGTCACACACCCACTGCCACATATGGAATTGTGTGGCTTCTGCTTTGAAAACTGAACCCTAAAAGCCTTGTTCAAGACTAGACTAGGTCCAGAGTTCACCTCTGCTAACTTTAGCCACCCAAGCGAGGGGTCTGGCCTTCCTCCACAGTCCGTCTGAAACAAACACCTCCAACAGAGCAGTTCATTCTGTCTTGAGATGGGATTTGAACTCATATTTTTCCCAAGGACCAAAGTGCCTGAGCATTTTGGACTGTGCTTCTACCTCTCAGGTGGCTGAAGGCAGGGAGATGGGGCTGACCCTTAGACAAACTCATTACTGTCATTTCTCATCATAATTTTCCCAGTTCTCAATCTCTCTCTATCTTGTAGCCTCTAAATCGAGCATAAATCTTCCCGCAATTTCTTGCTGTTTTTCACCACTCCCTGCATTGTTAACTATTTACAGCAGGAGAAGTTTTGGTTTTGTAAGATAATGTTACATCGAAAGCAGGGTTTTTTTAATTTTAAATTACACGGAGTTGCAACAGTGCAAACACACTTCAGTACAGTGCAGAGCACTGCCCACTGTTAAACAGCTCTTATTAGGACATGAAAGTAGCTGTGGGTTGATGGGACTCGGGGATTATCATGAGATCAGTTCAGTGTAATGTGCTATTAGGGAAAAAAAGCCCTCTTATTAAACCTTATCTTAGCTGTTATGTTTTAGCTCGATGACAAAAACTCTTAAGCAGGTCATCTACCAGTAGCCACTATTATTTCTTGACCAAAAAAAAAAAAAAATCACAGCTCACAGTGCTCTGCACTTGGTCAGAGAGAGAAGATGCTCTTTCAGGGCTCAACTTGATAAATTACAGAATTAGTCTCATGCAAATGCCTAATAAATGTCTGTGTATATATTCCAGGGATTTGTTTTGATGCTTTTAGTGCCTTCCTTCTAGGCAACTTACAGAGCCAGAAGCAGCATGGAGCTGAAAGCTGACAGGAAAAATCTATAATCTTTTCACTGTAGAGACAGTGAAATAAAACAGCTTGAAGGAACAGTGTGAACTAATCCAAGTGTTCTCAGTTATTAGAAAGTAAAGAGGAGGGAAATTCTTTGTGAGGCCTGGAAGTCATGAGGATTGGCTCTGCTGACCCAGGGAGGAGCCAGCTGGCAAGTGAAGATGCTTTGTGGACTTTCCCTCAGGCCATGCCAACCTCCAGGGAAGTACAGGCAGCCCCCACTGCTCCCAGTACCCCACTTTGCAGCCTCTCCTCATTCCAACTAGGTGTGGGGCAAAAGGAGCTGTGGAGGCAACCTGGTGCAGACACAGAACCAAAGTGGTGCTGGTACACAAATTCAACCCTCTGCACTGGCCAAATGCAATGTCCTCTGCTTCAACTCAAGGACTCAGCCTAAGCTGAGACCAGCATAATAGAACCATAGAATACTAGGGGTTGGAAGGGACCTCTGGAGATCATCAAGCCTACCCCCCCGGCCAGAGCAGGATCACCCAGGGCAGGCCACACAGGAACAGATCCAGGGGGGGTTGGAAAGTCTCCAGAGAAGACGACTCCACTACCTCTCTGGGCAGCCTGTCCTAGGCCCCATCACCTTCACAGGAAAGAAGTTTCTCCTCATGTTGAGGTGGAACTGTTGTTTCCAAGTGTAAGAAAAGCTATTTGTAATTGCTTTTCTGAAGAGCTGTATGTAACACCCTGCCGTTTTGGGCAGCCCTGCTCTCGTGCACTCTGCTTGTAGCCATCAACTCTCTGGAGGCTGCAGTTGGACTGTAACAAGGAAAGATTTTTTCTGAATGATGCTCTTTGGGCCCCATTACTACACAGCATGTAGCTCCTGCTTCACAACTCCTCTCCTGCAATGCTCACTAACATCTCCACTTCCAGGAAATAACTACAGTTCTGCAGCAAGACACCAGATGCTGGGTGGGTGTAACTGGGTGAGCTACCTCAGTGCTGGTGCCTCTGACTTCCTGGCACTTTGTCCCCTTAGCAATGCAGCTGGTGTTTAAACCAGAGCCATCCCTGCCAAGTAACGATGACAAATGACTGTCTCTGTGCTACACTGTTACTTCCCTTCCCATAGTACCTTTACACATTTCACTCATGGCTAATAGAGGCAAGATAACCAAACTATAGCCCAGCCCAAGCCAAATGTCATCAGCAGGATGATGTGCTTTCAGATTTTCAGCATTTGTCACTCAATTGCTGCGTGCCCTGGACTACCTAAGTGTAAGGAGAGACTCTTGGGTTAGTTCAGGTCATAGAAGATACCAAAGTGACTACAGAAGGAGTCTGTGAACAAATGATATAAAGAACAGTAACACATTGCCAAGACCAGATGGTAATCACTCAAGAGTTTTGAAGCAATTGAAGGATGAAATAGCTCAATTGCTGAGAGACTCGTGTAACCTTTCATTGAAAACAGTCTGGGTACTTAGGACTGGAGGATAACATATGTGATGCAGAGGTCCCAGTGGAGAATTACAGGAACATCAGACTGATGTGCACATTGGACAAACTGATTAGAAACTATAGTTAGCAAGCAACTGCAATGTTGTGCCAGGAATAATCCATACCGATAGAGTTGGTGAAACTTTATATAAAAGGCCATAAACCTGTTGTGGGTTTTTTTGATTTTTTTATTTTTTTTTTATGAAGGTATCAACAAGCCTGTAGGGCAGGGTTATCTGGCCAATACAGTCTATTCATAATTTCAGAGGCTTTGACAGAGGTCTTCACCAAAAGCAGCTCTTAGAGGGAATATCTGGCATAATTATAAATAGGAAACAGAACAAGCAATCAGTTCTTTCAATGGAGGGAGGAATCAAGGGGTCTGTGCTGGAACCTCTACTGTTCAGAATATTCATAAGAAAACCCAAAAATGATTTAATAGTAGAATAAGAAAGCTTGTTAGTGACATCACATTTATTAATTTAGGAAGAGTGCAGGCTGACTGTAGGAAATCTGAGAGCAAGCTTGAGAAACAGAATATAAAGTGTAATAAAATGACAGATGATGCTTGGTACAACTAAACGCAAAGTGATGGTACAATTAAATGCAAAGTGATGGACATGGGAAAAAAAAAAATCCCAACTGCACACACAAAATGATGGACTTTAAATTGGCCTTCATGACTCAGATGGTCCTGAGGCTTTTGCATTGAAACAACACTTCAACACCCAGTAGCAATCAACAGAGCAACTCAAGCATATGGTATTATTAGAAAATGCATACAGACCGACACGTAAGACTCTTCTGTGACCATATAAATTCATGATTTGTCCACTATTTGAATACACTGTGCATTTCTGGTCTCCTCAACTCTGAAGATACTTCAGACTTTGAGAAGTTGACAGAAAGGCAACAAGGATGGATGATCAAGGGCATGAAAGGCTTGTCATATCAAGGATAAATGAACGGGCTAAGTACTGCAGTCTGGAAAAGGGATAACTGGGATGATGGGCTATACATTTACAAAGTAAGTGTGTTGTGGATGGAGAGGAATTGATGTTCAGTGTCTTTTAGTACAAGAACTGGAGAGGAATGACTATAGATAACATGAGCCAGGTCCAACACGAACAAAATATTTTGATTATTCACACAGTAAGCAGTACACTGTGGAACCTGTTGCTAAATTACTTCAGGGTGATGAAAAAATTGACATGCGTTCAAAGTGAGACTGCACATGCACATGGAAGAGAAACATGGTGAGAATCACACATACGCTAAAAAAACCCACACACAAATGCTGCCTGCACACACAAGGAATGAAACAACATATAAAGCAAATGATTTAAAACCCACTGTACTGCCTAAATCTGCCCCGCCAAAGACCCGCACCTCGCCCCGCCTCAGCCTCACCCTTGTACAGTGGTCATCACATCAGGATGGCATCAAATAACCCACTGGCTGGCTCTGCTGGCTATCCTGGTATCCTGGCTGTGGTCTCCTCTCAGCTCCTGGTGAAAATGAACTCTACCCTAGCCAAACCCAGGACACCAGGTCAAGCCAAATGGCAGAATGAGAAAGAGCACAGAGGTGAGGGCAGACCAGGAGCTACACACCGATGATGCAAGGGTGTCAGCAGGTTATCAGCTTCACAGAAGCTGCGGGGGAATCTATCCAGGTGCCTGCTCTCACCTCCATCTGTAAGGACTGTGACAAAGAGAAGTATGAACATTGTAAGCTTCATAACCCTGAACAGAGACAAAATGAATGAAGACTATGGCCAAGAATAGCTTCCAGGTGGTCATTCAGCTTCTTCATCATATATTATTGATAGTCTCTGTATTTGTCATGATCTATGTTCTGTTCTTTTTTCTTTTTTCTTTTTTTTTTTTTTTTTTCATATAACCCTGTTGCACATGCAGATTTAGTGCTTCCAGGTTTCTGGGAAGTCGCCTGTGGTGATACTTGCAAGGGGAACGTTTCTGCCTATACAATGGGAGCAGTTCACACTGAAGAAATCGTTCACAAAACATTTTTCCCCACGTGCATTTTGCAACAACTCACATAGATATTCTAACATCCTGTCCAAATATCTGTATTCCTGGCCAACCCTTAGCTTATCTCTACGGCTTCATTTGAGATCTCTCACCTCCTGTAAGAGCTGTCCCTCCTTCTTTCTTCTTATCACCTCTGAGGCTGCCAAAGGGGCCGTTGTGCTAGTGATACTAGAGATGCTGATCTTCATCTCTACAATTGAGCGAACTGGGACAGAGTTTCAGTCTAACCCCACCTCTCTTGACCACTTAGACATGAATGGCTGAAATTTCTGACAAGTCTGGCAGCCTGCCAGCCCATCAACTGTTTTTGGGTCAAGTGGAGATGAAGGATTGGAATATGTTTCAGTAAAACACACGGGCAAAGTGTCTGTTTCTTCTACCGGTGCTGAATAATTTGCTTTTAGAGCTTTTGTGTGCCCAGCACAGCAGCGCATCAGACTGCAAGGTCAGGAGTGAGGCCATACATTAGATTGTGTACATGCAGCATAACTGTTTATGAGGATTTTGGGTGCTCTTTGATTTCTTCAGAATGGTTTTCACAACCTCCCTTTTTAATTCCTCAGGGAATAAAAGTCAATGCAACGCATATGAAGAAAAATGCAATAAAAATTATACAGTGTTTTCACCTTTTGTCTGAGGCCATTCCTCCTCCCTTGCAAGAGGAAAATCACATTTTAAAACAGAATGGTACATGATAATTTTTATAGCAATTACAACTTGTTGCGTGCTTGCAAGAATCCCAGCATGCTTTAAAACCCCTCTGCACACAACTCCCCTTCCCTTCCTTACAGAAGAGGAACGCTGGGGCCAGCACTACTGTGCCGGTCTGCAAAGTAAACACATGTTCAGACACGTACAGGAGTGTAAAATTATGTTGGGTTTTGGCTCAAGCTCAACAAGGTAGCTCCACTGGAGCTAAGAAAATAAAATAAAAATCTACATTTTCTCTGGAAGATTTGGTGTCCACTTAGAGTGTTTCTTTAAGGCTGCCCTGATGTTTCTCAGAACCAGGAGCATGTAAGAGAGTACAGAACAACTCAGCAAACTCTTGCCTCAGACCAGCACAAGGCTTTCTCTTCTCTAGATAAGTGATCACTCTCTAAGATAAAAAAAAGAGAAAATAGACTTATAAAGTCATACAGATGGGATAACCCTTCAGAACAGTCACCTAATTCTTCTTCTCTGGCTCTGACCCCTCCAGAAATGAGGAACTGACTTTGGCTTGGTTGCCCTAGGATGAAGCTTTTTGAAATGAAGACTAAGATTTTTATCAATTTCTCCTGATTTAAAAACCTCCTTCTGCACTTTTCTGCACTACTTCGGCTGAATGGCACCAGAGTGAGAAGCAGAACATTTGTATAAGTTCCAGAGGCTGCAGAGTTCTTAAATATCACAACTATTTTGGATGCATTGTCTGATATAACAGAATGAAAGGCGAGGGGCACATTGTGCCACAGCTTACCGCTGTCCCAGGATCATGAAGGGTGTGCGTAGAAACATCTTTGTCCCCAGGTGATTTTGTGTTTACCATTGTAGTTTCTCCCCAGAGGTGTAGATGTTCATCTGCTATGTACTCCAGAACCCACAGCCTTCTCACCACTATTTTGTGCCTCCTCCTTACCTGTGTTAGCAGCATCCTTCAGCCTGGGGCTACATCCAAACCACAGGCTCTTTGGAGCAGGAGTTCACTCAGCAAGTAAAAAAAACAACTACTTGGTTTTGGTCTAGATCCAGCTCATATCTACGCAAAAAGTCTAAACACCTGTAAGACACAAATGAAACTTTGCTTTATTATAGGAAAGAATTAAAAGCTGTCATTTCAGCAAAATGAAGCCTGAGATTGTGTCCTAAAAATGGAGAACTAAATGCAAGTGTACTGCACGTCCCAGAAGGATACTTTGGATGCCAGCTGCACTGTGGACATACATAGGTAGTTCTAGTAACATGTTTCCATTTAAAGAGGCAGTTAGACGTGCAAAAGGGCCTTGGTACGAGAACAGATTCAATACTCACAGTGGATTCAGTTTTCATAGTTTTTCAGATCACTTTGGCTCACAGACTTCACTGTGATTGAAGACATGGTTAAGGAAAAAAAAAAAAAAGATATTTTAGTCATAAAGAAAGAGAAGATAACCCTGTAAAATCATATTTAAAGCAGCTGACAGCTTTAGTTGTTGCACCAATACAAACAAAATATCATTCTGTCTTTTACTGGGAATGCAAAGTCATCAAAGGCGCATAAACTCATAAGGTGGAGCAAGTATGAATCCAAGTAACTGATTCTAGATTTAAAGAGGTAGAAATAACCAGAGACCTGGACAAATCTGACTTAAACAGAAGCCAATGCTCAGGAGTAAATTGGATCAGCAAGCTCTGACACATCCGGAAACTTAATGACACAGGTCTCTGCTGTGTTTTCGTGGCTGTGTTGATCTTTTGCCATTTCTTTCCAGACTAGCATTTGCAGAGCCTTCAGATTTCCACTTTCTGCATATCACCTTTTTTTTTTTTTTTTCTCCCCCCGAAGAATTTCTGTACTTTTTCATCTCCCATTTTAAATTAAGTCCCACCTACAGGACATTTTGATATTTCTGAGCTGTCACTTCTACCTATGATTCATTTTTGCGTGTTTTGTCATTCCTAATTTTGCAGTTTCTAGAAGTGGCTGAGGAAGATGGCAGGTGATAGAAAGATCTACAGGAGAGAAGGAAGAAAACATCTTGTATTTCTTTGTGAGCTAAATTGCAGGCTGTGACATTTTCAACAGTCCATATGGAGGTGATCAAATTGCCTCCAAAGGACAGAAAAATGCTTCCCCACAGAGACTGTAATATGCATATGTAAGACACTTCAATCACTTATCTTTTATCACCTGGCATTTCTCCTTAGCTTGTCTTTCTTACAGCTTGGGGATTTTTCAGTCCTTCAATGCAGAGGTGGGTCACTGAATCACTGGGCTGATGGGGGTGGTATATTCCCCGTGCTGAAATGGCCAGTTACAGTGGAATGCTGTAGAATACTTTTTATTGCTGTTGCAAAGCTTTAAAGATCAGTTCATAGAAACAGACCATCTAGAAACTTTTGGATTAATGACTCCTTAGCTAGAACAATTGACCAAGTAATCACCAAAACTGATTTCTGAGTTGAGACCAGAAAAAAAAAACCACTGAAATCTCCAAGATCCAGAGACCTAGCATATGAAAACTCGATACTTCAGGCACTGTGAATCACCTGGACATCTTGCAATAGCTTCCTCTTATTGGGAGACATATGCACTTGGGTACATCTTCTTTCCTGCTTTTTTTAAACTGAGGGGTCTCCAATCAATGTCTCATCTGTCTGTGCCACCACACTGAAATGTAAACTATTTCCCTTCTTTCACCTGCAGATTTAGAGGGCACTGCAAGGATCCAATCAGCCAGATATTAGTTCAAATCCATAAGTCTCAGGTCATTAGCTCATCTTATAGTAATCCCATTTTGCTGTTTAGATACAAGCTCTAATGGTGACTACTTAACTTCCACGTTGCTTGCTTCACTGCCAGTTACCATACACCTCTTTCTGACATGTCTTGGAATTGTTTCAATCTGAAGTGTAGGCAGGGTTGTCATTAGCAATTTGACATATATACACACACTACTTCTGCTGCCTCCTGGTCTGTACTGTCCTAGCAAAATTAATCGAACTTGGCATGTCTCTGCCGTAAGGAACATACAGGGACTGCATCCAGAAGGCACTAGTCAACACCAGCTACTTTTCAGAACTATTCCCATTGAAGTTAATGGGGCCAATTTGTTGTCAGCATTTCTGAAAGTCAATCTGCTCATTATCCTTCCTTCTTAACATGTAGCCTTAGAAGCAGAAGCAGCTAGGAGATATGAACCCAGTGCACACCATGACATAGACATTTGGACGTAGGTTCCCGCTTAGCCTACGTGCACCTCCGGAGAAGCAGTCCTACCTACCTCCTTGTGACACATGGGGCAGTTCCACTCGTCTGAACAAAAAGCTGCCTGGAGGTTCTTGAGAGAGATCCACCTCCAGGATTATTAGAAAAGGAAGTGGAAGATCAAAGTTGTACTGCTCCTACACTACAGAGACCTGCTCAGAGATGTGGTTTATTAGCCCAAGTGCTGTAACATAATGACATGACTACATTAAGTTTTCAAGACCTGACCTGGATTTTCTGCACAGTGTTCTTCTGGGTGAATGTGGTATTTCTAGGATCTTGCATGCACTTAAACATGTGTTTGTGTTCGCTTTGTCAGACGCTTGCCCTGGAAAGGAGTTCTTCACAGATAGTTGTAGAAGCAGGAGATAATAACCAATCTGGTAATGCTGCCAAGCTATTCATGAGTTAGAAACCAGACTCAGCCTCGGTCAAATGCTAGTAGTGATTTTCATCCAGACAAGGCTGCTGTTCAGAGCTGAAATGAATAAATCAGAAATAAATGTCTCACACAGTCATGAAATGTTTGAAAATTGATTCTTTGAAAACTAATCTGGGTGCTGGATTTGAGGTGAATTATTCAACCTGAGACCTGATACAAAATCGAGGCAGGTGAACTATTTTGCCAGCATGTCAGCAGACTGTAATAGGACAAACTTTTTATTTCCCATGTATTACACAAAAGAATTCCAAATCCATTAAGGTAAAGGCTTCCCTCCTATAATGGCAGACAGTTGTCGAATACATTTAGGTCCTAAGGACTGAAATGGATTGAGGTGAATAAGCTTAAAATAAAATCAAGCAGAGAAGAATTTTAGGAAAAGCTCAGATCGTTTCTAGAGAAATAACAGAGTTATTAGAGGATCGTAGCTTTCTCTGTAGAAATAAGGACCTTGAAATTTTCAGAAAGTTGAGTTAAAGCCCTTGGCTGCCTGCATACAAAAGCTGCATCCATACAGTAATCCAAAGATGATGATTTTAGCTGTAAGGGTAAAGGCAAAAGTCTTCTTTATTTTACCAAATGCCACAGTGACTACTTATCACATTAAGAGCTGCTTCATTTTCAAGCTACAGCAACTCCATAATGGGATCTTTTAACCATAATATTGCCAGGGGGTTTTCCTGGAAATGCCGCTCAGCAAGTAAAACTAGATCAACCATATCCACTTCTGTCCTTGTGATTGGTTTTCATGGCTGGGCTTTTGTATTGTGCTTAATGCTTTGGCCAAGACTATTTAAACTTACTGCTTACACAGAAAGGCCAGTAATGTAACACCTAGAGAATGAATATGGGCCATGGCTTCAGGACCAAATATGCACTGGCTTGGTTCAGAAACCAATCCTTTATCTGCAGAACTCTCATGAGATTAATGATCCAGTTCTAATGGAGAGCTAGTGTAACAGAGGGGCAACGTAGAGCAGAATGTATACTCCTGTTTTCCTTTCTGTTTATACACTTCATATAAACTCAGTTCACTTTGCTGCAGAATGCCAGTTACTGAAGATAATTCTCTTTTCCCAGATAACATGCAGATTATTCTCCAGGAAAACCATATTCAGTGTTGTGGAGGGACTGCAGAAAATATTCCTGGGGAAAAAAAAGTCTTGTTTGTCTCCTCTTGCAGAGACTGTATCAATAGACATGCACATGATTCATAAATACTGTTTGAGAAGAAAGAAAGCAAAATGCAACCTCAATTTTTCCAACATTTTGATGTGAAGGATCCTGACAACAGAATACTAGAGTCTCAAATATCTTTCTGCCTTTTCTACAGCAGCGAAATGCTAACTTAGGACATGAAGCACCGGCCAGAAACCTCTGGAGAGTTACCTACATAAAGATGATACTTGAAACATGGCTTCTGCAGCAGTCAGTCTGTCTTTGTCAGTAACAGCCATTTCTCTTTATTTCCACTTCTTAATGCATCTGCCACTCTCACAGGTACCTGTGCATTTCCACTACTTTCTTCCCATCCACCCTGCACTGGCAGCTCTTTAAATAACCACAGCTGTTATTTGGTGACTTTTAGCAGAGAGAGCTGAGCATAATTGGCAATATATTTCCCAGTAAATTCATTAGGCAAGAGGAATACATTTTCCCTATTACATCAGCCCTGACACACAGGACAATCATTTCATTTTCCATTTTAAATTTAAATCTACTTCAAAACTTTCCATATCATATTACATCAGGCCCTGTCGTTCTGTACTACTTACAAATGGCTGGAGGAAATTGTGAGTAGCAGGCTAATGGCCTAATTTACAGATATAGTAGGGTAGCTGGAAATCAGGTTTCTGCCATGACCATCATCTGGGAGTATTTTCTATTATTAGATCAAATCCTGAGGCAACTTTCTGGAACTTCAGCTACTGAAGGACTCTCTCAGCCACTGCAGTGGCGAACGCTGCCAACTCCTCCAAAATCCACTTCCTGGGATGCTGTGTTTAACACTTCGCAAAGTTTTCTTCTAGCACTTGGAAATACTCTTTGTTTGTTCTCAGTGTCCTCTCAGCAAATCCTTGACCTTCTTGCTTGCTTGGTAGGGGTGTTATGGGTAGGTGATGAATGCATCTACCCTATCTTCAAGACACTGGGGACAGCAAAACCGCAAACTGCAAATACGTGCTAGGTAATGGCTTCCTCTTAAAATGGGCCCAAGTGCAGGAATGAGAAATAACCACATTCTCCTACTTTTTCAGATGCTGAAGGTTTCCCAGAGAAGGTACTCGGATACACTCTCTACTGACTTGCTGCCTGCTGGGGAGCTTCCTTTGCAGTAAGCCTTCCTTGAATGACATTTCTCCCTACCCTGATGTTTCCAGGGCCAGCTCTTCAACAGGTTTCCACAGTTCTGTGCTGACCTATCCTAGCTGCCAGCAGGTACCTGACTCTGAAGTAATGTGTAAGGCAGATGGGTGTTTCTTCAGGCTTCTTAGAACTTTGTCTTTAAGATTCATCACATCTGTGGGTGACAAATGTCTTGTATTAATCAGTTACCTTAAAATCACCTTCAGATCGAAGTAGATTGAAGTGAAATGCATGGAGAAGTATTTCATTTCAACCTACAAAATAACCCCTGTTTCAAATGCTTACGAAAGGCAAAGGCGAAGAAATGAAAGGAAAGCCTGTACAAGTCTCTACTATTCAGGACACATCTGAAACATTGACTATTTGCACTCCTGACTAAGTTCCAATCATCTTCCCATTGAAGCATGCTAACCTTAACAGTTTTTGCAGCCAATCTCCCTTTTGCCATTCTCCACCTCCACCAATATTCCTCGTTCCTTCTGGTGCCAAAAAAAATTATTTACTTCTGTCTTACTCAACAGATAACAAGAAGAGGATTAAAACTAAGGAAGGAAAATAAAATGTTACTTTAAGGAACCAAGTCACACTCTGCTATTCTTGACTGGCCTGTTAGCAGCTTCCTGACTGAATGAGACGTAAAGCTCCCATCTGTCCCACAGTCTCACATCACTTCATGCATATATTTTAGTGTGAGACATCTTCAGCCATTCAACACTGTTACAGTTTGGAAATTAATAAACAAACACAGTTGCCACAAATGTTCACATGCATGTAGCTCTTACCCTGGCCAGATGCTGACATAGTCAACTATTTTGGGGAAATAGTAGAAAGTAGGCTGACTGAATCCCATTCCTGGCTTTGAAGGGAACCACAAAATCCATTGACAGTGTAGGTCTTCCACGTTCCACACTTCCAAATTCTCTGCTTCTTACCATGAGTGTGGATACTCTGCATGCACAACTCAAACTGCCAGCATCACATTCCTGCTGCCCAAAGACTTTTGATCTCTCACGGTGTTCTATGTGCTGACAATGCTCTCCTTTCCACTCTTACTACTTATTGAGGGATAGGTCAACCTGGTAGGGAAAGGATTGAGCCTAAAACTGTTTTTCAGTCAGCTATGCAATGAGTTGTGCTGACACAACAAGGGGAGCTGCAAAGGATTACAAGTGGACATCAGGGAGTAGGACTTCAACCAGCCCGACTGCCAGACGCCTATGTGGCAGTTGAGTTGTCATTCCATCAGGCAGCACCTCTATGATATGTCAGGGAGGGCCTCTCCACCACAAAGCGACTCTGTCACCTATCCACCAACAGGAATCCAGAGGGAACTGGGACAGGGAAGCTTTGAGTTCCCACCATTCTGAAGGAATGACAAAGGGCAGTAATTGTGGAGCAAGATATGTCCATACTCGGAGCAGAAACCAGGAACTTCATAATATATAGAATATTTCTGGTTTCAGCTTTTAAGAAAACCTTGGTTTAAATTGCGAAGAGCAAGGTGAGGACAAAGCTGCCCACGGCAGAAAAGCAGAGATGGTCTGATGTCCATCTCAGTGTTGTCACCGCTCTGGCTAACGGGTCTCCCTAGTCCTGCACAAACTCCTCATTGAGACTGACTGATACAGAGCAGCAAAGGAAGCTCTCCCCGGGACTGATCATGGGCAAGTACTCGAAAAGTACAGCACATTTTTGGGAAAATAATATTTTAAAACTTAGTTATTCTTCATGCAAACGGAATAGAACAACTTTACTTCATTTCCAACAAGGAATATACCTGCAAGAGCTTGATGAAGAACAGCAAAGACTAACACTGAGCTACTTAGTGATAAATCTGAGCCTATGTGATCTTTGCAAACCCATCTTACTCAGAAATTCTTTTTCACTTCTGTCTGCCATAACCTGAGGGCTATTTCCCAGTCTGACTGAGAGTTTTCAGCCCTCTCCGATCATGCAGTAAGCCCCCTGCTCTTTGCTTATTTACAGCAGTTTAAACATCCTCTGCAGTAGAACAAAGTTTGCGTGCATCTTCCTATTGAGTCTCCTTCTTCCTTCCTGATCTATAGCCTCTGTCTGCCTTGGGAAATGAAACCCAGCAGCACAGGCAGTTTTTCTTCCTGCTTCCATCTGCTGCCAAATACACGTGCTGCAAGTTAAGGAGCTATGAATGATGGACTGTATGCAAATTTTAACTTAGTGACAGCTGGAGAAAAAGTGGTGGGTTAGAAAGGAGAGCACAAAGGCCTTTGAGTGGAGTCTGTAAATGAAGTCAGAGTTTGTACGTGAAGGACTATGTATTAGGAGAGAAAGAACTTGAGGAATAGCGAAGGTTTTAAAGAGTGAGAGTGTCAAGGGACCAAGGAGGTCTGTAGAGATTATTTCTCTGGTGAATTAAAGCAGATACAGACTCTTAACCCCATTGATCTGTATATCCAAAAGTTTAGGTAAGATCTCAAAAGAGCAGAATAACTGTGAGCAGGTTCATCCTTCTCTAACTGGGACACTGTCTCAGATCATGGCTATAGCATGCTCTGACATGAGACAGGGCCTCAGAAAACACTGAATGCACATTTTGTTGATCAGCTACTCACCACTTATTTGAATTCAGAATATTTTATGTGAATACATGAAGTTGTCCAAGTTGAAAAGATCACTAAGGATGCCATTACTTGTCATGACCCATAAACACCTTTGCTCACAGACTAGGCAAATCACCTTCAGATAGACTGGCATCCCTCCAGTTATGATCTTTCTTCTTGCTTTATTCATGCCTCCCAACTTGCAAACATTAATCAGAAATCAATTAAATGGACTCTAAAAGAGACAGGAAAAAAAGAAATCAGTGAAACAAATATATTTCAACTTCCTGATTACTTATTATTTGTTGTGAAATGGAGACTGGCACATGTCTAGGAGTTTTTCCACATCATTTCCTATAACCAGTAGGCTTTAATGCCTAACCACACAATGACATCATCACCACAAGGAAAGATGAGAGGCATTGTTCAGGACAAACAATGCTACAGGCAAAACCACAGAAAGCAGGCCTAATCACTTTTCTTATAACGAAGACTCCAAACTTTACCTTCCCAGTTTCTTTCTATACGTATAAGGTCACATGTCAGTATTTGGCATGTAACACTGAATAACTGAGATGTCAGGACTCAGGGGCACAAGGAATGACAGCAGGAAGAAAAGATATCACATGCCACCACTATCACAACCTGCTGGTGCTTTCTTTAGCTCCCGTGTCCCAGCAATGGATTTGACAACCTTAATACAATTCTAATTGCGTTAAGAGGTTTTAAAATATCCCCGCATAGAGAAATGCTGAGCTGCATTGAATTCAGTGGAAATTGTGCTCATACTGCCAAAACGCATAATTAAGAACAGGATTTAGCTGTCTCTGGGATATATAGGTCATAAGAGAACGAGTTCTGAGGTCTGCTGTACCATCCTCCCTGATAACACAAGCCTAGCCTAACAAGGGTAAGTTAAAGGACCGTTCAGCCCAGTATCCTCTCCTATACAATAGACTGACTGGATGTTTAGAGGTGAACTTTCCATGGGGCACCTTCTAACATCTGTGCTGGAGAGTTTTCTCTGCCACAGGTACCATCCAGCCCATCAAGCCTGAAAGACAGCTGTGCCTCCTGACCCATGTCTCAGCCATTTTAGAGCCTGTTTTACTTCTCACCAGTTAGATTTCGGTGTTAACAACAGCCACAACTTCACTAGAGGAATAAACAACTCCTCCTTTTTTCCTTTCTTTGGGACAGAGGAGAAGGTTGGGAGGAGGAAATTCAGCATGTGTCTCCAGTACTTCTCTTTATGAGCAGCCACAAGTAACTGTTTCCAGTCCACCACCTCCGCAACAGAAATGACTATGTTCACTTTTACACTCACTTTCCATCATCACTTTTCCAGGCTAGCAGTCCCGCTTTTCAGGAAAGCTATTCAACAGTCAGACAAGTGCTCTCAATTGAGAGCATTTGATCAATACTTTAAATGTCATCTCCTTCTGAGATCCTGAGGAACTTCCTTATCATCACCTCCAAAAAGACAAGATATAAAAAGAAAGTATGATATAAACATATTCTATATATAGTATACAATATATGGAGATATGTAGTACTTCATATCTGTATGTGCATCTATATATAGTGATGTAAAAGCAAAACAAAAAAAAAAAAGGTACACTTTTTACACAAACTGTATTTCCTCTTTTTCCTTACAGAAAGATACAGTTGGTTCTCAGGATGAAAAGAGCATGAAAGAAGGAAAAAGCTCCTCCTGACTGAGATTATTCACACATGTTAGCATATTGCTGGAAGTTATTTACATACTGTGGTGACAGCTGAAGTAATCATACCTGTAAAATTCAAAATAGTAAAAAGAATGTATTCCCTGACAAGAAGCTTATCTTTCACCTCTTTGCTATCTTTGTACCTACTATTTTTGGCTATGTCTTAAACTGATGGAATGCCTACAGAAGTTGTTTAAGGTGATACCCAAGGGAACCTCCTTTCACCCATAAAAGAACTGCAAAAAATTTTCAGACTTTCCCATCTCCCCAGGGCTCTACCAACTCTGATCAGCAGTGAAGATGACACATCTTAGTCCTCAAGCTAATTTGGAGGTGATGTGTCTACAACCACAGGCTAACCTATGGACTCTGCAAGTGCTTTCAAGCTCCGAGGTTCAGCCTTCCAGTTGTTCCTGCACAGCTGGGTGCACCGTCCCACCTTACGTCCCGATTTCCATGCCAGATTTATGCCAGTCTCTGAATACAAATAATGAAGACTTTGCGAAGCGCACCACAGAACGTATCCACTCCAGATACTGCCAGAGACGCTGCGATGACATCGCCAGATTCAATTCACAGAAACCATCTCATTAATCTGTAAGTAACATTGACTTCCGGATAGGGGCTTAAAGATTCTGCATCCTGTTAACGATACCTCAGTCCATCCTCTTGCTTATTAAATCTAATTAATATTGAATTATATAAAATCTAAAAGGCTATGCTGTGATTAATTTCACTAGTAGTTCTCCAGATTTCTGAAAAGAAAAACAATTAACAATTGCTCTAAAAGTTTACTTGTGGGGCTTGGCAGGTTGATGCCGTGTGCACATGTGAAATGTTAACCGTATTAATGATATTGCTTTATGGAAATAGTAATAATGAAAGAGAGGGGAAAGAAATAAAACTCAAGTGTCTCGAGTCCTGAGGTCAGTGACTCTCAAAAGAAAAGCCAGTCAAAGGAACTGTCAACCCTTCCTTGTCCTGAAGAAAGAAATCTTTTCAGTTATTGTGGGGATCAGTGCATGTAAAATAGAGATAGGCTCAAACTTCCAGACTGAGATACAATCTGGGTTACAATTTAGAATCATCCCTTTTTTCCTGCTGAAAAAAAAATTCCTTTTCAGGCTTGTTCAGGAGCATGGGGCTGGGCTTATTTCTACTGCACAGGCCTCATGATGTGAGAAAGTGCTTGTCTGAAGCACACAGGGGAAAAAAAAAAAAGGGCACAAATCATGTGTCTGAGAGATTTCAACTGACCGTGCATTGATTGCCTCCTGGCAAACAAAACCTGCAGGTTCAGAGGTTATGTTTTCGGGGCAGCAATTGTAAACTGAGTATGTGTGGTTTTACCATACAGAGGCCTTCTGAGACAGCACTGCAAGTAAAATTAAATACAAGCAACAAGGCACTGGCATCCTGAACGTTTTTCCTAGGTGTGTAAAAGATGAGAGACTTTTCCCTTCTTCTTTGTACAAACAAGTGAAAAACACGCACTCTTCCCTCAAGCACCGACTGAGTTATTGCCTAAGGATTATTTGTACCGATTGCAGTTAAATCTCTTCAACATAGACTGACTTTGGCCTGTTCCCAAGGCTTTAATGGAAGCTTCGCTAAAGCAGCCATTAAAAATCATGACATTTGTGCTGAAATGCACCTAGAACTTGACCTTATCTGCCTGTCTTGACTCTCTGTACTGGCAACTGACTCTTGGGTGTCAACCCTCCGTTGTTATATCTTCTAGTGCTTTCCCACACTTACCCAGAGATTTTCTATCTTTCTATCTATTCACTTTCTGCATTTTCCCATCTTCCTGGTGAACTACATTCACCTAGTCGGCAAATGACTTAGAACAAACATGTAATCAAGAATTATTATAGAAGCGATAAATACAATCAAGTCAAGGGATGATATCTCCATTGTTGGCTCCCATCCCAAATTGAGCATTCAGCAAAACATCCCTACTCCAAGAAACTCCTAGGTGGAAAACACGCTACTACAAGCTTTTCTGTTTTTCATCTAGGTGATGTTTTTATCTAGATGGTGGACTCAAGTCAATGTAGTTTCAGGTAGAGATTGAAAACAGAGTAGCAAAGCAACTGGTCCATACTCGATTCTCTGAGAGGTCCACATGGGACAGGAGTCCCTCCATTGGTTCATGCAGATTGTGAGTTCTATATCCAAGGTCATCAGCAGACCATATTTTACAAACATTACCTCCACTTAGGATAAATTTGTATCTGGTATTCCTGTAGTAATTACCTTCTGGCTGTACTTTAAAATGTTTAATTCAATTAGACAAATGGAGCCATCGGGGGTTGTATAAATGCATGCTGCAAAGGAAGTGTGCTAGAGGGTCTCTGCATCTTCGGATATGGTTTTGGCAGATGTCCTGATTACAAACACAATCTCTTTAAACATTCAAATTATGTTCTCTTAATGGTGTTTGCCCTCAGTACCTTGGCTGTAATTTACAAGCTGTAAAGTTACAAATCCAATCTGTGGCTGCTACTGTAGGTATTATTGCTCTATTAATACCTATTAAGTCTCTGAAATATATTAAAATTCACAGTCAATGCATTTTTCATGGAAAGTTTCTGGCTAATGCATATTAAATAAAAAGTCTAAAAATCAGGAAGCAAATGACACTGTCTAGAATCAAAAAGGAAAATGAGAAATCTAAATGTGTTTCAAACGCATTATTACATTTGCACAAGGTGAACAAGCTAACAAGAATTTGTAGAAAACCAACCCTTAAAGACATTTCTGTCAATGTTAGCAAGCAAAATAAAATGCAAAACAATTGGAGTGTTACCACTAACTTACATTTCTAGAAAGCATAAATAAAATCTCACGGCTCATTGAGTGCTAAGAAAACTTGGTTATGTCCCTGAATTCTGTGAATAAAACCTCTGACATTTCAGTTTTTGAGTCCATCTGATGGCACTTTGGAACTCCTGCAGCTTTCCAGCTAACAGAGAACAAAATAAGCATCTTTTCAATTAGCAACATGTCTACTATAAGCAAGACGTGAACAAATAACCCACCTCCCAAACATTTAGAAAGAAGAATTCCACAGAAGAGATTTTACTACACAGATCTGAAATTAATGACGGTATAAAAAGACTGAGTGGGACAAAGTGCAGCCAAGTGAGGAGGGAAAGGCAGTTGTTCAGTAGTTGTGACTTTCCAAGATAAGCGATTGAAACTACACAGATTTTACTTGCCTGTTTCATGGATCACGTAAAAATATATGGTTTCACTGAATAAGAAGAATGAAAGAATACCTGATGTGAATTTTCTAACTTGTGATCCCAAGTATACACAGAGGCTGATCAAATAACACAAATAGCAAGTCATGGGCAATCTTTCTCTCCCAGACCTCTGACATGTTACTAATTCCACGTTCCTTTATTTGTGGGATATTTTCAGTTTCGTAAAACCATATTATCAGCAATCAAAGTCCAAACTGTGCCAGAATTCTTGATTTTACCTTTTGTAGATTTTTTTCCCATGATCTTAATTTTGCAGAAAATTTTTTTAGGATATAACAAGCTAAGGAAAAAAAGACAGATATAATGACTATTGCAAAGTAGTCTTATTTAAATAGCGCATTTCATGATTCATAGGAATTTTATCTGTTTGTTTCAATAGTGAGTTAGTTGTACCATTTCCCCTTTACTACTGAATAACTAAAAAAGAAGTCATTCTGTGTCTAGTCAGTACCATCTAAGAAAGGGTATCACACAGGAGCAGTTAGAATTTTCACACTCAAAAGATTGTTATCATGTCAGCCTGCAGGTTTGGTTTATATTCCTTCATGACTATGAACAAAGAACATTTGTAATCATAATAGGAAATTCTGACATCCACAGCAGTGATTAAAAACTGAGTTTTGCAGACCAGTTCTAAAGTTCTGGGTTTTGCAGATCAGCTACAAGCTCATAAAGGAAATTCACAGAATGGTTGAGGTTGGAAGGGACCTCGGGAAGTCATCTGGTCCAGCTGCTCAAGTAGGACTACCCAGATCCATGTCTAGATGACTTCCAAATAGCTCCAAGGATGGGCACTCCACAGCCTCTCAGGACAACCTGTTATTTCTGATGTTCAGAGGCAATCTCCTGTGTTTCAGTTTGTGCCCATTATTTCTTGCCCTGTTACTGGATACCACTGAAAAGAGTCTGGCTCTGTCTTCTTTACGCTCTCCCTTCAGGTATTTATAAACATTTACGATATCCTCCTCTCAGCCTTTTCCAGGCTGAGCAGTCTCAGATCTCTTAGCCTCTCTTCATACACAAGATGCTCCTGTCCTTTCATTATCTTTGTGGGCCTTTGTTGACTCTCTCAGAATGTCCATGTCTCTCTCATACTGAGGAACCCAGAACTGGACACAGTACTCCAGGAGAGGCCTCCTCAGTGCTGAGCAGAAGGGGAAGGATCGCCTTCCTCCACCTGCCGGCAAAACTCATCACAATGCAGCCCAGTATACAATTTGCCTTCTTTGCGTAAAGGGCACATTGCTGCCTCATGCTGAACTCGGTGTCCACTAAAACCCTGAGGTCCTCTTCTGCAAAGCTGCATCTGCACATTCTCCTCCACCATTCTAGTTTTTATCCTTCTTTTTTTTCCCCAGTTTGACAGTGGCAGTACCAGGACATCTGTGCAATCAGCTGCATCAACGACAGCTAGCGATGATGGCAAAATGCAGCGTTATATCACTACACTTCTGCTTCATGAGTTTCTTCTTTAAATAAATGATTAACTGTGGTGTGAGTAACAGGACTGAAGAGTGAGTCAAGCTCATAGAAACTAAATTTTATCTCCTCTTTAGGAACACATAGAAAAGCTCTTTTCAAACAAGTAAATAATTATAAGAATATTCTTAGACATAAGATCTCCATTTTGAGAGAAGAAAGAGGATGTAATTGCTAAAATACAAGTCAAAGAATCCAGAGACTTTGATCCTGCAGCTGGGAATGAAATAGGTCCACAATAAATTCTCAAGAACTTGCTATGCTCATCCCTGATATGAGATGTTTCACTCAACAAAAACATCCACCAGAGTTCTGGTCCACGGATAAAAGAATTAAGCTATTGCTAGCTCCTCTTTCTCTTTGCAGAGCTTTTGTGTCTGTAAGATGAGAAGCTTAATTTTTACCTTGTTTGGGTGCTAGGAGACTTAGGTCATTAATGTTTACAAAGCACTTCAGAGACTTAGATGGAAAGTTGTACAAGAATGCAAACTACTATTAAGTTCTCCCCTATGTTACAAAAACACAGTTGTCTTTTGTCATGTAAATAGAATTCTCAAATATAATAATGACATCTCATTTACCGTGATTCCTAGTATCCTTCCCTCCTTCTCCACCTAGTTCATCCCAGTGACACACAGTAATCTTCAACTCTCTCTAAAAGTGAATGAAAAAAAGTTGCAAAAAACTTCCTCAAACATGAAAGAACATTACTAAAACACCCAAGAAATCAGCAGGCTCTTTACAAACATACAAAGGAGTCAAAGCTACAGGATGCTAGTCCCTAGCATTAAGGATATTTAAGCCTTAATATTTTATGTGTAATGAAGTAAACATGTACAATAATTACTGTCAAAAAATTAACACATTTTAGTGAAGACAAAATGTAGCATTTGATTTAGGAAAAAAAAGCAGTAGGTACTACAGTGATGATTACAGAAATTCAGTCCAAAATTCACTGTGGTTCTTTTTACAGATCACAGTGAAATGTATTTTAGGATACCCTTCATCATTTATTTTTTTTTGGAAGTTTATTTGACTGTAATGCACTGGGCTTGTCTCTTTGAAGCAGTAAACAGTGAACATTTGCAATGTGCAGTTTTGATAAATAGGAATGAGACTGCCCTACTCTTGCAGGGGGTTGAACTAGGTGATCTTTTGAGGTCCTTTCCAACCCCTGAATTCTGTGATTCTGTGAAAAGGGAAACAAGCACAAAAATCAAAAAACATGAGTAACCCCTCCTCATTAACAAAAACTGCAGATTGTTGCCAAGGATGTTTGGCTGAAGAACTAAGAATACCCTCTAGATCTTTCTGAGGTGTACATAAGAACAGTGCAGCTACAGAGAAATACACAAAATCAAAGAACAAATGTTGAAAAATAGCCTGAGGAAATTAATGTCCCCCCTACCCATAAATATGCTGTCTTCTCTTCACAGGCTGACAAGAAACAAGCCAGGAATACATGAATCAATTCAAACAGAAGGTGATGAAAGGTTAGATTAAGAATTGATTTTAAAGTAAAATTTAAGCTTGGATACCAAAATAGATGGGCATAGCTTGGGTGTATGTGAAGATTATCTTTTTCCACCACTGATAACTTGAAGAAAACTCCTATTGATTGGAAGCTACGCGTACTTTCCAGGCATCTTGCAAAAGGGCGCAGTCAACTTTGAAAATGTCTATAGCGGCAGCTTCAACAAAGGAATTCTCCTGTCAGTGCTCACCAGGGCAGTCTGTGTGCTGCTCACACCTTTAGCTCTACATTGCAGCTGTATTACAGGATTTTTTGTTATACTAGGAAGAAAAAACTGTCAGAATTCCTCCCTCATAGGAATTCTTCAATCCTGAGATGTACCTTGATCTTCTCTGTGTGACCTCAGTGCTAGAGGCAGCAATGCAAAGGTCACAGGGTTCAGAAAATGCATGAAGGAGATTAGTGAAGCCCCTTCTTGGAAAGAATCAGGGTATGCTCCTTATAATAAATGTTTAGTGAGTATAGCAAGTCTCAACAAATGAAACTGTAGAGAGGCAGCTTGATCAGATATTCAAAATGCTCCACAATGTACAGTGAATTCAGCAGAACAGTGCTCAATTCTTACTGCTGTGCTCTTTTGTTTACTGGACCTTTTCAGTAGTTGTCTGACAATTCTGCTCTGTTATGTAGACCGAGTTTCACTTAGGGAAACTTGAATACAAAGTGAGTTTCTTACTGGTTAAAAAAGTTTGTACTCACTAATTTCCACTAACACGTCTTTCCTTTCCACAGTATTTTTCATTGTCCATTACTCCTTCATGTAGGAATATCTATTTCCATCCATTATATAATTAATTTTCAATTAGAAAAAAAAAAATCACTATTAATGCATTGTCATTTAATAATGAACTCTCAGGAAAAAGTCTTTCTGAAAGTCAGTGGGCAGGTCACTCAAGGCAAAGCTCTAATTGAGTGCCAGGCTTGCTTCTACAGAGAAGGTCTTCAAACTGTATGTAAAGGAGTATGGGAAGTGTCTGTCTCAAAGGGAAGATGACAAATAGGTCAACATTAATTTCAGTCTCACTGAAGAGATCTTTAAAAATAGCTGTCAGCAGTTACAGAGTGCTACATCTCCCTCATTTATTTAATGCCTACTCTCTGCAATATAAACCTAATTGCAGAAACAATCCATTCAGCACAACATAATTCCAGACTAATAGGTTGCATTGTTGAGCTTTGTAACAGTCTCTGGGGTTTCCTGTGCTGCTGCTGGCTCCTACAGGTTTTCAGAAGAGGACCATTCATACCAGCACTGCTAACAGGTGAAAAACTGCTCAGTCCTGCTTCTGCTTGGCACACTACTGTCTTCAGCTTATTTTCATTGGATACATTTGGATTACAAATGAATCACAACAGATACCAGATACAAAACCCTTCAGGCATATGCTTTGTCATCGGCTGTGGGCCACAGCATCAGATCCACTATATCAAACTGACATGTTCTGCCAACATTCATCATCTTGTATAATTCCATTGCATCATGACCCGAGAAAAAGTGAAGAATTAATTGCCACTAAAGAAATGTAAACCTTCGATTCCAGGTGCTGCTAATTAAAAGAAATTTTAAACCCCCCTTCCAAATGAAGTTAATAACATTTTTTTAATTACTGTATTTGTTTCAAGGCCATAAACTTCATACTGACTCTTCAAGGTTTCAAGCCTGAGGCTTGTCAGCCATGCTCTGAACATATCTTTGTTTTACTTGGTGTGGCTGTGTTTGAAATTCCTCTAACTGACCAGTTGTGTACCCCTCAGTTGTTCTACTTTTGTTTACCTTTGTAGAACCATAGTTTTATATAGGTAGTAGTAAAAAGCAGTTACTCTATATCGATAGAGATACTTATGCCTCTAACACAACGATGCAGTATGAAGAGATCCAGGCCTGGTCCAAGAGCAGGGGCCTTAAGTGGAGACACAGGATGCAGTATAGAGGCATACGGGTATTGGATGACAAAAGATGAAGCATAGACTTGGCACTGGTGACTATAAACAACTCAATCACGATCAGTAACAAAATGTAGACCTGGACAAAACTGGGTTTAAAGGTAGCTAAGAGACCAAAGAAGCTGTATCCTGTACATGTAAAACATATCATCCACTATAAGTTCAGATATATCGTGGAGCTGCAGACCAATGAAGAAATGCAAAAGGTGTAGAAGTGTGTTAGCAAATGTATAAAAATGATCCCGAGTGGTGGATCCTAGAGTGAGGAAGAAGGAACCATTGACATGAACATCCTGTTCCTCCTGGCACACGACTCCAGATGTTGAGTCTCCTACCAGAATAAAACCACTGACCTTGGGACACAGAGGAGCAGTGAAAGTGTGAGCAAAATCCCTCAAAGTGGGGAGAAGCTAAGAAGTGCTTGTAAAGCAATTTTAACTGCTTTATTATTCTTTCTTTTTCTGCAACCAAACTAGACTAATAACAATTCTTGAGCTACACTGCTAAGATTTCAGCTATAAGAATTTTTAAAATCATGGAAATATACATACACACATATATAAAATTGTGTGCTTCCTCTTTGTCAACAAGATTTTAAATGTAGCAGACCAGTGACCCCATTGATGAGGCTAACTCCAAACACTATCTATAAATCACCAATTTCTGGATATCAAGTCATTGACCACTATGGTCTGGATGTGACCATCCAACCAATTAGTTATCCACCAAACAGTGCACCCATCAAAAACCCACCTCTCTCCAACATAGGGAGAAGGATACTGTGGGGTCCCGTGACAAAGGCCTTACGGAAGTCCAGATGGATGACATCCGTAGCTCTTCCCTTGCCCACTGAGGTAGTCACTCCACAGAAGGCCACTAGGTTGGTCAGGCAAGACCAACCTAGTGGTCAGGACAACCCTTGGGCATGTCCTGATTGACGGAAATTACAAACATAGGTCAAAATATTGACAATGGACAAATAGTTCATGCATGGAAGTAAAACCTTAATAGATGTAAGTTTTTAGTTTGGTAGGAAAACTGAGGACTGAAATGTCAGATATTTTAAAATCTCTAGTTTTCTCTTTACAATTCTCGCTATCTCCTTTGAGAACAGTTGAAAAGAGCTTTCATATGATTTAGCTTCCTGCAAGTCAAGAGGCAAAATTGATTAGAGGACCTTTCTTTCCAGTTGCTGTTGTCTATCTAGACAAATTGAATGATGAAGCTCTCAGTTGAGAAGCTTTTCAATTCAGATGCTTGGTGAATTCATACAGTCAAACCCAAACATTCTCAAGTGTTTTCCTCTTTTCTTGTTTCCTGAGCTGTAGTCCTTCAGAATTGCCAGTTCTTCCTAAAAGCAGGACAGAATTCATACATATTAAAACAGTGGATATTATTCAGCTTGAGGAAATAAATGCTAGAAGCTTGCTTCCTTTTAGCAAGGAATGTTGTTAGCCCTCCTTCTTTAATTAACATAATTCCTTAAGTTCATGAACCAGCTTTCAAATTTCTTGATAGGAAATATCAATAATCAGGCAGAAAGTACAACTTAAAACGACTGTAAGCAGTCTTTAAATACATTATTCTGTGCCTGTAAACAGGAATTCCCTTACGGAATAAAACTAATCATTTGATCCGATGTCAACACCAGATTATTCATGGATATGACAGGAGACAGGGAAATGATTCAGATAGAGCAAAACCACATAAATCAGGCTCCAGAGTACACGCAGAGCGCATTCTCCTGAGAAAGGACTTGCAATCAGCTCACTGTACAAAGTAGGTGCAAGTATGAGTAACAGAAGGCAGAATACTTACATGATCTCTGGTACCTCACTGCAACCAAGCAAAGTGAAATAAAGGTCTATGTAAGTCACAGTTTACATTAGCTCACTAGTAATTAAAGTTAGCTGTAGGTCAGTACAGTATTTCACCATTGTTAGTACCACCCTATGCAGAATCTTTTTCAGTTAGGTAAGTAAGTACAGCTATGCCTGCTTCTCTGATTTCTTCACAGGTTATATTAAAGATCACTCAGAAGCATACAAGAAAAAAAGAAAAAAATATGCAGCTTGAAGGGTATAAGTTACGCACTGGACTTGAACCCAGGAGATGCAGGTCCCATTCTCAAGTTTGCTGATGATTTACTGAACGGTATCGGGCAACTTGGTTTTGATTTCTGTGTTTTCCTAAATATGCTTTATCTATATCGTCAGAAATTATTCATGACAGAATTGGCTCTTGGTACTTTTCGTACAATGGGAAACACAATGGATGCTGATCCCAGTGGAGAGCGTCTGTGTACTAATGCCATGCATTACTTAACAGCTTAGATAATGAATTTTCTGTCACAGTTAATTGTCCTACAAGTAAAATGTATCAGCTCTTTCCTACAACAGTCAGCCTGTCATTTCAGTTGCAGCCAGGGAGGAGAAAAAAAAAAGGAAAACCAAAACATCCCAGCAAACATTAGAAAAGAAACAGCAAAGACCACCGTTTTCCTGCTTTGGTTTGTCTTGGTAGCTGCAGTTGTACATGCTACTAATCCACCTCTCCTCTTGTAGTTACTGGAGAGAAGTCTGCTCTCCTCTGCTGGCCAGCAGCTGGTATTCCACTTTTCACACCCACAAAATCAAGCACATTTGTTTCAAAGTTAACAGCACTGAAAATACATTCAGAGAAACACAGTAAGAGTGGGTAATTAGACTCTATTTCTCAACAAAAATAATGTCATCCAGTATGAATGAACACTACCTTAGCACACCTATCCAGACAAAATATAAACCATCATACTTCAAAACACACTTCAAATGAGGTTCAAATTATTCCTAAGGTATTCAATGCACTCTGACAGTTTAAAACTTGCAAGACATTTCTGCAAAACAACACTAAAATAAGTTACTTTAAGTATAGATTGGTTTTACATTATTTTAATGAAAAATGATGAGAATTCATATGTAGTCTGAGCAGAACTAACATGTCAAGGTTGAATTTAAAGGAAGTTTTTTTGGATAAAATATCAGTGTAACCAGCTCCATTGGCAGCCATATATATAGCATGGATTTACTTTAGAATCCATCAGACTTAACCATACCGTGTTCGCGTTCTCCATTCCAGCAAAGCAAAGCTAACATTCTGAACTAAAACAGGAACGGATTTTTATTGGTAACATTGAAGGAAATGCATCATCTATGGTGATTCATGGTGGAAAATGCAGCTACCTGCTGGTGATGCCTCAAGAATCATGACTTGACTCTTAACAACCTTTGCTATCACTGCTGTGCCATTGCATAGATTCAAATACAGCACACGATGACTTTCTACATTACATATACATGAAAAGAGGATAGATATTTTTGTTGTTTTATTATTTACTCTGCCCATTGGGCCCTTTTGCACCACTTCACAATTCAGAACGT
This sequence comes from Baryphthengus martii, assembly GCA_013396935.1. Taxonomy (NCBI): domain Eukaryota; kingdom Metazoa; phylum Chordata; class Aves; order Coraciiformes; family Momotidae; genus Baryphthengus; species Baryphthengus martii. The sequence goes on from VWZK01009231.1 coordinate 42,655, forward strand.
CAAAGTCACACATTATAGGTGAAATAACACACTTGGATTGTTAGGTAGCGAATGACAGTCAGATATTTAGAGTTACAAATAAAATGCTGGGGGAGAAACAAACAAACAAACAAACAACAAATCTTTGCCAGTCTATGAAGACTACACAACATACAGATGTATCAAGTTACTTATGGCTAATCATGTGATGACCATAGTACTAATAATTTTCAATAGAGATAGTAGAGCTATATCACCAAATGCATTCTGATTATTTCAAATAGTTATGATGCCTCAGTATCAACTGTAGAGAAAAGCCTTTGTACTTGGTAAGTCTTCCTTACTAAATCAGAGATTAAAAAAATAGCTTCTCTGCTACTGCAGTGAGATATTTTATCTACATTTACTACAAAGTGAAAAAATACCGGAATTCTAAAAGTGCTTTTAAGTACTGCAGTTTTGATTAGCAGCAAAGATGTATTTCATTTACTTAGTCTGTTCAATTGTAAATGAGTGTGTATATAAAATGTATACAAATGTACATGACACATTATATATACACAGATCTACATAATGTGTGCCTAAAGATAGACATATAATATACAGACATTTTGAAACAGCAGCAAACCCAGCTGTTTTTAAAGTAACAATCATTTCACAGAAGCTATGCTATTTGCAAATAATTGCTATTAACCTGGCACACCAGCATGAGAATTTGATACTAACTGAATGTAAGTAGAGAAATTCCTTTTAAATATTAAAATCATACTGACGGTGTTTAATCTGTTTCTAATTCTGGTATAGCAAACGTACATATATTTTCTGTCTGGTCGTATTACAAAGTTCTTTTTCTTCCCATAGAAGACATACATGGATATATAAATGAGGTTACAGGCCTTGAACTATCAGTTCAGAAAACCTGACTCTGCAACAATTCTCTACTTTGTACTTTAGGGACTTACGTTTTCCTCCCAATGTACAAACCTGGAAGCACCTCTCACAACGTTCATTGTAAAGTGCTTATGCTGTAAACAAAGCTAAAATGAACAGTATCATCCTGAAATATCACGTGAGGTCTCTTGAAGCTGCCCCACATTGATATTCCATCGAGCAAAGCTTGCCCCTTTGGTATTCAGACAGCCTCAGAGAAGTACAGGCAGGGTGACTTCATCAGGAATAATTCTGAACCCTTTCCTCAGTATTACAAGTTCACCTCTTTTGCTGGATAGTTCTTTGTTCCCCTCGGATAGTAGAAATACCTGGGGGAAAAAAATATTGGTAATTAATATCTATTGAAGATAAGAATTTCCCACTATTCACAGTCACTAGGTATGGGATAAATCTTTGTGCTAGTAGCAAAAGACTCATGTACAAGCACGATGCAGAAGCCAAGGAACCTCAGAAGTCTGTAAAAAGAAATATTTTAGTTGAGGGTTTACAACAGGGTTTAATGCAAAAATCTCTGGATGAACTTCTATCATTTATGCTACACACAGGGAATCAGTTCATCTAATGATCCTCTGACTCAAAATTTATGGACTAGTCCTGCACTGCACACAAATAGGATTAGAGCAGCGTGATGCAAAGGTCTCCCACAGCTAATCAATGAGGCCTGAATGCAACACAATGTATTTGTGGGCCAGCTTTAACTTATCTTGCTGATGTAACGCTTCCAGAGACTTCACTGCTATTGAGAACTATTTGAAAGAAAGTCTTTAGCATCACTACTTTCTCCTTTTCTAACTCCTCTTCAGTCTGCTGGATGGAAAATCAGCACAGAAAGCGATGGAGCTGCTTCTGTCAGCTTTATATAGGTGAAAATGGACTCGCAATTGTAATATATTGTTATAATTATTCTATGAAAATACGAGGTAAGACTTCTTCTCACAATCAAGGCCGTGAGAAAACAACACGTTTCTTTTTTTGTCTCAAAACTCCCCCAGTCCCCACGCCAAGAGTAAGAACTTATCTGAAATTTGCCCTGACTATGCAACACATGTAACCCAGATATTCAAAGTCCTTTCAAACATTCCTCTACACACATGGTCCCTCAGAAAGCAGAGTGTTCTTTTGATCCCTGAAGTACTGAAAGATATGAAAACATGCCAGTAATAAGGAAAGGAAAAATAAGAAAAATAATTTGTAGTTTTGCACACACACTCCAACACATGGAGACAGAAGCCCCTAAGCTGAAAGATTGTTATTAAAAGTTGCAAAGTCAAGCGTACATAAGAAAAAAAAACAACACAGAGACTGAAGGCTGACAGCAAACTTTCATTTAGCCCCCTATGTGGATAACATAATCCTTAATGGGCCCTGTAGCTACACAAAAAGTAAAATCATAGAACAGTTTGGGTTGGAAAGGAGTTTTACAGATACTAAATCTTGGTATGTCAGTTATTCCTTCTTTTTACAGAATTTTCAGATGAGTAGTCTAAAGTAAAAGGTTTCAGAATAACTTTCAAAACCGGCTCTGACACAGCAGTGAGGCCAAAGAGTTCTCTTTATGGAGCACCATGTCAGAAACATGAACTTTCTACTGGGAGTTATGCTAGCAAAGAGGCAGTCATCAAGGACAAGCGACACAAGAGTATTTAGAGGAACTCTGTGCCTCTTAATACTATACTGACATCCCAGAATAGCTTTTATACCTTAGACTGCTCTATCAAAACAATGTGCAATTCCTTCCGCAGTTGCAGTCCTGAAGAATGTCTAGACACAGTTTAAAAGGATTTATCTCTGTACGGCCTTGATTTCTAAGCACCACGGCCAATCTTGTCTTTCATTTCTTCGAAAACTTTAAGATTGTCTTTCCCTTCACCAAATAGTTCCCCAAATGCCTTTCAACAGTGCCTTGCTGTGACATGCAGAGGTATTGCATTCTTCTCAGCTAAACTGCCCTAGTTGGAGTAAACTATTCCAGCTTCAAACAAACAAACAAAAATTCCTCTTAACTTCAACTCAAAGTTGCAGTTGAGTTCATAGCAGCTGTAGAAGACACAGCTCTGCTAGCACAACAAGGATTCCAGACTACATTGAGCTTCCTGAACCATCTTGAGGAGGAAGGTGCTGTCTTATTGGACGTTATTTGATAGACTTTATCTGTGCTCTATATAAGAAGTCTGCCAAGCAGACATCTCAGACACGCAGAACACAGTCTCAAAGTAAATTTTTTCCTCAAATTGGTAGAAAGACCTGCTTCAGAACTGCAAGAACAAACCAGTCTTATCTCAGCCAAACAACAGATGCTTCTCCTCAAAGATGGGAAGCTCAGATAAGAATGTCTGAGAGCTCAGGGCATGTGATCTCCGCAAGGGATCAGAGCCATCTGCCTAGTGTTGAAAACAGTCATTCTCATAGTTCAAATGCTGACAGAAAGCTTCATAAACACGTACTTTTTCTACAGACAGGGTGGACTCCAGGCATTTCCACTGTCAGGAGACCACTTAATTCTGTGTATTCATAACAGAACTGTATCAACGACTCAGTATCTATCAGTTGGCCAAAATTCAGGCCAGGTGCTCCTTCTTTTTTTTTTTTTCCATCAAGAGATGAAACCCACCTTTCCACATATCTCATTGCTAAAGAAAATCTTCAGCTGAGTGAGGGGAGAGGTGCTGCGTCAATGACAGTCCTATCTCATGATCAGATTATTCTGGTGCTTGCACCAGATGGACCCTTGTATCACTTCTCTGTTCTGTACAATGCGATGTCATTAATTACAGCCATGTTCTACATCTTTTATACCTAGGAATCCTGATACTAGCCAAATCTAGTAGCCCTGATGCTGACTAAGTGCTAGAGCAATAAACAGTTTCTGCTACAGTTCCTATCATTCTGATTCACAGGGGAAATAAAGGCCTAAAAAAGACTCACTAATGAAATGGGAAAAGTGTTTTATTATGATATTCTAGTATCAGAAAAATGCAAATTCTTTTTCTGTGGCATTACACTGCTGGTCGTCACTGAAGTGACTAGAACATTCCTGCAATTCTCTAAAAATCCAGTTAGCAGTAAATTTTTCGCACCCAGCCATCTGATTTTACCATGCACAGCTGCTAATAACCTAGGATCTAGGGCATACACTTTTCCTAGTTTCTAAGTCCTTATTTCTCTAGAGCTCCACTGTACCATAAAGATGACTTATGGCACGTGTTGTTCTGAGCACAGCCAATGTCAGTGGTAAAAATTATGTCTCTAGCAAGCGTGAAAAGGTGCAGTGTGACTATCACCATGTGCAGTGGTGAACTCTATCCAGCAAGTGTCTTTTAACTCATCTCTTAACCAAAGATTCCACTGTCACTGGAACACTCTCTATTCATCAATGTGACAGGGATTAGTCACTGCCTTACCGTACGAGCTGGATGAAATAGAAGCTAGGACCAACCCTGATCCCATGCTTTCATGTTGCTTCTTTTTTCCAATTTCTGTGGAATCTGTGACCTGGGAAAGATTGGCCAATACTGCCTCTTGGTGGAAGGACAGCTAACTCAAAAGACGTAGAGAATGTTGGTCAAAGACTTGCAGCTACCATGGATGTTTAGGTCTTTTCTGCTTCCCACTCCACCAGTGAGCAGGCTGGGAATGCACATGAAGTTGGGAGGGGACCCAGCTGGGACAGCTGAGCCCAACTGACCAAAGGGATGTTCCAGACCATATGATGTCATGCTCAGCAATAGAAGCCAGGAGAAAGAAGAAGGAAGGGCAGCGGGTTGGAGTGTTGAGAGTTATGGGACTTGTCTTCCCAAATGAGTGCTGGGCATGATGAAGGCCTCTTTTCCTGGCAATGGCTAAGCATCTGCCTGCCGATGGGAAGTAGTGAGTGAATTTCTTCTTTTGCTTTGTTTGCACAAGTGGCTTTTGCTTTACCTATTACACTGTCTTTATCTCAAGCCAGGAGCTTGCCCACTTTTACCCTTCCAATTCTGTCCTCCATCCCACTGCAGGGAAGTGAGCCAGTGGCTCTGTGGTGCTGAACTACCAGTTGGTGTTGAACCACAACACAGCTACAGCACTCAGATGAACACAACTGCTGCCTCTGACCATTGTTGGTTTTGTCTATTTATAATTTATTTTTTTTCATAGAGCTAAGCTTCTGCCCAGATTAAGTTTCTTAATGCATTTTATTAAAAATAGATCTCTGCACCAATTTGGGTATTACATGTCTACTTCAATATAAAAAAGCATGATGAAAGTTCAAAACCAGTATCCATTGTCCTATTCATGAACAGGCTCACAAACGAGGAGCTTGCCTCTTGTGCAGTATATTAATCAGAAGGAGAAAAAAAAAAAGAGAGAGTGGCACAGTGGATGTGAATAGAATAATTTTTAAGCATTACAGGGGGGTTTTAATGCATGTTTACCAAATTTCTGTATAAATAAGTAATACAATTGGAGTGCTGAGTAATTTCAGGAGATTAGTGATAAATGGGCACAAGTTGATTATTCAAGATAAAGCTGAGGGGTCATTATCCTCAGCTGGTCATTAATCCCCTTGAAATGACAGGTATTGAGACAGTAATTACTATTATAATGAAAACTGGGGAAAAAAAAATATATGACATTTCTCTTTTACAAAGCTGTCTCAGTTTCTAAAGAATTCATGTTTCTCTCATCACCCAACAAAGTTGCCTGAATAATTTTTAACCCTTCATACAGTTTATTTGTCCTACTACAATCTTCATGTCATCACCTCACTTAAGGTTTTGGTTTCTCATTGTATATTCCTGGAAATCTGGGGAGCACAGCAACAGTGATGGGAAAGACAGACAATGTACTCAAATCCCCCCAAATCAGAAAATAAATAAAAAAACCCAATTTTCAGAATGTTTTCTCTGTAACGTGTGCTCCACCAATCTCCACAGGAAGTAGATTGCACTGTTATGCTATATGCTATCTAGCTGTCTATTCTGCATTTAATGGTGATGTTAGCAATGGCACACGCCCCGTGCCATTGCACAGCAGCTGTCCAATTCTTTGTGCCAAAACAGCACTCATTTTGTAGCCTTATAACATATGGAACTGATACTGTCAAGTCAACTCAGTCAGAAACCATAAGGAAATTTGGCCCTAAAAATTGAGAAACGTATTTAAAAATTTGCAGCTTCACAAAAAAAATTTGTGGTGTTCTGATGCTCTGTCTGAAGATGTTTGAGCCCTTCGAGTTCTTCACGTTTCTATTAGAAACGCAGTATGGGCAGAAAGGAAGGAAATTTGTTTCCTGCTGTAAGAGTCGGTCCAAAGAACAGTATTGTCTCAACATTGTCATCAGAGACTTGGACAATCAGGTACCCCAAAACTTAGGCTAACATCTTGACATGAGTCTGCAGCGGCCTACCTGAGACGCAGTTACTGATCTACAGAATGGAATGCAATCTCCATGGATACCGAGGTACAAACACCCTGGGAAGAAGAAATTGCACGGTACGAGGAGTACGGTACCATTCTTCGTTACCTGGTACAAGGAGTTNCTGCTAGAAACACACTCATTCTGTTTCCACTGTGAAAGAGCCTACACATCATTACAACTTCCCATCTGAGCAACTGAAAAACTCACTCTGAAATGAAAGCTTTTAAAATAAGCTAAGAAAGTTACAAAATAGGTGTATTGCTCTATATGTTGCTAAAGCAAACAAGATACAGATATTCACGACTCCTAGTACATTTTTCTAAAGTTTTTCTGTAAACACTTTTCTAAAAAGGGGATCCCAGGAAAGCTACAGGATTATACTGAGTTTCTTCTGAAAAATGCTTCCAAAATGTTTCACTGTGTATAAAAGAAAGGAAGTAGAGCAAGTCTCAAAACAGTTTTAGGCAAGAATGGCTGCTAGGATGTTGGTCTGAGGGCTGCAAACCAAATTCTGTGTGGTGGGATAAAACCAGATAGTGGTGGCCACTAATGTGCAGCCTGGGAGACTGATTTGCTGTTCTAGCTTGCTTAAGCTGTTTCGAGCGTTTGAGGTGACACCTCCTGATGTACTTCTGCTAGTCAAATGAATCATTCCATACTGGACAGCTATGGAAACTGGACAGTTTGGCTGTTTGGAGTGAGCGTGAGAAACAAACAAACATAAAATTGCTTGAGTTTTGAAAGCTCTGAGCGAAACCAAGCAGAGCGTACTTTAGAAAACACGGCAAGTCCTCTGGAAATAAAGACAGGTTTTTGACAGCCAAGGCCAAAGCATGGTCTGTCAATTTTTCATAAGAGAAGGAAAAAAATGTTATTTGGAAGTGGAATCGTGTCTGAAAAAGAAGTAATGTAACAGTGACAGGGGAACCAAACATAATTACGTGTCACAGCGGTTAATAGGATTCAAAAGCATAGTGCAAAATCAAGTTGCTGGTGACACATCAACAAGTGGGTTGCAGTCTGGGTGTTTTGTACCTGTCAGCTAAAGCCAGGACATGCTAGAGTGACAGACATGCAGCAGGGTGTGGGTCAAAGTCTACTACAATAGCTGCACATGCACATATTAACAATTCTAAACTAGCAGAAAAAAAATCTAGGCAACATAATTCTAAACTTCTGAGGAGATTCATACCTATAAAGAGACTTCATTCCATTCCTTTCACCCACTCCAAAATCAATTTTCTTTGCTACAAGTCCCATGAAAAAAAAACACCAATCAGCACTGCCTTTGGATAACATATTCTCAGTGCTGCTGAAGAAGTTGCATGGCTCAGGGGAAGCACAATGTGACTTACAATTTTTCTGTGCTCCTGGGAAAATCAAATACACAGCACAGGCATCATTGTGAAGAAGGATTCTAAGTGCTGCCCTTCTCCAGGCTTTGCGTACGTGTGGAAATGTACAGCTTGCTCTTTTCCCCATTTCCTTCTGCAGGATGAACATAGCATGGAGAAAAACAAGCCCTTCCCATACGGCTATGAAGAATATTGTCTTTGGTCTCCTCTAAAATAAAATGTCCGAAAGTGTAGAAAAATGACTTAAGATTGTACAGAACAACTGCTCTCTAGAGCAGCACAGCCGAAAAATAAGTAGTCCCAAATAAATCAGGAAAACCTGGTATTCTGTGATTTTCATTAATACATCTCTTATCTTTATAGTAATTCACATAAAATACTTGAGTTCATATTCAGCACATAATTGCTTCGTTATAGTTAATTGAGTAAGATGCTTTTTGCTGGTCTGTTTGTGAGATAAATGTCTATACAGCTACAACACTTTTATACACTTCTAATAAGACTTGCTAGATCTTGATGTCAAAAGGGAGAGTCTTTTCTTTTTTTGTAAGTTGTGTGCTATTTTTTTCTACAGCACCAAATTTTGGGAGCTTGTAATTAGGACAAAAATTTAAAATACTTCAAAACATTTATAAACACATTTGTTAGACCTCAAGGCCACAAAAGTGATTTGTAAACATGATTCAAGTATATCCTGAAGGTTTAAAGAATGAATTATTATTTTATTTTGGGAGTGCTGAATAATGATTTTTCAATACTTACAGCTGGCAGCTGCAAGACACTTGTACACTGGAATTCCAATTTAATGAGAAGTCTATAAAAATATTCAGACTAACATTTGAAACTTTTCAAGCTATATGACAATCCATAGAGATAACTTTGCAGAGATAACAAATAACTGAAAAATACTGCTGAGGTACCAGGTACTATAAATAAACCTAACTGCAGTCCTCCAGGCTTTAAAATGTTGATTACTGCAAAGACAAGGAACAGACTTACTTAGTGGAAATAGTGATTTTTTAATTATTTTTTTTCACTAAAGAATATCTGAGATGATAAATAACAGGCTAGCAGGTAAAAAGAATGAGAAATGCTAAGCTTGTGTTGTGGACTGTAATGATGTTTTTTCATATATTTTCTTTCCTGTGTTACTCAAGGGTTCCCTGCAGGAAAGATACACCATCTCCAGGATAAGGCATTTGCCGAGTTTCGAAGACTGTCAAATTTTTTTCATCCCCTGTACTTTTCAGCTAGCAACCACTTACTCTGTGCTGTACTCAGGTATTTTACTAAACATGTCAGTTCCACCCTTTCAACCCTATTTATTATAATGAAATATACTTCTATTTAAATAAAACTTTTGTTCAGTTGTGGCTTTCAATGGGAAGATTGTGAGGAAATTGCTGCCAAACTTGTACCATACTATCATCTGAATGAAGAAAACAGATGTCACCAAAAAAACCTGCTTAGATTAGTTAATATGTCTCACAAATTTCTTCCTGTCCATGCATCCACACGAAAATGTATTGCACTAAGCTTACAGTGACATTTCAATCATGTGATATAGTTGGTTTCAGCACATCATAACCGACTTTTTCTTTTTAATTTGAACAGACTTACCTGTCAGAAGTGAAATTGTAATAACCATTTTCCTCCAGAATCTCTTCGATTAGAGCCTACAAAATAAAAGAAATTCATTTCAGTAAATTATCTTTATTAGAAGTATTAAAACAATACACAGAGGTATATTTATAGCTTACCTGCAATTGTTCATATGTCATCCCTTCTTCTATGTCAGAAATGCCAACAATACCTTGAAGTAAAAGGCAAGCAATGTTAGACTACTAAACCTGGGGTTTATGCTCCCTCATCGGTTTCTTAGCAGCTCCACTACAACTATGACAACAGAGAAACTTCATTAGCAGTAGCTTATTCCACTGACCACAATCACCTCCTGCCAGGGTGGGAGGCATCTTACAGCAGGATGTGAATATCTGAAGCACAAAATGTTATCACCTTTTAAAAGAGTTCTGATGGAAGAATGTTTTAAATACTTGAACACAGCAATGCAACTTTCTCATTCTTCTCCACTTACAATGTATAGTGGACAAAAGTATTCTTTGCAGAGTAAGAAATTTAAAAATTAGACACTGAGCATCTGAATAAATTGCATTGTTGCCTTTGGGAACACAATAAAGCTTGGATTTAGATGATTGTTAAGGACTCATTTCCAACTCAAGTATCACTCTTGACACCTAACATTCTTTTTGGATTTTGCAAGAAGCTGTGGAACTGATTGCTCATTTCAACACAAGTCCAGCAAAACCAAAATTTATCACCCTTCTTTCTGGCACTGGAGTTTTTAAGGTTACTTTGTCCTCTAGTCCACAGATTGTGACATAGCTTTTCCTGTATTTGGAAGATTGGAAATGGCACACACCAAATTACAGGCTGCACTTTTCCCTTATGTCCAGTGCGCAAAGTGGGATATGATGAAACAAGTTGCTCAACTAGCAAGCCTGGCTTCCCCCGCTGCATGATGCCAGTGATGGTAGGGCTGGTTAAAAATGGAGTACAGGATTTGCCATGCGGAGCATCACTAATCCAAAGTGTACTTCACCGAATCACAGAATGTTACGGGTCGGAAGGGACCTCTGGGGATCATCTAGTCCAACTCCCTGCCAGAGCAGGACCACAGGAACGCGTCCAGGCGGGTTTTGAAAGTCTCCAGAGAAGGAGACTCCACAACCCCTCTGGGCAGCCTGGTCCAAACTCTGTCACCCTCACTGTGAAAAAGTTCTTCCTTATGCTTACACGGAACTTCCTATGCTCCAGTTTGCACCCGTTGCCTTTTGTCCTATCATTGGATGTCACCGAGAAGAGCCTGGCTTCGTCCTCCTGACACTTGCCCTTTCCACATTTATAAACATTAATGAGGTCACCCCTCAGTCTCTTCTCCAAGCTAAAGAGACTTAACACTATTCATTTTTTAAATTGTATATCCATATACTTTACATTACATAGATGTGGCCTAGCACGTAGCATTTCACTCCCCAAGTTTGTAGGGCTTGATCTAGCTAGGTAATTAAACACAACAGAGGAACATGTAGTTTAAACAGCATTTGTTTAAAAATCGTGTGCAAGGACAGGTAAATCTGAAGTAGGACATTTTTGTTATAAACATTTCTACTGATCTTCATGCATGAACCATGTGCTATTTGCATCTGATATTTCTTTGTAATTCTAAAGTATACTCTCTTAAACTAGTGGAATGTACCATCAGTTGTAGCCTGCATATCTTACAAGGAATTAAGCAAAACAAAAAAAATAAACAATCAAACAAAACCCCTGATAATAAAAATCAGTATAGCCAACATAATTTTACTGTGTTTAAAGACAGATCTTAGAGCAGCAATTCCTTCTGCTTTGATACCATACACTTTATTAGAAATACCTATGTGTCACTACAGAGGTTTTGCTGCTTTCTTTACCTTTTTTAACAACAGGAAGCAACGTATTTCCATCTGAGGAGAGAAGTGCCACATGCCAATCTGCTGTGAAGAAGTTGGGCTCAATCATTTCAGGAGAACCCTGCAGCAGCTGGGGATGGGACACATAAATAAATAAATAGATAAATAAATAAATAAGACAAAAAAGCAAAGTACACCTGAAATCTCTACCCTTCTTGTCTGCCAGAACCGCCTATGAGGCAGTTTACCTTCTTCTACGTCTCCCAGTGCAATCAGAAATCAAAGGAGATTTCAATACTTTCAGATTAGTGAAAAAGTGGTGAACACAATTATGGACATCCTACCATCTTCTCTCCAGAAACACTGATGGAACGTTGCATGCTGCCAATCTGCACTTAGTACAAAGCACTGAGTTCTTTAGACTATAGGAATAAAATGTCATAAACTATACATTTGTGTGAAGATAACCAGTGAATTGTACTCACTCGAACCTAGGAGAGAAACAGCTAATGACTGATTTTCAAAACTGGGGTTTCAAGTGAAATTGTTAGTCCACATTCAAGTGGTATAAATCCCATCAAAGGGATCCCAGCACTTCTGAAGTTAGTTCAGCTCCTTGAGTATGTGAAAAAGGATGCTGACATTAAAAATATCTAGTTTTGAAAACATTCACTCTGACATGAAAATCTTTGTGGGCAAGAGGGAAATTCCAGTTACAAAACCAGAAGAATATTGATGGAAGACCTTTACGCTACCACTGATCAGTGAAGGAATCTTTTTGTCTGATATTCTGATAAGGTCTTCTAATTCAGCATAGTTAAAATCCCATTATTTTTAAATTTTATTTGCAGAAATTGCACAATCTCTTAACAACAGTTGCTGGAAGAGTTCAAACTAAATCTTTCTTCTATTTAGGTGGTTCTTATTACCTCCATATGATATCCATGTTATACAACATATTTATAGTGGTGACTTTGGTAAAATAGGTACCATTTATTTACTGATACTTATCAATTTTTCATCCTTCTAACTGTGCTTTTTGTTGTTGCTTTCTCTTACTAGTTTCTTAATAGTTTAGAAGGCCAATGGCATCCTGGCCTGGATCACAAATGGTGTGACCAGCAGGAGTAGGCAGGTGATTGTGCCCCTGTACTTGGTACTTGTGAGACCGCACTTTGAGTCCTGTGTCCAGTTTTGGTCACCACAGGATAAGGAGGACATTGATGTGCTGGAGCAGGTCCAGAGAAGGGCAACGAGGCTGGTGAGAGGTCTCGAAAACATGTCTTATGAAGAGAGGCTGAGGGAACTGGGGTTGTTTAGTCTGGAGAAGAGGAGGCTGAGAGGAGACCTCCTTGCTCTCTACAACTACCTAAAAGGAGGTTGTAGCAAGGCTGGTGCTGGTCTCTTTTCCCAAATCACTAATGATAGAACGAGAGGAAATGGCCTCAAGTTGTGCCAGGAGAGGTTTAGATTGGAGAAGAATTGAAGAAATTCTTTCCTGAGAGAGTGGTTAGGCACTGGAACAGGCTGCCCAGGGAGGTGGGGGAGTCACCATCCCTGGAGGGGTTTAGATGTGGCACTTGAGGCTCTGGTCTAGTGGTTAGGGATGCTGGGATGAAGGTTGGACTAGGTGATCCTGGAGGTCCTTTCCAACCAGAGTGATTCTATGATTCTACGATTCTGTAAATATTTCCTTCAAGGTAGAAATGCCCAGAATCACATTCAGCATTTCAAACATCTTCAATTTACTACCATTTACTTTTCAAATAGTGTATTTCTTTCCTTTTCTTTGGGTTTAAATCCAATAGCTTTGAAGGTGACATAATTTTACAGATGAAAATATTTATAAATTCATAAATAGGTTCCTTTATTTCTGGGCATTTGAAAATTAGGTTAATTTAATAATAAACATTTCCTTTTACTTACTCTATTTTTGCACAATCCTTTCCTAAAAACATCAAGTCAATACATAATTAGCAAATATTCCCTTAGATTTAACGTTAAGGCTGAAATACAGGAATTGTTTAACGTAAATCACAGCTTGATTCACAGGACAGTAAATTGGCATGAAACTGATGGCTCAGAGAGGCATCTTTAGCTATCTTCCAAATTTAATGATATTGTAAAACAATCTAAACACTAAGCAGCCACTTTCTATGGAGCTTAAACATCTCAGATTAATTTTTACAGAAGTTCAGGAAGGATTTAGCATTTAGGGTCAGTCCATTCCATAGCAAACAAGGATTTAGAGGATTCCACAATTGAGAGCAAGTAGATGACAATCAGATTAGATTACACAGAGGAATTATGTGAATGAGAAGAAATCATCTTTATCATCAAATTGTAGATATGGTAACATGCCTCATAACTGCATCGTCATCAATTAAAAAATGAAATATATTAGGTTTCACAATCTCTCACAGCATGCAGATGCTGAGGATGTCCTTTCAGATCCTCTGCTGACTACAGACTTCTTAGGAGAGTTTTCAGAAACATTTCAAAACGCTGATCTGATATTAGTCGTCGGCTCACACTTTGTTGGAAAGCATCCGGTGTGTCATTGGAAAACATGTAGGCATGGTTCTTTAGTCATGCCATTCCTCAACAGCTGCACTATTTTTAAACTGATGACACCAAACTGTTGCTGACACTCTCTGCTACCATGGGATGTATTCAATATACTCTGGGCCAGTGCTTTTTTAAAATTCACAGTTTAGGGATCATAGTTCGAGTAGGAATACATTCCAAAACATGAATAATACTGGGAAACTAATAACAAATTAAAAACTTACAGAATCTCCACCAGCCTTTGTCATAAAAAGTTACACTTTCCTCCCTCTTCTCATTTGGAGCTCTGCTAGGATGAAGTCTGCTTTTGCATATCAGGAGATAGCAGGTCCTTTCCGTTCACAAAAAATGTTCTAATGATCAGACACAAACTGGAAACCAATCTGTAGAAATTGTTTACTAAAGAAGCCTTCATATTTTCCAAATCAAGGGTAGATAAAGAATATTATAAATATTTCCTTTTAAAAATGGAATCTTACACTTATATTTTCGTGATACTAATATTAAGAGCTTAATTCAAATAGAGGAAGTGACAAAGCCCACCACAGGTAGTAATTGGTGTACTACACCTTTTTCATTTCTGATTTCAGATTACAAGGATTGCTCTGCTGACTGAAGAGGGACTTCTTGAATCTCTCAATGATTCTCCTTTTCAAGTTGCATTGCACAGCTGGAGGAAGCTACATGAAACAAAGAAACAGATGTTTTCACCACTCAGTTACACCTGCCACAAAGATGACCTAATCAGCAGGTCCATTATTGAAGAAAGTAGCTGCACTTCAAAATCAAACATAGATACTGGATAGCATGGTGAGAAACAACAGCACAACTCTTGATTTAATGACACATTTTAACGATGCTCCTTAGTTTGCCCATTCTGTTAGGCTTGGCATACCACAGAACTTCATCCCTCTAGCCTTGAAGGTAAAGTTCATTATAATACAGGTAATGTCAGATTTGTCCCCCTGATCAAAGTGCTGGTATTCGGGACATTTTTCTACAGATGAAGTCAATAGAACATTAGACTAGATTGCATCTTGGCTACAATGAGTAACTCCAGCTGATATTAATGGAACTTCAAGAAGCCTAGACCTTCATTCAATGTGTGTAGAACAGCTTCAACAGGGTCTTCTAAGGTCCTTGTATATATCTTAATATATTTCAGAATGATTTTTTCTAGAAGCTTGTACATGAAGCAAAATTGATTTTGTATATTTTTCTCCTGAATTTTTTGGATGAAAAAGTACACATCTTTCAACTATAGTTACAAAAGAAAAGCACAGACATGTTTTGTTTTAAAGTCATCAGACATCAAAGGAGGTCTCTTCCTTTGATCTTTGAGATTTCAAAATCATTTTTATGCTCCAACAGTAAATGCTTCAGTTGTTGGTCACTGCAATGACACCAATCCAGTCTGATGACAATTCTATGGGGTGTACTACCCATGTGTTGCTTCTGTGTAGTTATTTATACCTGCCTACAGTAGAAAACTATGATTTTCTACCATATAGTGTGTATTTTATAACCACACCATTGATGCAAATTCACAAAGTGCTATCCTGCTGAATTCAGGAAGCTTTTTGACTACTCAGGGAAGGTCTGACCACGAATAACTCACATTTAAACATTGTCACAATGCACATTATAAAGATTTTTTTCCTGTTCCTACTATTAGACAACTATAAATCTGGAAGAGCTATATTGGCCTCACAGGAGTCCTGATCTGCTCTGACAAACCAGGGATCAATGTTCTATCCTAAGCATCCTTCATCAGCCAGCTGGATGCATACAGCTTTTTGTTACAGACAGATACTACTCTCTTCTCATGCAAATAAGGCCTTACACATGTGCTTTAAGACAGATATTGAATGTTCCTTATCCTACAAGTGAGGAAAACAAATGCTGTCTTAGGAAAGGCCTGCAAAGACACACTATAGACTAACTGCTGCTGCAAGGGACCACATGCAGTTAAGGTACCATGGGCATACTGTGATATTCTGAAGCAAAAGTGGTAAAGAACAAGTCCACTGCTTGAGAATCTCAGAGTTGCCTCAGGCACTAGTGTTCAGTTTTGTTTTAATGAAATCAGGTATCAGATGAGTTGGGGAGGGGGAAAAAAAAAAAAAAAAGCCCAAGGATTTACATAATACTTTTTAAAAAGCCTTCTCTTAACATTGTTTTCCAGAGATCACTCTGACTCTTGTTCCCATGGAAACTGGATTAGGCTGCTGGCAGCCAAGAGCTAACAGACAAGAACTCTCCCTTGTAGCTTTCAGTTTAGAATTGGCAGATAAAATATGCCACAGGATTTTAAAAAACAGCTATGTGTTATACAAAATATTCTACCCCTGATTTGTAAGAACATAAACAAGTACAAGAGAAGGACATAGTACGTGGCGAACAAGTACAGGTATGGCTTCTCTGCCTTCCCCTTCCAAAAACAACTGGCACCAAATCCATCAAAGTTGTTACTACTGCTTCCAGTGGTCAATTCTGAGCGAGCCTTTGAGTTGCGGGTAGTCTTCAGTTATTGGGCACCCACATTATGAGAATGTGCATTAATTAGAAGGCCACTTGAGAAAACCTTCATCTTGGATGTACTTCTAATAGGACACGGAAAGACTGAACTGCCTCATTTCTGTTAGCAAGAGAGGGAGATCATTTCCAATTACTTTAAACAACAGTTGCTTTGTTTGTCTCTGACAATTTATTTCCTGTATTATCTGTTTTAATAAGCTTAAGAGTTAAAAAAAAAGCCATGAAAAATACAAGCAAGTTCAGTTATGCTATTCTGTTCTAAACACAACAAGATCAATTTGGCTCATCAATCTGAAATCCCATGAGGTGATAAACATCACATCCCAAATATAAACATTTCATTTTGGAAAATAAAAAAATGTTTATTTAATAACAGCAAATTTTGCAAGTAATCGAGTGGCCGCCATCTTTCTGAATAATTAAAGCTTTTCTGTCACATTTTGAGTTGAGAGTTCAACACAGATTTGCATCAGCTCCATTTTTGCTTTGGAATCAGCATCGAATAACTTCAACTCTTTCACTATGAAATATTTAAACTTAATTTTAAAATAAGTCTTAAGTTTAAAAAAGATCTGATATGTCAAAATATTTAATATATTCAGGATTTGAACTATTGCACTGTACCAGCTCCATTTTCGCTTTGGAATCAGTATGAAATAACTTCAATTCTCTTTCTCTATGAATTATTTGAACTTAATTTTAAAGTAAGTCTTAAGTTTGAAAAAGATCTGACATGTCAAAATATTTAACATATTCAGGATTTGAACTATTGCACTAGCAATCCTGAAGAAATATTGCTATTTATTGCCAATTAAAAATATTACTTAGAAGTTATTCAGAAATTGTTGCTATAGAGGAAAGCATTTTATGCACTCTCCACGTCAGTACTTAAATATGCATATCGCTGGCATGACAGAATGCTGTAAAAATAATTTACTGTACAATCCATTTTTCTGAGGTGAACCAATGATTTTTTTTTTTATATGACTCAATTACTGCCTTCCATCACATACTATTATTCAAGGTTAGTCTTTATTTAAATGATATATTTTTAAAGCATCCTGCCATCTGCAAAAATGTCAAGTTCTGTTGTTTTTAAAGAACACTGACTAAATTAGCAGCACTGCAGCACCATCATTTTGACAACAGCAAATAACTAAGCAGAGAATGTCAGAAGCAACAGCAATGCCTACTTGAGTGATGAAGATAATTTTGTGCAGCTGAATAAGAATCTGCTGAACAGGGTCACTGATCTGACGCACCTTCCTCTGTGATACAGCAATTCCTGCCGATGCTGTAGATGACAACAGTAAAATCAGGAGGACAGCTCATTTTATCTCTCATGTATTAATAATGTACACTGGTTTAAATCTGCAGATGTAAATTAAAGTTTTAATGCATTACTTGCTTTTCCAATAGCGTTGAGAACAAGAAAAGGATCATTTAAAGCCTTAAATATTAGACAATGCAACTGAGAATGGGTTTCAAAAGAAAATCCCTTTCTCTGATTCGCTTCTAAGTTACTCTAAAAGAAGCATTAACGTACCTCACTAATCGTAGAAGTTTTCCTACATTTACTTAAAAGAAAAATTAGAGATATGACAGACAGAAATTTCTTACTTGAACTGATTTTTTTTTTCTAGGCTAACGCATACGATATTTATTTTTATATATTTAGACGTTATGAAACTTATTTTCATTTTACCCTAAGCATTACAATAAAATGTCTAATGTGGACCACCTAGAGAAGAATTTGATTAAAATATATTTTCATGCTACCTTATAGTGATGTGTGTTGCTTTAACACACCTAATTTTTGTTTCCAACGCCTAGCAAGAGCATAATTTTAGAGAAACCTCAAGAAAATGTGCAAGAAACTATGAATCTCTTGGGTCTTCCTTACTCTGCATCAGAAAATTTGTGGCTTCTATTTTTTGCCAAAAGTTTCTCTCCACCAGACCACCCTATTTAAAGGATATACAGATGGAGATTGAGGAAAAGACCTGTTACCAGCATTTTCCATGATCAAAATGATACCATCATAAAGCACATAAATGGAATTTTTCATGTTTAGAATAAAAGAACACCAATGATAAGCAAAGAATAATGGTGTAAAAATTCCTCTCCCAGCAAAGGAAAGAATACAGACAATTACTCTGCATTACAGACTGTATATTGCTTGGGCTTGTAAATTCCATAAAAATTGTAGCATTGACCTGTGACTATACGGGAAAAGTGGCTTTTAAGAAATTTTAAATGCAAAGCTAATCAGATGTCGATGGAAATATGCATGAGGTTATGCAAACCACAAAATGAGGTTATGCAAACCAGAAAATACTAACACAGATTCAATCCCCATGTACATATGCGCGTAATTATGAGCTATGTGCATTACCTATACACTATATATATGGAAAATTTTAGCCCTCCTGCCTCTGTCATATCATATGGGATACAAAGTTGGCCTGTCTGAAGGAAAAGACTAAAAAAGATTTAGAAATCAAATATTTTATCAGTTTTTATAATTGCTGTGTCTCAATATTAAGCAAAATCATTTCAAGTAGACTTGTACATTAGATTAGAAGATGAGATCCAGTGACTAATTACTAAAAGGAGATCCTGAAGTTGCAGATCCATAATACGAAAGTATTGGCACTTTGAGAAAATAACATTGATAGAAGTTGGTTCTTACATCCTCTTCTAAAACAGACACTCAAAAAATTTTTATTTTTTTTTAAAACACATCTCCTTTAGCTATTATCTAACAAAAGGCACAATAGACTGCAAACACAAATTCACAAACTGCACATACAGGCTTCTGTTTCAGCACTTTACTATTTATTGGGTATCCAAATGTGATCTTTGCTAAAAAATACCCATCGTGCTCAATGATAATGGCACTATATTCTGTAGTTTTGTACTACTCTGGAGTCAAGAACAGAGTCAGTTTGGAATGAAAAACATTACTTCAGAAGTAAGATTATTGTAGTACTTCAAACACCCAGACTTCCTCATACCATTTTTCTTAGATTATTGTTGATTTTATTTAGAGAAGTGTGAATTAATTATCATGGCAAGGAGTAATGAAGCTGAATTTTTATTATCTTATGAGAACAGTGAGTAGGTGTAAACCTGTTCCTCTTACTCTAAAGCCAGACTACCATCGCCTGTCAAACAAATCGATGTACAGAATGTGTACTTGTCACAGACAAAAGCACTGTAAAGAAAGTCGTGTATGAATAGAGGCTATGCTTTTCTTTCAGGAAAATAAATTTAACACAACAATTTTAATCTGTTCGTTTACTTCTGTGTGTAACAAAAACAAATATCAGCAATGTGTAAAAAACTTCGTTCTTGGGATCAAGAACAAAAAAAATATTTTATTAACAAAAGAGCACTATGAACTTACCTATTGAACTAAAATGAGACATAATTTATTTATGTTCCATGGAATAATTTTAATCCCATCCATAAGAACCCACAAAGAAATACTACTGATCAAAATTTAGCTAATTTAATAGAATCAGGACATATAAGTAATTAGGCATTCTACGAACTGTGTAGATTTATGCAATTTCATTCAGATGCTAAACACAACGATTTTAACAAACAGAACAACTGGATTCTTATTTGTGTAGTGCTCCTCTATCATGCTTTGCCTGTTCAGAAAGAATATAGAGCCAAAATTCAACCAGATTCTTGAATTTTTATGTGGTAAATCAGCCATTAATTAAGATTTTTAATCTTGTGTATTGTCACACTCTCAGACCCAGAGACTAAATAAAAATTTATCAGCAGAATACCACTATAAATATTTAGTGTATCACTAAAGAACATTAGTTAACAAAATTATATTTTCAAACTGAGTACTATATCTGGAAGCTAAGTAAAAAGCTTAGGTTGAGGTACTGAATTTCAACCAGCAGCCCTGTATCTCTCTCAAATGCAGCTATTTCTAAACTACACTTCAGAGGCTAATTGAGATCCATATCCCAAATAATGCAGAGTTCCTATACAGTCCATAAATTCCAGATTATTTCACTTTTTTTTAGATTTTATTTATTTTTTTTTTAAGTACAGAAGTGTATCATTACTTGAGGGATGAGGACATGTGTGCGAACAGGCTGTTGAGGACTTGATCAAACCTCTTAAAAGTTTTAGCCAA
This sequence comes from Baryphthengus martii, assembly GCA_013396935.1. NCBI lineage: Eukaryota > Metazoa > Chordata > Aves > Coraciiformes > Momotidae > Baryphthengus > Baryphthengus martii. The sequence goes on from VWZK01009231.1 coordinate 63,079, forward strand.
AAAGAAAACATTGCTGACAGATTTGCTCAAATTACCCCCAGGCTTGAAAAATAAAAGCTAAAGGGTTTGTCTGCAGATCATTATAGCTCTGATAGGTTACGACTGGATAGTGAGTTGGTATTAAAATGGTCCTCTTCAGTAAACAGCACTGGAAACTGCTGAAAGCGGACAGCAAAATTTTGATTTGCACTGTGTAACTAAACTTCCTAATACAATTTTTATATCAAAAAACTGTGAAAAAGAAGTTAATATAGACAAAAAGTATCTTTTTAAAGAAAATCAATATTTCAATTGCTCAAAATCATTTTCTTTCAAATATCGTTTCAGACAATATGCTTTTTGAAATCACAGCTTAGCAGCTTAAGAGTATGTGAAGCTTCTGAGTAAGAAACAAAAGTTTCTCAAATGTAAATTATCATGTATTTATACACCACCATTGATGAAACAAGTTTTCCAAGGGCTCTATGAAATATTCCTTTCATAGGCTAAATTCCCATTGCATTCAGCAGAAGTTTAGCCAGGATAATGGCCATTAAGATGAGATCTTACTGATTTACTGTTGGAATTGGTATTTTTTTACATTCCTTAAGAATACTTCAGATAACATATTTGTAACTGAAATGTACTTATCTCCTTTTCTAACACTAAAAAATATAATTATTAGATAATACCGTGATTTTATATATTGCAAAGAACTACACGTGAGAGACCATGAGACTATCATCCTGTCATGAACAACTCTTATTTTCTTAGTACGGGCCCTGTGCCTGAGTGGAGGCACTCTCAAGAGCAGACCAACAGGTAGTAAAAGAAATAAAAGAGGAGACACTCTACACAGAACAAGAGAATATGATTTAAAAACTTGGAAATCATTAGGTTTAATTTAAGTAAAAATTTGATTTTGTGAAAAGCACAAAATTACCTGGTCGCAGTCTTGATCCCGGACCTTCAATATAATCTCTATTATTACTTAAACAAAAAAAATAAATAAAGTTTTAATTGTGTTTAACATCAAGGACTGTAGAGGAAATATGAGTATTCCCTGACTCCCCCTCGTGCTTCCTCTAAAGAAAATCTGTCCAAATTCACTAGTTTATAACCGGGCATGTTCAAGTCATACGGAGGCTGGCTTACTCTGCATGTCCGAAGAATAAAGTAATTACTGTGTAGTGGATAAAAACAGGAGTAATAATGCACACAGTACTAGTAAAGGGGGGGGGGAGGGGAAATTAATATTACATCCCCAGGACAGTGATATCTCAATGTCAAAAATATAGGTCCAGATGTTTCAATGCACATTTCTGCTCCATACTATACACAAACACTGCTCCAGTCTGAAGATTTCACTGGCTGAGATCTTAGAGAGATGAGCAAAAAGTTACTATAGACAGAAGGAAATATATTTGATATATCCAGCTAAATTCACGATTTGTAGCATGATTTTGCAGGTAGATGAACAAGTAGACACATTTGTTCACGCAAATTCAAGATGCAGAAGAAAAGACAAGAGAATCAGTGATGTGTAACTTTCAGAAGAAATCAGATGAACAGATAAACTAGTTTCCTTATGAAATAAGAATAAACTCAAAAGACAGAGGGAAAAAGAGAGAAGGAATGAGTCAGAAGAGTCAGAAAAACAAGATTTTAGGAAGAGAGATACCATCAAAGGTAAAGAGCAGATCAAGAAAATAAAGGAACTATGATTTGGAAGAGGTCATTAAACAGCTTAATAATAGTTGATCCATCTTTCACTACTCTAGCAAAGAGGGTCTGTGGAGAAACAGGGGAGAGAAATCAAGGTCACTGTTAGAAATACTTACCCAGTTCAGTTAAAGGTAAGAGAAAAAAATTGTTCAGGAGGCAGCAGTAGTCAAGGCTTTTAGAGATATTTTTCAGATGTGAAAGAAAAGCAGAAATGAAGAAAGATCAGAGCCTATGAATAACAGCAGTGCCAAGGAAATCACAAAAAATAATGGTTCGTCAAGAATGTGCTTGATGAATTTTTTTCCTGTTTGTTTCCTTTTCAAGAGAAATAAGACTCCAGAATTCGAAAAATGGGTATTTACAATGATCAATTCTATCATCTATATTAAAACCATAAATTGTACTTACCCAATCTGAAGTTGTCTTTCAGAAGCACTAAAACTTTGTTTAATTATACCTGAAACAAATGCATATCTCTGCATTAAAAATATATATACACATACATGTTAATGTTTTCTATTTCTCAGATATGGGATCAAAATAACTTTTAAAACGCTGCTTTAAACTCCAAATTTCCATTTGACTACAGACTTACTGTTTGACACATCAAAGATTTGCTTGCATGCTAACTAAAATCTCAGCCCTGCACAGTATTTTAATAAATATTTTCAGAATTTCTCAGAAACTAAAACCACGTAGATGTCCACAGAAGATGTATATTTAGATTGGCATTAAATTACTACAGTTCCTACTACCACTGAGGCCACAATATTGTCTCTACTCTGATTAAAAAGCTAGAATATTTACCCACTTTCTCAGAAGAACTTTGATGGGTTATCTAAATCTTCTTCTACCAAAGTTTTACTGCTGCCATTCTATTAGCTAACTGCTCAAGCTACTACATATGCAATGCATTACTTTTTAAATGTAAGCATGTTTTAAGACCTTGAAGACAGGGGTACGACCGCTTACTGCTCAAACATCTAATCAGCAATTAAACTGAAACCACATATTTGTATCAGTTACTGAGTAGTGCCAAAAAAAACATGAAGAGGGAAGGGTAATGTTTGAAGATATTTATTATTTATGCACCTGGAAAGCATTGTCTTAAAGTAAGTATTTGTCTTAAGAATTTGTCTTAAAATATTCCTGCAAAACTATTCATTTGGTGGTAGTTTTGACAGATGTGACCACTCTCTCCTACAACTGGTATCTCATTTTGAATGAGGTATAAGTGTGTGTTGAAACCAAAAGACATTGCAGTTAACTGAAAGTCTGAGTAGTAAGATTAGAAAATTCTACAAGTTTTCCTATAAAATTAATGCTCTTGAAAATAATATCCTGAATCTTTGTCTACACGAGATGTTTTTCCACACTAATAACACCACGAGCATTATCATAAAACAAGAACAGAGGCATCTAATCACTCAAAGAGTAAGGGAAAAAAAGGATGTTATGGCACAGTTACACTAGTTTTCTCTTTTTTTTTTTTTGTCTTGTTACAGCAGTTATATTGGTCCTAGAGCAACAGTAGTGGAGTTTCAGAGATCAAACACTTTTGAGAGTCTTAAATCTTCTTCTTGTGTTCAGATATACTTTCTGTTGTGCTCTGAAGTATAGTACCTATATTTTTCCTACTTTTCTGAGATCCTCTGAATTTAAAAAAAAAAAAAAATCCTGAAGGAGGCTTGCATTTGTCACACAAAATTCACTTCATAACTACACGAAACTATACATATTTAGGCCAAATGTGTCTCCCTAAAAGAAGACACACAGAGAGACAACAAAATAAAAGAATGTTATTCCTTGCTAATATTTTTCTTAGCAAGATAGATATCATCAGAGCATTTAGCCCAAAAGAAGGTTTGATATGTGCAGTTCATTTACGTAATAGCAAATAAACAAGGCCCTTACAGAAGCAAAGATACTTCAATTAACTTTAACACCGAGTCAATTAAGTTTAATCAATTAAAGTCAATTAACTTTAACACCGAGACAAGAAAATAGATAGGAAAACACAGTGTCCGCAGTCTAGAAAATAAAGAAAGCCTTTGGAAATGAAAAAAAATATGATTGCGCCTAATCAAGGACCAGATACTGTACCTGCTAAAGATGCAGACAGAATAGCACAATTACCAAAGTAGAAGCTCTGTCTGAAACCGAATCTGTTGCTTGGGGTAAAGATACTGAATTACAACCTCGGACACTTGTTACAACAAAGAATCATAGAACGGTTTGTGTTGGAAGGGGCTTTAAAAGTTACCTAGTGCTCAGAGCCCCATTAAACCTGACCTTGAATGTTTCCAGCTAGGGGTCATGTACCACCTTGCTAGGCAAGCTGTTCCAGTGTTTCACCACACTCATTATCAAAAATTTCTTCCTTTGATCTAGTCTAAGTCTACGCTCTCTAAGTTTAAAACCATCACCCCTTGTCCTGTTGCCACAGGCCTATCCCAAATCTTTCTTATAGGCCTCCCTTTAAATGCTAGGATGCCACAAGTAAGGTCTCCCCAGAGCACACCCTTCTTCAGGCTGAAGAACCCCAACTCTCTGAGCCTGTCTTCGTAGGAGAGGTGTTCCAGCCTTCTGATCATGTTGGGGACTGAGGGCTCCACAGCCAGATGCAGTACTCCAGTTTGCCAGTACTGCTGATCAGAGAGGTAGGCTTCCTTTGACCTTCCTTTCCTGGTTGACGTACCTGTAGAAGCCTTTCTTGTTATTCTTTGCAACCCTACAGACAATAATATATTATGGGAACAGAAGGGAGAAAATCTGTAACAGAAGCCACTTGACTAGAAAGCTAAGTTTGAATGCAGTTGTTCGCTGGAATTCTTAAAAACAGCTCCCCTTTCGAAGTACTCACATACAAAATCACATTTGAAATACTATAGCCTTTGGCTGTCTAAAATAAACAATCTCTCAATCAGTAAAGGGCTCATCTCCAAATCTGCTTGATGAGTTTGAAGATTCACCACATCTGACTTGCTAATTTGCCAGTTTATGAGTGTATTTACAAGTGCATGCTATTTCACACTGAACAGTCTGTCTTACCACTCACTGTACATGGCAGAGATGCAGGATTTTCTGATTCATACGGTAAAGTCAGAAAAATACTTATTAATGCTAAAAAAAAAAAAACCCTAACTACATAATTTCAAGAAAAGAAATTATGACAGGAGGTCAGAAAAACCTAGAAGGATAGTAACTTTTGCTTTGGCTTTCACTTACCTCACTGGTATCTGAAAAAAAAAAAAAAAAAAACAACAAACTCTAGAAACCCTTCCAAGTTTGAGCAGATTGCTAAGAAAATTGAATCAAGATTTCATATAAGGAGAAACCTTCAGTACGTCTCCTTGAATGAAATGGAAGCAATGGATATGTTTTGTTTGGATGGCAGCTTAATGATCTTTTCAGAAGAAAGGTCAACTTATCTTTATTTATACAAAACATTCTTAATAAGTTGAACTTTAAATCACTGTACAGTGGAATGAAGAGTCCCAACCACATTAATTAAGGTGTTTTGTAGAGTAAACAGAATTAAGTTTTTTGCTCACTAGCCATAAACATACTTCAAGAGTAATTCAAGTATCATACAGGAAAATCAGGCTTTGGCAGATCTCATTAACAAAAAAAAAAAAAAAAAAGCTCCGTGATCACAGAACTTGCAAAATGTAAGGTCGCTGCCTGTAGTTAAGCCCAAATTTTGATAGAAACTATTAGCTCCAGACTGCAAGTGACACTACTGAATAGGTACTTATTTCCTACTCTGATTGTTGTTGTCCTCAAAAATAGTTACCCTTGGAGCTAAGTGATGATCTAAACCCAGAGCCCCTGTTTTGAGAGTATTGTAGTTCTGGTAATCCCCAGTTATTCAAGCAGATACCTTTCACCACTTTGAGCATTACCTGTCCAAGACTCAAGTTCTGGCACTGTGTAAACAAGTCATTTTTCTAAAAGCTCAAAGAAAAATACAGGAGACCCTTCTAGAGTTACATCACTAGAATACTCTTCTGGCAGATCTCTGGTCTCTTCCTCACACGATACCTCTGTTGCAGTGCAGAAATTCTGGCAAGGAAAGGAGTCCTGAATCTCAACACCTTTGCTTATTGGTCACAAGTTAGACAAGTTCAGATTCCTCCGAACACTGGAAACATATGTTAAATTATGAGGTAACAGAAAAACTTCTCAGCAAGACACAGCACAGCAACAGGACTGTGGCATTAAGACTTCTTAGCCTAATGAAAAGCTACTAGCTGAGCAATTTGGAAAGGGACCTGGTATGTGCTTACCTTTTTATTGTGAGGGAGGTCAAAAGGGCCTAATTTGAATCTAAGTATTAAGCATTCTTTTAACTCCACTCAGTCAATTACTCTAGACAGCTAAAGCTTGCCTCTTCCAACGGTATTTTTCAAATCCTCTAACAGGGCACTCCATTTATTCCTCCGCACAGCATTATTGCTATTGAGACAAAAGTTGTCACACACTCTTACGTCTGTTTCTAATCAATACTACTTATCTTATGCTTCAAACTTAAAAACTCTACCTTTGTCAAGTTGCCCAAGATTATTCCAGTTTTCATAGGCATTACTCCAAAATGTAGGGACAAGTTACACAAAGATTCTGTGATGCAAAATGTATTATACCAGAAATGGCTGCCCAAGAGGCAGTTATTTTGTTTTTCTCTCCTTAGGATCCACAACAGATAGTGAACTTGCCACAAACCACTAAATACTCTAATATTTTGGAATAAACAAGTACTTTGGTGTTAGAAAGTAGTGTATGCTTCATTTTTAAGGAAACTTACCTACAGGAGACTCTTTCAAATGACTTGAACTGGACCTACTGGAGTTGTCCAATACGTCCAGCTCATCATTGAATTCAGAGTATGTCTCTGTACACAAAAATGAAAGCAAAGAAGCTTTTAACCCATCTCTGACCAGCATATTAGCACTCTTGATGCTACTTTTGCTAAGGAGTACCTTTCTCAGAATTTGCCGCAGTGTTGTGATCCTCTACCAGGACTTCTTCATATGTTCTTTCCTCATCTTCTCCACATGCAGATCGACAACTTCCAGCTGGGAGGGCAGCATTTTCTGAAAATTCATTTTTACAACTGGCTGCTCCGCTGCTGCTCCCATGAAAACTCAACTTCTTGACATTTTTCTGACAACAAAACACAAAAAAAGGAAAGGTTACACACTGTTGTTATTCAGTACTCATTAGAAAAACAGCACATTAAAGTGTCACTACCTGCAAATTAAAGCATCACGTGTGTATATACACATATAAAAATGCTTCTTTGCTCCCATTTAGCTGCTAGTCCAGCACTAAGTGGTAGCTGGTTCAGTTACTGATTCTGAATTTAAAGCAAAACTTTAAAATTCTTAATCTAAACAGATTATTTCTAGTCTTTCCATAAAAGGCATCTTTACTCTTGATGAAGGTCTTTTCCTAACAGGAACCTAAAATGAAAAAAAAAAAAAAAAAAAAAAAAAAAAAAAAAAAAGAAACAAATGCCAGAACAGAAAGAAATATCAAATATATAAAATGAAGGACTGGACAAAGACAGAAGGATCCCAGATTTACTCTCTTCCAGTTTAGATTATAAACAGCAGACCAGTTCTGGACAATGCCTCTGGGCAATTGATATTTTTATGACTGACTGGTCAGATACCTGCCAAAAGTGACAGACAGTTCTAAAGCTTGGAGATGGACAAAATAAACTCTGACAACACTCTCTGCCTTATATTCTGTAATTCTATTAAAGTACTTTGATGTGCTAACAAATTCAAGCTGAATTAAACATATCATGGGTTTGTCCTCAATAGTTTGATTCTTACAGGTAGTAACTTGGCTGTGGTAACATTCATCAACTCTTACAAAAATTGTAGCTGCAAAACAGGTTTTGCGTAATTATTTCATTCTCCAAACATAAATAGTATAAATCTAAAAAGTATAAATATTTCTTCTTATCACACCAACAGCAATTTCTAACGTTTAAACTTTAATTCCAGTACCTGCTACATAAATGCTAAAACAGAATGGTATCAAATCAAAATCAAGATAGTGAAAGGTGGAAGAAAATTAGTGGAACACTAACCTTTTATGGCATTCCTGAGTCCTCACTCATTTCCAGAACAAAGGGAATTGCATGCAGCAGTGCACTATTACCCAAATTTTTCTTATATATTTTAATTATTTTTTTAATAATCAGTTTTTAATAAAAATAGGAATGGAATATTCGAACCTAACAGAAAGATTTGACTATATTGATGCAATATTAATAATCTGCTGATTCTAAGTGTTTCAAAACCAAACACAGTCTTTGCAGTTGTTTTAAGAAAAAAAAAAAAATCTATTACGCATTGATTGGCTGAATTCAGAAAAATATATAAATTACTTATAAAATAAATTTCACTCTGGTTCCAAAAGATCTCTATTGCTTAGTTCCATAAACCAGGACAGAGAGAATGCTCTTTATTTCAGAAACATTCACAATATGACACAACCGAGATGAAAAAGGAGATCACAAGTATCTTTTAGTAGAGAGAAAACAAAGTATGAGATAGTTGGCTTCAACTGAACTACATGGCAGAAACACTGAATTCTGTGACGCCATGGAAAAATGACAAATTATTTGGCTGTGCCATCACTGGGGCCTTGACTAAGATGAATTAGATTGTCCGTACCTTACAGAGTTTTTAAGCTCAGGAACAGCTGCCTGAAATTCTTCTGAATACTTTTAGTCAGAATATTGTCATTTTTTTTTTTCCTCCCAAAAGTCAAACTTTTCAGGAATAATTATTCTCTATTAGAAATCCTTCAACTTCATTATGTTTTGCTGCCACATTGGGAACAAAAAGATGGCATGGCTCCTCCTATTTCTAAGCACTGTAGCACTCCTCTGAAATTGGAAAGATCCTAGCCCGACTTATTCTATCCTATTTCCAACAAGGACACACAATTAGGGTCTCCCACTTCTCATTACTGAGCCAGACTCCTCTCAGCTTCTGTAGTGTCGTGGATCTTTGTCAGATCCTCCCATTGTACCTGTTTCTGGTAATACACATAATTAAAATATCCATTGGAGTGGAACTAGAATGACAGTATTCCTTCCTTAAGAAGATTAGCCATTATCCCCCCAAATACAGAGGCACTTTCTTTCTTGTTTTGGTAGCTAGGTGTATTTTCCAAGTATGTATATAAAACAGAAGTACTTTAACTTCAATGTAAAACTATTAACTCTATCATACCTTACAACAACTGTCTGGGTGTTCTTCTCCCAAAGACAAGATATCTGTACAGAAATCTCAAATCAAGCAGATTTCCAATGATAATATGTGAGGGTTTTTTTCAAATTTCATCACAGTCATGCAAGAGAATGACTATGTGTAGGGTAAGAAAACTCAAATAAACCAAGGAAAAAAAATGCTGATACCATTTCAAGTTATAAATCCCACTTTGTATATTTCTTTCATCTCAATAACTTTTTATTTCAAATGACATTTTTTCGTTAAGGTTTTTCTGGTAGTTTTTGGCATCCTTGTTATTGGGAAAAAAAAAATGTGGCGTAATACAAATAATGTTCTTGGACTGATAGGACCAAAAAGTACTAAAAAAAAAAAAATTACTAACAACTTCTACAAAGTTTTCTTTTCCCAGGTACGTGAAGACAAAGGACAGATTTAAAAAAAAAAAAAAAATCCATTAGTTTGGTACCAGGTGTTCCTGAAAACCTTTTTCCTACTCCCAGGTTCTTCAGTGCAAACCACCAAGCCCTGATAAAAGGAATCTAAGAGAGCTACAACAGCTGAACAGACAAGAGTAGCTGTGTAAATTTTGACTTTACTTCACCATTACCATAACAGTAATTTTCACAGTGAGCTTTTATTATGCAAAAAACATTATCCTTGTATTAAGTAAATTCTCTAAGATCCTACACAAGTCTGGTTCATTATGTAAAATACTGATGTCCTTCATGAAGAGTGCTTAAAGTACAGCCTGAAATAAATGGAAGAATTTTAATAAGTATTTCTACAGAGCTGTATCAGGCAGTAAGAAAGTAGGAGCAAATACCTTATCAGCATCACTGCTCTTTATTTAGCAATCTGTAATTAAAAATCACATTTGTGTAGGTTCCATTTTCCAGGTGTCATTGTTTATGAATCATATACCAGATTATCAATTTGTTCCACCCTAGCCAAGTATGTATTCTCCTATTCACAAACTAGTCACAAGTCTGCAGAAATAATTAAACGTTATCAGACACTATCAGACCTGCAAGTGTCTCCATAACAATGCCATTTTCCAACATGGAATGATATTGGGGTTTAAGATATTGTTATTTTTTCTGCACAAGCATGTTCACAAAAAAGGCAATGAATATCTCATTAAAAATAAATTAAAGACACGGCATAGAAAAATCTTCTAAGAGGATAGGTCTTTTCATTTTGATTTTTTCGTTGTGTCATATTTTCTCAGATATGGCAAACAATTCTAATTAAAAAATAAGGCGTAATCCATGTACTTACTTGTGATAAACTGGAAAGCTGCTGGTGATAGGTTACCGCATTTCGAGTTCGTCTCCTCTCCCGATCCAGTTTCTTCTCCAACATGAGATGAGAGGCGGATAAAACATCCAGGTATTTCATCATCACATCAGACAGCAATGAGCTGACCTCTACTATGTCTGGACGTGCCTCTGCATCAGGAGTCAAGCATCTACAGAAGGAGCATTCTCTAATGAAACATAATTACTTCTTTCTAAAAAACTTTAAATCCCAGAATAGTTTGTACGTAGTGTAAGACATGAAAGCTGATAGGGACAGGTTTCCATGTCTTCTTAAATCTGTAAGATCCAGTGAACCTCATCAATTACTATGATTTCCCTGCAGGCTACTATTGACCAGCTAGCATACACATATACTTAATCCAATGCCCTTCTTTAAAGGAAAGTGTCACAGAACAATTTTAGTATTTCTATAACAGTTCTTGTCAAATAAACATAACTGCCATGTAAAGTAGCAGTTTTGAAAATGTTTCACAGTACTTGAAATTCTTGATTTCAATATTTTTTGTTTAAATTTGCTCAAATCCATCGATGAATCTTTTTAATTTTCATAATTTTGTTTATCTGTTTTACTTAAAATGTTATATTTAAACATATGCAAGTTTTTCATCCTTATGAAATGTTTTCTTTATTTCTTTTTAATTTTTTTTTAATTTGTCAAAATTTCCAAGAATGGTGTGAGCTATAAAAGATTTCCATAAGTCCTAAATCCATTTCCCATGCATCCAGAAACAAATTATTTATTTATGACTAAACACTGAGCAGACTGATGTTCAAGTCTGAAACACTTTGATGATTATGATGTCAAAACTTTCTTTACTAGCTTAATCCAATAAAACTGTATTTTAATAACAATACTGAAGTATTATAATGATAACACTAAATGCAAATTTACAGTTGCAACATGAAGCTTTCAATGTTTTTTCCTAATCATTATCAATAAATTATTTTCTCTATGACACTCATCTTTGAATATATATTGTGCTTCAATCATTCGCAAAGAACTTTTGAATTTCTGTTGTTTGTTTCCTCATCTATAAGTAAAATCTCATTATTACTGCTTTTCTTTAACATTCTTTATTCTTTCTAGATACCTTACAAAGCATAAGCCAAAAACTAAACATAGTATGTCATTTAAGGATTAAACCACACTAAGAGAATCAACATTTTTCCAAAAAACATTTTCTGCTTCCCAGTGCTATTAAAATAAGCAGAAAAAAATCCTATGTGATAGGAAAACTTCTTTTTATTATTTTCATGCGAACATCTATTTAAGTATCTATTTACACCAGTTAGTCCCAGAGCAACCAGTCTCACAATGATACGGGACTTTCAGTGAACCTGTTTAACACAACTGCAGTATCCACAGTCAGAAATAACTCAATAGCTGGCCTTGGAAAAACCCTATAAAAGTTCCCATTACTGAGTTTCTCATCATTACCAGGAATAAAAAGATGGGAAAGACAGAAGGTCAGATACTCACGTAACTTGAAGTCACTGATAAAGATATGTTTAAAATGTGTAAGAGAATATAACACATATCAATATTGATATGATGTGACTGGAAGATATTTTTCGGATGCATTTAAGATTACTATATTATTCTTAAATAGCGAGCAATGAATTAATAAAGCCAGTTATTCTAGCTATAACTAACTGTAACTATTCTAACTATAATCATCTCTAAGTATTTGAAACATTAAAATTCATTTCAGGACCTCTTAAATATAAGTGTTAGTGCTATTAGTTCCTATCCTCTCAACTGTTGTCCTTCATCCTCAAGGTCTTTAAATAACAAAAACCTTCTTGTAAAATAAAACATAATGTAAAAAGTATATAGCCATTGTACAGCAAAGTGCTTTTTAGAGAAGGAATACAACATCTGAGAGAAAAAGGAAACGCATTTTTGTGCTAAGTGGAGTTTTTCTAAAATGGAAAAATCAAGAGAGCTAGGTCTCTCAGAAGTGCACCAATTCACTCTCTATATTTTGCTTTTTACGTTACACGATCACCAGGAAGATAGAAGAGAAATATGTGATGCGCGAGTGGAACAAATACAGGCTCATCTTTTCCTCCATTACTATGTTATCTCTGCTTGGTCATCTCTGACACCCTGCTAAGAGGATTAGAAGGTAGCGGAAAATATATTTCTATCAGTCAAATAAACACACAAAACTACGAATGCATTCAGCGACCTATAAATAACATATTGCAACAGGGTTACTTCCTTGACAATAAAATTGAAAATATGCATTTGAAAATAACTCAAAACGCGATATTTTCATGGGGGAAGATTTTGACGTGCAGGGAATTAACTACAGCACTGGTATTGTTAAACTCCAGTACTGAATATAAAGTCTATACGGTCTGGATAAATGTGCTGACTATACTGGCATGTGTTATTAGTGGGGTGAGGAGTTTTTCTTTAAATCAGAAGATATTTCGTATTCAGAGACAAATACTGGCTGTTGCTAGTTTGAGCAAACTGTCCCGTTACTACTGCTGGAAAAATTCAAAACAAAACATCTTTTGAGCTGAATGTTGAAATAAAACTAGATGATGACATGCTGGGGTCTGAACCCCAAGCCCTGAAGTGAACTTGACACCTGGATGAATTTCCCAACCAGGTAAAAGGGGCTAAGGCTGCCCAGGTGACTCCTGTTGTCATCAAGGGCGAGACTGGGTTGGCCTCTGTGTTTGCCACCAAGAAGATCTTTTAGGTCCACTGCTGGCTGCAACCCAGCAGGCATTGAGTGGTGGGGACACATGCCATAGCAGACCTTGATGTGAGGGATAGCCCCCTCGGTTGTAAGAGGGCCATTCAGGAGGAGAGGCCAGGCCAAGCACATCCTGAAAAGATGAGAAACAGCTGCCATTTAGGTGGTGATTAGAGCGTGGAGATAAAAGGCGAACAGAGCTCCTTATTGGGAGCTCCTGCTGGGATTTGCTGCTGCTGTTGGGGTTTATGAGTAGTTTTGTGGAGTCAGGGATGATGGATTGGGTAATATTATCTTTCTGGTATTTGTTGGATTGGTTTGTGCCTGGCTATGTTGGGATACAGGGCATGGTTGGTAACTCCTTATGTTACTGTGTTTTTGGCCCAGTGTGCCTTTTCTTCTGTTGTGTCACCCACAGTGAGTGGGTTTATTGCTTCTTTTGTTCCCCCTGTGATCGGCCATGCTATATTGCTTTTTGGGTCTGTAGAAATAGATAATAAAACCTGCATGAGTTTCACTGTATGTTTTCTGCTGATGGCTGCCTCCTTTTTGTTGGGCCATGTAGTTAGCAAAACAGATGAGTAATGACCTCTTAATGGTGAATGATACTTTTTCAGAGTACAGTCCTTCTGGCACAGGTTCATACACAGCCCCTACTATCTGCAAAATAAATAAACTACAGTTAATTGAAGAAAAATATTCCATTATTTAATTGAAGAAAAATATTCCATTATTTAATTGAAGAAAAATATTTCATTATTTAATTGAAGATCCCATACGATAAGTATTGTTCCTTGGAACAACCTGATGGGCATTACATCAGCAGCTCTAACACGCAAAACAACACATCTAATGCTGAATGTCATCTCTAATCAGATATCTACATTAATGTACAAAATCACTGGAGATCAAAGGGCTACGATGTCTGAATAAGGGATATATTTTTTAAAAAAAACCAACAAACTGATTTTTATTTATGATCACATTCTAAGGTGTAATACATAATGCTATAGAAAATCCAATATTTAGTACATTAAGTACATTACCAATATTTAGTACATTAAGAACTTATATATATTAAGCTCCTACCACCAAATGCAATGATAAAAATATGCTAGTCTGAGAAGTAATTAGATAATAACACAAGCAACTTTTTTAATTAGAATGGCAAGATAGCAATTCAATGATAAATCATAGAATCATAGAATAATTAAGGTTATAAAAGACCTCTAGGATCATCATGTCCAACCTACCAAACATTTGTGTTCATTCACTGTTGTCGTTTAAGAGTTAACAAATTGAGGAGGTTGACAAACACCTGGTAACTCTAGGACCTTGAGGGGTCAGAGGGCAACTGGTATTCCCTCCCCTTCCATGCCACACTCTATAAAAGGACAGGAAGTTCAGGTTTCAATGCTCTTTTCTTTCCCACTCAGACTGTGCTGCTGCTGGGAGCACATATCAGCATAGCCAGGCCTGGCTCCACATGCTCTGCACAATCCATCACCATCCCAGAACTGGTTTTGTATACACTTGTATATCCCTCTTCCCTTCGTATTTCCTTTTCCTTGTTTATCTCTGTTACCTATTAAATTTTGTTCATAGTCTCAACTTCCAATTTGGTGTGAGGCGCTTCCTTCCTCTTTTCCCTTTGTATCCTCCCTTGGGAGGGAAGGGGGAGGGGGAGAGAGGGCCCATAGCAATCCTGCTCTGCGGGGTTTGCCCTGAGCCTTAAACGGAGACATTCACATACCAGACCAGAGAACAGTTTCTGCTTCTATTACCTTAAAGATAAATTCTCATGGATCTAGTCAACACAATGCAGAAGTACAATCTGAATACCTTAGTTGCTAAGGAGAGCATATTGGTGCTGTAAAAGGGTGGGTTCAGAGTTGCCATCTGATAAAGGATGCATCCTGCAGCCCAGACATCAGCCTTTTCTCCGTACGGCTCACTCTTTACAACTTCAGGGCTAAGTAAAAAGCAACACAACACACAAGTGTTTAATTAATTTACTTAGAAGTAGGCTTATTAAAAAAAAAAAAAACAAACCCAGCACTCAATATGTAATTAGTCACTAAACATATTCTCAGAGCACATACAATTACATTCAAAAGGTTGCTTTTATTTTCTTTACCAGCCAAATTCTTTAAGCGGAAGTACAATTAATAGCTTTTCCATCTCTACTGCAGTTCTTCTCACAATAGTGGTGGTTTATATTCTGCTCACTTGTCCTTTCCACTCATTTCATGTTACAAGGCTTTCAGACTTAATGGATACAAATGAACTACAGCATTCAGAATTGTTTACAGTGATGGCATTTTAAGAAAATGGACTGGAGAACAAATAAATATATCACATTCTCTTCTAATTCAGATATCAGAAAAATTTTAATAAGATTCCTGTATTTACAATGCTAATAGATATAATTTTCATAGAATCATAGAATGGCTTGAGTTGGAAGGGACCCTGAAGATTATTTAGTTCCAGCTCCCTGTCATGGGCAGAGACACCTCCCACTAAACCAGGTTGCTCAGAGCCTCATCCAGCCTGGATCTGAACACATCCACAGCTTCCCTGGGCAACCTGTTCCAGTGCCTCACCACCCTTAGAGAGAAGAATTTCCTTTCCATTTCCAATCTAAACCTCCCCTCTTCCTGTTTCAAACCATTACGCCTTGTCCTATCACTACAGGCCTTTGTCAAAAGTCTCTCCCCAGCTTTCTTGTTGGTTTTGCTATTAACGTGAGTAAACAAACTTTACTCATTTTATCATTTTCACCGTCTTACTGTAAAGCATTCCTTGTGAGGATCCCACACGGACACTCAACAGCCAATTACAATTTCCATTGTAAAGTTCTATTTTAAGCAAATGGAAGGAGGCAGTGATTTCAGTTTTGAGTCAGTACAGAGCTGATTCCACTTCCCTCTCTTAATTTCCTCAGCACTTGTCATAAACCTGAATGATAATAACTTACATCGTTAGGGATATTCTGATGCGGGAGGTTAAGTCTTAGCAGTAAAAAAAGGTCATATCACATAATGTGGGGTTTTTTTCACTCAGCATCTTCTCTCTGTATTTACTCAGAGATACAAAAAATACTTGACTCCTTTCATTGGTAAAAGTAACTTGAAAACCTACCTGTTTTCGTTTTCCTTTCAGCTCAGAATTTGGAACCACTGTATCGACTTCATGATTATACTACTGACGCCTTTGGTAAAATACTTGATTTTGGAGCTGAGACGTACCGCGTAAATTCAATTAATGACGCAGTCTGGATAAAGTATGTTGTTAGAAAATGTGCTGCTGATATGTACAAAGTGCAGAAAACAGATTTTTAAAAGAAATGGGATGAGGTCCCTTAGATAAACTGTAACACTGAGCAGAAATTAAGTGATCTTAACAGAACAGAAAGTCAGAACAGAGATCATAGTGTGGGGAAGTGAGAGAGACAGACAGGTCACGCGTTTCTGATAAAATTGATCAAGCAAGGTACAGACTCCCAGATGAAACCTAATTAGCAATTTTCCTTGAATTTTATAGCTGCTATTACATAACCATAGAGAGGAATACAGGATGCTGAACATAGTCTTGCAACACACCGTTTCTATAATCAGATGGTCTTTATTCCTCATTTGACACTAATTCATTAGAGGACTTTGTGGAAATTCCATTTTTACATATTAAATGTGTCAGCGCAAACCTCAGTATTGCAGCTTATCATATAGATGGTGAGTTCAGTAACGCAAAGTCCCTGTCTCAGCAAAGTTCTAAGTACATTCACATTGAGAAAAAATGAATCTGCCTTGAATTTGACAGTATTTTACTCTAGTGATAATTCTCATGCATAAAAAGACCTAAAGTTACGAATTGTTATTATTGACTAAATAATATTTAAATCCCAAACTGAGATTATTCAAGCCAAATCTATGCAACTACGCAAAAAGCCGCATAGCAGTCACAAGAAGGAATAAGCTGAACACAATCAAGAGAGAAACAGAAGCAACCATGACCCAGACTGCAGAAGCTTGTATTTATGAAGAACAGGGAAGAACCTAGCTTGATGTCCAGAACAAAGAGCGGACCATGGGGATGGTGACTAGTAAAAAAAAAAATGCATTTGGTATTACTGTGATTTGAAATCCCAGAAAAAAAATACGGTGCTGATAGGGTTGTAGTTTTAGGGTGGTTGCACACACATGCATCATAGTTGAAGTCATTTGGTCTGCTTTTTCATGCTGAAAGACTTATTGTTCTAAATTCAGATCCAATCCCTTTATTTGTTTGGTTGCTGTTTGCTTTTAAATCAAGAGGAGGACTTGCAGCAGAGTACTACTTGATCTTTTCTTCCAGAAAAAAAATGTCTTTAGTTGGACGTCTCTGACATTTAATGCATTAGGATGACCAATACTTTAAACATATACTGTCTTGTGATTAAAAAGTATTTTAAAATACTGAAGCAATATTTACCTAAGGTGATCATTAAATTTTCACAGAGAATATGAAATCCCACACCTGTGAAGCTATGTTTTCATAGCTAATTCTCTAATTTAAATTTTCAAATAGAAATTTCAAATATGATTTATTTAAGAGAAGTAGTGAAATCCCTCACTGTGTTCTACAGGCTTGCCTCACCATCTGCTAGCTAGAAATGTGGGTGGGGTACAGTACTTGTTGACTGGCAAAACTGCTCTACAGTCAAGTTTCATCTTTTGGTTCAGCGCTGTTGAGGGATGCCAAGCAGAGAAGGTACCCGGTTCTGCTCCTGTGTACACAGCCTCCCACAAACAGGAGGCTGGGGCAGTTGGTCTAATTCAGGTGACAACTGTGTATAAATTCTCAGTGTCTGGTCAAAACCAGAAAGAATTAGTAGAACCAGACTCTGAATTTTATTCCATAAAACTGCTACAAAATCAGGTTCAGCCACAAACACTGAAAATTAATTCAAGGCTGTAGCATCGGTGTGACTGGCTTTTTATGGTTTATTTGTAAAGGCAGGATTCTTCCTTGAATTCCTAGATAGAAAGATCTTGATTGGCTGAAATAGGACAGTGGCATCAATTAAATGAATTAATTTTAGCAAACAGATGTCCATATCATAAAATGCATTCAGTGTCAAAATAAAATACATAAAGGGAGAAACTCTAAGGGCTGATAACGAACTTCTTTTCCATTGTTCCAAGGGCTGATGCTATACTCTATGATATCCAGAGTCTTGGATATTAAAAGAGGCAGCAGATGCTTACATAATTAGTGAGTTCTTGCAGCTAACATATTCAAGATGATCCCTACAGCCTTATTCTAGTTTGACAAATCACTGCTCATTTCCAAATTCAAGCTGGAAAAGCTTATTTCAGCAGCATTATGTTAACTATAGAAGTCCTTCACTAAACAAAAGTCCATAGCAAAAGTAAGACTGAATTCTTCTAAATTAAAGACACAGAAATAAATACACCCACGGAATAATTCTCCAAATGCTCAGCATCCTTGTTTTTATAACTATTTCTCAGAAAGTTCACTCTTGGTCAGCATATCAGCAGTGCTTTTATATTTAATAGCAGAGTCTTCTATGCCAACGCCTTTAAAATGTCTTGAATTTGATTAAGCCATTGCTTAATTCAAAGAGTTATCTGGTTTTTCTTTTGAACTACTCTGCAAAATTAAGCAGCAATTTTAAATATGGATGATAGCTTTCCATACTACTTCACATTTTTAATTAGGATTTAAAAAAAATAATAATCTTGTAAATATTTGTGCTACTTGTAAAACAGCAACATATTTCACCAAATCATCTCTATATGGCCTTGGAGATATTTTTGTAATCAAGCTTTCATTTATAATTTTGCTCACTGATGTTTTTTTCTCATGTTTTTTTATTTAAGAATACTTTTAACAGAATTTACAAACAGACTGTCTGCAATGTGAATCTGCTACATTAGTACTGTGTATTATTAGTACTATCACATACCTATAACGAAAGGTCATTATCCTCACTGGATTAGCTCACGTCGATATTAGATATTAGTGGTTAGAAGTTCCAAAACTAAAGAAGTAGTCCTAAATTTGGAGGGGAAGGATAGGAGGAGCCGAGGGTTTTCAAAACAACATTAGTTTACTAAAGCTTCTACAGCTTCTACAAGTTGTCAACACTTTCATAGAATCTGGACATACTCCAGCACCTCAATGCCTGTCTTATCCTGTGGTGCCCAAAACTGAACGCAGTGCTCAAGGTGCAGCGCCACCAGTGCCGAGTACAGTGGGACAATCCCTTCCCTAGTCCTTCTGGCCACACTATTCCTGATCCAAGCCAGGATGCTCTTGGCCTTCCTGGCTACCTGGGCACACTGCTGGGTGTCAGCCAGCACCCCCAGGTCCCTTTCTGCTGAGCAGCTTTCCAGCCGCTCCTCCCCAGGTCTGGAGCATTGCCTGGGGTTCTTGTGACTCATGTGCAGGACTCGGGCCTTGGCCTTACTGAAACCCATAGGATTGGTCTCAGCCCCTCAGTCCAGCCTGGCCAGGTCACTCGGAAGACCCTTTCTACCCTCAAGTAGATCAACACTCCCACCTAAATTGGTGTCATCTGCTAACTTACTGAGGGTGCTCAATCTTCAGAGTTAAAGACTACACAGCTGCTCTGGGCAGTCTGTTCTAAATTTGACTGCTATAATAGTGAAAAAAAATTGCCTCATGTCAAGGCAGAATCTCTCCTGTTTCAATTAATGCCTTTTTTTCTCAAAAAAAAAAGGGCCATGACCTCCAGTTTCAGTCCAAAGAATGAGAAAATCAAGCGTATGCCTATCTTTGGGCACCATTTCTAGCTTTCTGTGAACCATTTGGCCTGTTTCCATTTTACTAAACTACAGCAGGATAATTAGTGTTTGGAGGCCAGCGTGAAAAAACACAAACTGACTCTATAATCAGTTCTCTAAACTACAGAAAGAGGGTGGGAAAAAAAAAAAAGAAAAAAAAAGCATCTCATCATGAGCATCATACTAAAAGAGAGGAAAAAAAAATAGAAAAGCAGTTGCTGCTTGTCAAAATTTTTCTCTGGATATTTTGCTGTAAGCTACAGATAGACATTCAGTATTATAGTTTCATAATCACTACTAAAACCAATGGGTAAAGAAACAGGAGCCACAAAAGTGACAGTTTGAATAAAGAGCTTCTGTGAACATTGCTGAAAGTGTTGATCTGCTGGAGGGTAGGGAGATGCTGCAGAGGGACCTGGACAGGCTTGATCAATGGGCTGAGGCCAATGGTAGGAGGTTCAACAAGGNGGAGTTGCCATCTCTGGGGCTGTTTAAGGAAAGCTTGGATGTGGCACTTAGTGACATGGTCTAGCTAGGTGTTTGGTGTTGGGTCACAGGCTGGACTTGATGATCTCGGAGGTCTATTCCAGCCTCAACAATTCTGTGATTCTGTGGAAGCTATTTGCATTTGTCACCTACAAGAATTCAACGCAAGCGTTTTGGGGGATATTCTGTCTATCCTTCGAGTGATGAAGCTGGAACAGGATTTTCATTCACTAGTTAAAAATTTTTCCTTCACAGATTTCTACTTTGAAATGTATTGCTAAGTAATTCTATAATCATTTATTACCCTGTCCTCTAACTTTTATATATTTTTCTCATTCCAAACCATGTTAAATATTTTTGCAAAATATTATATGTATATAAAATTTCTTCTTCATAAAAGATACCTTTTCAGGCATCCCAAACCTCTGCTGACATCAATAGAAAAATTCATCATTTTCACCAGTGTTTAAAATGTATGGGGGTAGGGAAGAACTTTAGTACCTTCAGTCTGCAATTTCACAGTGTAATAAATCCTCTTGCCACCAGGTAGGGAATGTAATTTTAAAATAGGTGAAGTCCACCAAGAGAGGTAACTTTAATGTGTGTCACTGTTCTCTCATCAGTATAATCTTGAAGAGTTTCATTTTCTAGTCTGAACATTGCCTGTCTCTGCCCAGGAAGTTCCTCTACATTCGTATAATTTAGTCTATAGAGAGGTAAAGCCAGTCTGAGGTCAGTGACAGGTCACTAATAACTGCAGGCCACAGCAGACTATATCATAATACCTTCCTTATGTTTTTACTAAAATGTTCAACAAAAAAAAAATTAAAAATTTAAAGCCTGGTTTGATGGGAAGGACACTTTTCACTGCACATAGCACTGAAGTTGTGTAGTCTGTCTTAAGCTGGAGCATTAATGAGCACTGAGAAACGTGTAAAGACAAGATCCCAGTAATAAACCAGCAGAGTTCTCTGGTACACTGCTGTTGATCAACAACTTAAAGAAATTACTAACTTCCTGATTTCTTCCAGTACATATTCAGGGTGTCTCTGTCTAAAACAGAAGTAGATGTTTTTATACTCTACCTTTTGGGGTTTTTTTTTATAAATTTGAAAATAAAGATCACAGAACCACAGAAAGGCAGGGGTTGGAAGGAACCTCTGGAGATCAAGTCCAACTCCCCTGCTAAAGTGGGCTCACCAAGAGCAGGTTGCAGAGGAACACGTAAAAGTGGGTTTTGAAAGTCTCCAGAGAGACCAAAGGAAGGATGTTTACAAACTTCTTAAGAAGTGAAGCACCTATTTGCAATGCTTTTCCCCCCTCAGAAGAATACAGTGTGTAGCCATATAGGGAGAACATCTCCTAAAGATACAATTCTGTTTGAATTTGGCCTTCTTGTCTATATGCTATATCCATTTGGAAAAAAAAAAAAAAAAAATTGCTGAGAGTCAGTGCATAAAACTACTATATGTACCTAGGCCTTCACTTTTTAAAAAAAAACTTGTTTTAAGGACAATTTAAAAAGTCTTGCAGGCTCTATTAAAGAAGGCAGTGTTTATAGCAAGCAGCTTATTCCTTCATTTTTCTTATCATTACTGAAGAATGTCATGAATTATTACCTTTCACACTGTGATGAAAATAGAGGTATCTAAGTCAGCTCAAACGTGCATAGCTGTTTCAGCTTTTTGATGCTGCTGAATTTTCCAGATTATCGTATGCATCTCTGAGTAAATTATAAGGACAAATCAAAGCACACCTAGTACGTAGTTTAGTGTTCCAGTATTACCCACAGAGCCTCTGGGAGGCTTAAAACACAAAACCACATTAAAGTTCTAATTGACACCTATTATTCCTTCAGACACATTGTGGAACAAAATCTAAAAAAAAAGAGGAAGTATAAGTCAGATTGTGAAACCTGCAAAATAGAATTTCCCTTCAATATGATTTTTGAGATGTTCTTATTCATACAAAAATATCTAGCAAACTGTCAAGCTGACAATTTTAACCGAAAGGCTGTAGTTAAATTGTACCTGTAAGTTGTAGCAAAGTGCTATCCATATACATAAAAACTGAAACAGTCACATTCTGAAAGGTACTCATAACATGCATCCGACAGATACTGCTAAGAATTTATTCCTTCCAGACAGAGATGTTTTCCAGTGAATTATAACTGACATTTCCTATGAAATGCTTTGAGGAATTGCCTTAAGTCTCTAACTGTATAAATAGCTCAAGAAAATAAAACTTTTTTTCCCCATTTTTTTCTAGGGAACAGAAATCTGAACACTTGAAAAATGGTAAAGGATTTTAGTAACCAAGCTATATGCCTTTGTGAATGAACTTCATTCAGTGCCTTTGTCCAAATAATCAAGCTCATCAAGAAATCACATGAAAATTGAAAGGAATCATAGAATCATAGAATCACTATGGTTGGAAAGGACCTCCAGGACCATCTAGTCCAACCTTCATCCCAGCATCCCGAACCACTAGACCAGAGCCTCAAGTGCCACATCTAAACACCTCCAGGGATGGTGACTCCACCACCTCCCTGGGCAGCCTGTTCCAGTGCCTAACCACTCTCTCAGGAAAGAATTTCTTCCTAATATCCAACCTAAACCTCTCCTGGCACAACTTGAGGCCATGTCCTCTCGTCCTATCATTAGTGATTTGGAGAAAGAGACCAGCACCAGCCTCGCTACAACCTCCTTTTAGGTAGTTGTAGAGAGCAAGGAGGTCTCCTCTCAGACTCCTCTTCTCCAGACTAGACAACCCCAGTTCCCTCAGCCTCTCTTCATAAGGCAGGTTTTCGAGACCTCTCACCAGCCTCATTGCCCTTCTCTGGACCCGCTCCAGCACCTCAGTGTCCTTCTTATCCTGTGGTGACCAAAACTGGACACAGNAACAGGACTTGCCCTTCATGAACCCGTGTTGGCTGGGCCTGATCCCCCTGTTGTCCTGCACTTGCTGCGTGATCACCCCCAAGATGAACTGTTCCATAATCTTCCCCCGTACCGAGGTCAGGCTGACAGGCCTGTAGTTCCCCGGATCCTCCTTCCTGCCCTTCTTGTAGACGGGCGTCACATTGGCAAGTTTCCAGTTGTCTGGGACCTCCCCCGGTAACCAGGGCTGCTGATCAATGCTGGAGAGCGGCTCGGCAAGTTCCTCTGCCAGCTGCCTCAGCACTCTCGGGTGGATCTCATCCAGCCCCATAGACTTGTGGGTGTCTAATTGGCTTAGCAGGCCATTCAGTTCTATTTCCTGCATTATGAGGGGATTGTTCTGATCTCCATCCTTATCTTCCAGCTCAGGGGGCTGAATACTATGAGGAGAACTGGTCTGACTATTAAAGACTGAGGCAAAGAAGGCATTAAGAACCTCAGCCTTTTCCTCATCCTTGGTAACGATGTTCCCCCTCATACCCAGTAAAGGATGGAGACTCTCCCTGGTTCTTTTTTTGTTATTAATATATTTGTAAAAACACTTTCTGTTATCTCTAAGACACGGAAAAGTAAGTATCTGCAAGAAGACAAATAGCAAATCTAATTCTACAACAACCCTAAACTAAATCTAGATTGTTAATAACTGATTTAATAAAGGTTTTAATTTCATCTAACTTTAACCTCCTAGAAGTTAGGTTTATGCTAAGCTAGTTTTCCAGATCCCTCTATAGCAAATGGAGAGAGACAGGCAAATCAAGTAGTTGATTAATCTCATCCTAAAACAGCTGTTTAAGATAGATGGGATGAAATTTATTATTGAAGAGCCTATTTTTTTTTCCATTCCTCTCAGTAATCACCTAGCCCCTCAACTTGGATAAGATGCCTAGTTTTTGAACAACTACAAACAAGATGAATCCCAGCTACACAAAGACTTGCTTCTGACAGTAACCTGTTTCTCACAGTAAGGTATGAATTAGATGACTTTGCAAGCATTTGAATTTGCTACAACCTAATATAGAAGATGATTAACTGATGACTTCTCTTCTGTCTAGCAATCACATTCAGAATGGATTAAATGTGGAAAAAAAAATAAAAATTAAAGCATACAGTTGCAGATCTTACCAGAATGAGACGGTAACTTCACTGTCTTCTTTTACATAGAATTGAAAATTCTGAAATCCAAATCATGTCTGTTGATGCAGATGCTTGCAAAAATCCTCAAGAATGTCAGTAGACTAAATATGAGCACAGGGTCATAACATAATAATCTTGGCATAACTTGTTAAACATTTTCATATTAAACAAAGAACGTGTTGCTTTGATGGCTCAGTGACAAACATCAGCTGAAAAAGTAAGGGTCAATGGGAAACTGAGCAAAGACTAAAGAGAAGGAAGAGGTTTGAGATATCGCCTCATTCTCTTCAGCTCACCCAGAACAGGCCAGAAGAAAGACAGGACAAGTGACGTAAGCTGAACTGTCATAGGATATTATGATAAGAAAAATATTTATTTCCACTGGTTTTTTCTCTGAATTCTCTCTGAGATTCCTCTGAGGAATAAACTAAAGACTTCGTCAGTTCTTCTTGAGATACAAAGTAGAAAGAGAATACTGTCCATGTTCATTTGTAAATAGCA
Organism: Baryphthengus martii; assembly: GCA_013396935.1. NCBI lineage: Eukaryota > Metazoa > Chordata > Aves > Coraciiformes > Momotidae > Baryphthengus > Baryphthengus martii. Next base: position 87,938 of record VWZK01009231.1, read on the forward strand.
ATCAAAAAAAACCCTACCAACAAATTACATTTACAACACACTCCTGCATCTCCCAAATTAAAAACTGGGCACCTTGACCTCTATAAAAATACACAGACTACTTGTTTGAAGCTGGGATCATATAGCTACATCCCTGGATAACACTGTACTTCCTCCTTAGTCATAAAATCGTCAACCATTTTATGTGCAGCCCAAATTCTGAGAGCCTCGACACTGGGCTGTAACCCAGGAAAAGATCTTTCTTCAGTAGAATAGATAGCAAATGCAGGTATATACATCTGGGTATTTAACTTCGATCTCTTTACGACGTTCCTGTAAGCAATGACCAGCCATAACCATGAAGTTTGAGGATTCTAGGTGTGGAAAACATCTTTTGCCAACATGAGTAATGTAATTAAAGGTGGTTTAACTCCAAATTATTAAAGCCAAAAAAAGCTATTCAAGTATTAGCAAATAATTTATTCTTATCCCTTCCCACTTTCATTCAAAACAGACTTTTCCATAATGTCTATTTTAAATAACACCCTGATAAGACTAGGGATGCAGCTCAAGAAGAAAATATGACCATTTACGGTAACAGAGGACATGGAAGGAAAGACTACAGGCTGCTCTACTTGCAGATGACTTAAAGATGAACCTCTAGATCATTTAGAAGGCAGCGATATCCCTTTGTAGCATTTCTTAACAAGATCTCTATCTTATTTATTTCCAATTCTAATTTTTTTTTTTTAATTTAAATTATTCTACAGGAGTACTGCAAATATTCAGCCTCCTACTTGTCAGTCAATTCTTGACATGACTGTTCCTTCAGTGAGATGCCTAGCATACCTCATGCTGCCTCCAATAATTCTTAAGCCACAGCTGGCCGGCCATTTCTTGAAGTAGACAGTGATTCTACTATTGCACAAAATAGAAAAGAGTGAAAAGCAAACTTTAAAAAAACAATATTAACATTACTGTAATGAAACATGGCCACTTACTGCTCTAGTGCTTACTCTAATACAGTAATTAGAGTATATGGACTATCTCCATAGAGCCTAAGAATTATACTGCAAAAACTTAAGCTGTGAAAAAAAAAGAAATTAAAATGTATAAAACAGCTGGTACAAACCAAGGAAAGTTTAAGGTATTTTTAACAATTCTTGGCAGAGTTTTGAAATCTGGCTACTATGAAAAAAAGCAAGCAGCTGAACAAAAGCCACACCAGAAACTAAAGCCCAAGACCCAAGTGAAAATGTGAAATAGCTTTAACTGACTGTCAGAGATACAGTAAACAGCAAACACTTCAAGGACAGCCAGATGACATGTAATGGCAGTAGAAATTGAAACACGGTATCATAAACTGAGCAACAAAGTAAAGCTGAACAAGAAATAGTAAAGATTTAGAAACAGCAAGGATCTGCCAAGATACCAATACAACTGGTATCTAAGATAGAAGATTAAAAACAGAAAAAAACCCCAACCAAAAGTAATCTAAGTCCTGCAGTTCAGACGTCATAATGACACAGTTCATCTAAATGTAGCTCATTTGATTTTACTTAAAAGAAAAATTCAAATAGAGTGGTTCTAGCAAACAAATACCAGTAACATCGGGCTAAAAGACAAGCTCTAAATTAGATTGACAAAATGACTAATCTGATTCTAACAACAAGTATTCATTCATCATCGTTATTTCTTCTAAAGGGATTATAACATAATAATAAATATACATTAAAATAATTGTTATACAAGTTCTACAGAAATACAGTTCCAAGAGCTGCATTGCTGGTTTATCATCTGTTACAGTGGTAGAACAGTACTTTTTTTTAAGATAGCCATTTAAATTCATCGTCGAGTCTATAAAATTCTTACAGACGATAATTCTTTTGTTATTTTTTCAAGCACTGAAGTAACTCTTTGGACGCTAGATCAGCACCACTCACTTGTTAGAAAACAAGTACAGAAGCCATCCTGCATGTTTTCACACTCCTCATCATCAAGAAAACCTGTGCTGTGACTTTAAACTGCTTCTAAGCCTTTGTGAGTAAAACAGTTCTCTTCATAGGATGGAAAAAACCTATCTGTATAACCTCGTCCACGTCACTTCCAAAGCAGCCTGCTTTATTTTAGTCCAAGATTTTTTTGCATTCTCTCCTGCCTAGTATTAAGTTATGTCTTATGGTGGGGACTTCTACCATTCCCAGTGAAATATTTTTCCAGAGATAAATACAGCTAAATTCATGCTTTCTTCCTTTGTTTCACGTCATTTCCAGTTTTACTCATACATATAATGTTATAAGATACTGGACATGGGGTTAAGTACATTTCAAATGTAAGGTGACAGTTATCTAGGCAACCTTGTTAATAAAAAACATATGAAGTTAAACCACTTGGCTTTCTTTTTATAAGGCAATTTCTGCCAATTACTCCTAATGCTTTTTCCTTGATGTTCATCCGGCTTATCTTTTTGGTCACGGTACTTCTGCGATGAAACAGAATGTTCACTGCAGACTGGCACTGGGGCAAAGAGACGGTATTATCTGCCTGGCCTCAGCTACACTGTGCCTGTGGATTCCACCTCCAACTGCTTTGGACGTTCTGCTGACACACATGATGATAAATCTCTGCCTAAACTACAGCCACGCTATCACAATGACATTTCATTGCTATGTTTCATTCGCCAACTGAATATTTGTATTCATCAACTTTCAGAAGATCCTCTGATAAAAGATACTCTTAATATTCTGAAAGGATTATTTAACTTCTGTTACCCTTCTCATCAAATCGCCAAATACTCTCCAGGAGTCAGTTTTTCCATGAACGGCAAAACTAGCACAGGACAAAAAATTAAGTATAAAAGCAGGCTAAAAATTAAGTACATATGAAAGTACAACTACAATACACTCCCTCATCTTAAATTACTCTTCCCAACACAAAAATTCTTTAATTAAGGGAAAATACTATCTTCTCACCAGAATATGTAATGAAAAAAAAAACCCAGCTACTGCAGACCTCTGCCTGAAATCCTGTCACAATTATTTATGCAGTGCTCTCACAAGCTGCGGTTATAAATAGAAGCAGTGTCCAGTACTAGAAAAGAAATTTGGGTAACAGAACACAAGATGAGGAGTGAATATTTTCTCTTCCACAGTAGAGAAATGAGGGACACAAGTAAAATGGTACCTCTAACACTTAAATAAGAGTTTCCTTGAAACAGCACAAAGAGAAAGCACATCAACTTTAGCACAAAAAGCCAAAACTTATGTAACATTGTTCTGTGCATCAGTTTGCCACTATTTTAGAATAATTATGTTTCAGATGATAGATTAAGTCAGTTTGCCAACTAACATGGAACATTCTCACCTAACTTTATGATACTTGAGGGGCCTGCTCTTCTCCAGTTTCCCAATAGCTTTTCCAGATCAGCCAAGATCTCAAGGAATGATGATGGAATTCTGTATTCCATCCCAATATCAAAATCTACCTCACTTCCCTGAGTTTTTCTAAAATTTCTGTATACATATTCAGTTACAAAAGCAGGCTAACTTTTCCTTATAGCTCTTGATCTCTTATCAATACATTCCCTCTATAAGTAACAATCTTTTTTGTGAAACAAAAAAAGAGCAGGCATACATGAAAGAAAATGTTCTCTAGAACCGTGTCCAATTTACTGTCTCTCTTTCAGGAAGGTCTTTCGAGAGCAGGAAAATAAAGACTCTATCACCAGTAACTTCGAGCAGATTGTTTCTGGTGACTTATGAGCTGGAAAAAGACTTCAGAATTCATTACCAATTCCCTGCTCCTCAGTTTTAATGTATTAAGTGTAAACACATTCATTTAATACATTTGGTATTCTAAACATACGCGTTGCTGCATTTTTTTAATTCAAGGACATAACCAATTAAAAGGAATTTAATCAGTATGATAGTAGAATAAAATCTAGCACGAAGCAGAATTTGAAAACATTACCATTACAAAGCATAATTATACAAGTCCCTCTAAAAACAGTGTCTGTTGTTATTTTATCATGACAGAGCTTTTTAAAAATTTCATTAGCAAATTAATTCAGTCAACACCAAATATAAACATGTTTGGTACTTATATAGGTTTTTATCTGAACCACTCTGCACAAACTCAAACAATCAGCATCAGACAATAATTTCTGACATTTATTATTTTGTTTCTGTACTATACTGTCTGCTCTAAGAACAATGTGTTGCATCTCTTTCCATTTTTTTGTGTGCAGGAACTGATATCGCTTATCTTGGCAGCTATGCATTCCTAATATTTCAATTATTTTACAGCCCTTCACATCTACTTAAATCATACCAGAAAAAAACCAAACACAAATAAAATCTAGTCCAAGCACTGATTAAGTCTGTGGGTCCAGACGTCTGCTTCACGACTTGTGCTAAAGTACTCAATTAGTCCATCTCATTCCCTATGAACAGGTTTTTATATCAAAAAGCCCACTGTCACACTCAGAGCTAGCCAAGTACCTTGAAGGTGGCATCCAGGACATTCAGCTCTTTGCAAAGGTTTTTTTAACATTCTTAAATTCTCATGACATTGGAAAGACTTTAGTGCTTTAGCATGTCATTTTAAATATTACTCAAGCACGTATTTTAAATACAAAGACATCAGTCCTTCATCCTCCTTCTCTGTTCTGATGGTAGACAGGCAAGGATCACTGCTTCCATGATTTTGCCTGTGGAGTAGAACTGACAAGTATTGTCCCAAAAGGCCGCTTACTGAGAGACTGCAAGATGCAAGTGACATTTTATCCTCATGCCTACATCCAAGGAATTGGACAAAGAGAAAAAGAACTGCCAAAGTCCTAGCTCTGATGTGAGCTTTCATGTATGAAGACAGGGAAGGAGAATAATAATAAATGTGGTATATGCAGATATTTAACAAAAAAAAAGAAAGAAAAGAAAAAAAAAAGAAGAGTATTTAAATCTACAGAACACTACTCTCAAATAAAAATGTGAAAAAACCCAAAGACATCAGTGACAGAATCTAACAGGAAAAACAAACAAATGAAATGAATGTAGATTGGATAAGAAAACAACAACTCAGTGACCTTTCTTCACAGTAGCTGGTGAGGGGCTATAGTTTGGATCTGTGCTGAAAACAGTGTTGATAATGCAGGGATATTTTTGTTACTGCTGAGCAGCGCTCACACACACTCAAGGTCTTTTCTGCTTCTCTCACCACCCCACCAGTGAGCAGGCTGGGGATGCACAAGAAATCGGGAAGGGAGCCAGCTGGGACAGCTGAGCCCAGCTGACCAAAGGGATATTTTCTAGACCATGTGACATCATGCTCAGCATGTAAAGCTGAGGGAAGAAGACAGGGTGGGGGGGACATTCGCAGTGATGCTGTTTGTCTTCCCAAGTAATGTGTGACAGGGCCTGGTTTTCCTGGAGCTGGCTGAACCCCTGCCTGCCCATGGGAAGTGGTGAATGAATTCCTTGCTTTGCTTTACTTGTGCGTGCAGCTTTTGCTTTACCTATTAAACTGTCTTTATCTCAACCCACGAGTTTCCTCACTTTTACCGTTCTGATTCTCTCCCTTATGCCATCGACGGGGGAGCGACGGAACGGCTGTGTAGGGCTTAGTTGCCATCCAGGGTTAAACCATGACATTAGGATATAATGTTCTGTCAGGATTTTCTCCTTATTGGTAGGTATTTTGTAAATTAAAAGTACTGATGAAAACAGAAAACAATATTATAGACGGCGTGCTTTGCAACATTCTTGATTTGTTTATGTGTCATTCACTGCAGGGTGCAGGTTTTCTCCTATTCCCTATGCCAAATAAACTTAACTTTATTTACAGGAGCTATAGCAGTGGGAATAAGAGCACTAGAAAGTCCCTAAGAGAAGAAAACCAACTTCTGACATTAGGAAGCTCAGCATTGAGTAGAAGCAACAGAATGACTCTGAAGAGAGGAAACAGAAGCTGGATATATAAAAGTGTTGCAAAGAAGCTGGAACAAGTCCACTCAGAGGAGGAGGCTCAGAGGAGACCACTCTACAACTTCTGAAAGGAGGCTGTAGGTAAGTAGGTGTTGGTCTGTTCTTCCAAGTAACAAGTGATAGGACAAGAGGAAATGGCCTCAGGGAAGGTTTAGATTGAACATTAGGAAAAAAATTTTCATCAAAAGGGTTATCAAGCACTGGAACAGGCTGCCCAAGGAAGTGGTTGAGTTACTATCCCTGGAAGTATTTAAAAGATGTAGATGCGGTGTTGACGGATATGCTTTAGTGGTGGACTTGGCGGTGTTAGGTTTGTGGTTGGAACAATGACCTTAAAGGTCTTTTCCAACTTAAACGATTCTATGATTCTAAAAGCCATAAAATTAATTTATTTTTTTTTAACATATCTCCTTTTATTAATGGAAAACACATTTTTTAACCTATAAGGATACAGATAAATGAATAAGTTACTACAGGACCGGTTACTTAATTTGTGCACCTATTTAACCCACAGTAACTGCCACGTGCAAGAATACACAACAGCAGAAAAGACAGGCAACCAAATACTGCAGGGTAGCTGTGGGTAACTTGCACTTTGTTCCTTACTTCATTGTAACTTGCCTGTCTGCTGCAAAGAAGTAACCATGAAGATAGAAGTCCCTGGGCTGCACGTTGTACGCAGGAGTACTTACCATGAGTATAGAATGGTTCCCACTACTGATGCAAGTTTGCCGTTTTCCTGCTTTTGCTTTGCAAGCCCAAAGTCAGCTACAATAAAGAAAAAAAAAAATTAAAGAGTCAATAACCACCCTCTTTGCATCACAATCCGTGCTGGTCCACAACAGCTGAAAAGTTGTGAAAAGGAGGGTGGAATGGAGGCTTGGGGTTATTTATTATCTGTTACATTTTGCAGTGCTGGATCATACCTCCCACCTCCACATTAATGAACAGCTTAGGTTTGCATCGAGCTTACTGTCTTTAAAAATATTATAAACACCGCTGACGCTTTCAATTCAAACTATATGACCAGTTTCAGATTTCTAGTAACATGATGACGGTGTCTAATAAGCAGTCACCTAATGCCCAAAATAATGAAAAAAAAAATAATGTAATGAAGTTATTTAGCTTTATTTCAAATTATAATAGCAGGAAGGACAGGCTTTCTCAGAAATTTTATTTCAAAGGAGTATGAGGGGGTCAAATATCTGAATCGTTCATGTGCAAAGATTGCATTTGGTAAGAAATAGTGGTGAATCTCAACCTTACCTTGTGACAAGCGCTATAGATTTAGATGATCATGCAATTTTGTTAATATAAGTGCCTTTTGCGTAATTATCACGTAGCCTTTCACAAAATTCTCACTGTCTTTACAGACGACATTTTCAACCTAAGTCCCATGCAAACAGTTCTTTATTTTTTACAATTCAATATTCTACTGCTGCCTCAATGCAGTAAATGCAGATAAAATACACTGCACTTTATTAAATCCAAGCACAGAGGGCAAGAGTAAATCATTGTAATTGTTAAAGTCTGTTAATTTTTTTTTAATTGTAATACTACTTCAGAATTGGGAATATTTATGTGGTAAATAATGCTATTTAAAATATTTTAAGGCTCCTGTTCTACCTGGAGAGAGTCAATAGCTTTCTTATTTCAATTGTTTTTACAGTGAGACAGTTCATAAACATTTTAGTTCAAAATGTTTCTACTTATCAAAAAAAAAAAATACCTGTAGATCAGAAGAAACACAGACAGTTTCTGTTGGCTCTTGCTCAGTGTGAGCCTTAAGGATCTGAAAAGGAGTAGATCTCTTACTCAAGTACCCAAGCCACAGATCATCCTTCTTTGAACAAAATGTTCAAAGGAGGACTAGGTTTGCAGTGCTTGGAAAATGTTAGCAGAAAGAATGCTAAATTAATAGGATCACTGAGAAGCCTCCCTTTTGCCCTTAAGACAGTCCTCAGGCAGTTCAATCCAGGGAATACTAATCCCAAAAGGACCAGAAATTCTTGCAATGCGAATACTTCCCCAAACTGATTGGGGTGAATCATTCTAAATTCCCTCCTTTGGAATCCTTCACATAACATTCTATGAAGACAGACATAACATCAGTCGTTAAATTCAGTTCCTGGTACTTCAAAAATTTAGGAATGGAAAGAGGAGATCTGGGCATCTTGATTCTGGAAGTAGTTTATTTTAATACAACATTAGTGATTACTGGGGAAAAAAAAAAAAGAAAGCATGGGAAAAATCAGCCAGAGAAAGTGAATAGATCCTTTTCCCTTTAGGCTCAGGTGCTCAGAAATGGAGGGGAAAAAAACCCAGCAAACATTTCAAAGGCAATAGTTTTTTCCAAAGTCTGCTAAATCGTCTTGACACCAGTAAGAAGCTCCTAAATAAAACTGATGCTGTCAGAGCTAAGAAATGTAAAGCACAGGACAATCAGCTTTACATTAAACATACATGTTTTTTTCTGAGCATTTTCAAGCCCATAATACAGAACTGAATTAAAAGGAACTGGCAAATACTGAACTGCATCAAACTAGTAAAACTGCGTCTTTTAATTTATTTAGGCATCTGTCTGCAGCTTATCAATTTCTCTATAACTTTTAATACTCCAGGATTCTTTATTGGTATTTGGTGCCAAAGTTGCTAGAATAACTGACAAACAAACAAAATAATTTCTCAGTACTGTGAGGAGATTGCCTCCCATATCATTAAATGAAGATGTGACCAAATAGAACTCAGGAATATAGAAAACTAAATATATATTTTTTTTAATTCATTAAAAAATAGTCAAACAATCATGCAAGGCAGTCCTCAAAGAAAAATTAACACAAAATGATGCAGTCATAATCCTTTAAATTCTGAAACACCCTTCTTCACTTGTATTCACTTGTTTACATTGTTTAGAGTGGCAAAGTTAAAAGATAATGAAGTGAGATTGTTTAAAAAAGCCATTCGTTAACATGCTGGGGAAGAGGGCATGAAGAGAAAACTATCAAAAAACGAGTAGGCTGACAGCACTAGTATCTTACCCTCCTACAGAATGATCTCTTCAACTTTTATAATAGCTGAATTTCAAAAAATTTCTAGATCTTAGCAGTCTTTTTAAATAAGCACCTAGAGGTACCTGCACCTTTTTTTCACTTTTTTATTGACAGAATCTGACTTTTCATTTGTCATTTTATTTCCCAAATATTTCACCTAGTAGATTGATCTGCTACAGTAAAAACAAGAGGAAAAATTCCCGGATACTACATCTTACCACCACCAATCTCATATTTGCACATTGGTTGCCTTAATTTATATTTGAACCCTACTTGAAAATGCCATTAATTTCTCCTAAAATCAAATACGCAAACAAAGACCAAATGCAAAGCAAAAAAGGAGGATGAATGGAATATCAAATTCAGCACAGATGTGAACTCCAGACCTACTCAGGTCAGATTTTCACTGTGATCCCATTGAATAGTGTCGTCTTCTACCTTGAAAGGCTCAGGATGAGACAAAACCCACTGTGCTTCTCTTCAGCAAGTTTGCAACTGCAATCAAGAAAGTTTGTCAGCAACTTACTGAGTTACAGTGATCTGGAAGTTAAAAATAGAACTTTAATTTTATTTTCCGTAAAAGAATACCCTAAAATCAAGATATTTTGCAATTTAATTAACAGTAGTACATCCCTATTCTACTTTTCCATCAACAGACCGGAAACAGAATTAACTTCTGTTTCTAGATATTGTCTCATTCTTCTTTCTGTGTGTTAATATCAATGCTTCATAAACTCGAGTCTGTCAGTTTTGTGAGGCTTGTAACTTCTGCAGTAAGAACATGAGCATTGATCCACAGCTAGAAGTGAGGTTTGGAGAGAGAGATGCAATTGTGGTATTAATTCACCAATAGTTTTCCAGACTTACATTGTGAATGTAAACAAGTGGAAAATTCCACTCAGCCTATTATGGAGGCTTTGGAAATGAAGTACATTTCCTTGAGTCTTCGTATGAAGGGTAGTAATTATGAAGACTGGTTAAATGAACTATATAATCTGCCAAAAGAGTAGCACTGATCCAGGTGGCTCTGCAAAGTAGTGACTAACACACAATAGACACTTACTATGTCCACTTCACCTCCTGGTCACTGCTTCTCTGGCTTTGGCACAGAATCAAGAGACAACAGATCTTTTCAAAAGGGCTCTCAACAAGCAAGTATTCTAAATTACAAAATTAACTGGTAACTTTCTTCCAACATCCAGCAACAGTTTGAACTTTTAGGTTTCATTCGCTACACCATTCTGACACTTCACGGCTGCCTGCTATGATTAGAATTCTATAAGACATGCGAGTTGTCTCAAAACAAGAACTCAGCTGCTATATAATCCTAGGTTTCAGGCCCATAGTTTATGCTGTTATTTTATCCTGTGTACTAAACATTAGAGCATGCCACTCAAAAAAGCATATGGAACTCTTCACAATTCTCCCTAATATCAGACCTGCAGGGTGTCCACACAGTGACTCCACACAGCCCTCTCTGAACATCAAGATCTAAATCTTGCTGCTACTAGATGACACTGAGGAAAAGTGCTGATCTACAGACTATTCTGGTTTGTCCTACAAACAGATGCAGCTATGGAGCTCTAGCCAGAAATACGCTGTCCTAGAAACAAAATACAGCTGCAGTAAAATAGAGCTGCGAGAAAGGCAGAGACACATTCTCATTTCAGAAAACTGTAACTTCTCAACGTCTTATCTAAAAAGGTTGGGCAGATTAAACTGAGAGTCACAGATAATACTGGTTCAAGGAATCTCTAAAACACTGTACAAAACTATTTTTATTCAGGCTGTGCTTAAAATTCTACCTTTTTTTTTTTTTATGTGTCAGAAATTATAAATCAGACATTCAATCTGACCAGAGATGTACAGAGACACTTATCTACCAATCTAAAATGAGATGTTTTATGAAACTGCAGGCAAGCATGATTGAATATTTACATTTTTGTAGCGTTTGCAGTTCAACCAAGAAACACAAGAAAATCCTCTACAAACATAAGGGATGGTAGTTATGGCCCCCTTCCTATCGAATGTATGTCAGCAATGAAACAGAACAAAAGAGTCAGAAACAGAGATGTACTATCACCACTAACCTGGCTGGGATCAGATTGTAAATATCTGTTTCCATTTGCAACAACACATAACTTAAAAGACCCTGAAAAAGATCGGGATCGCTCAGATTTAATTGACATGTGTAAAGACCTCATGAGAAATGCAAAGGTAGGTATATAATCTTCACATTAGAATGAAGCACCTCTTGGGTTTAGGATTTTCATTTGTATCTTGTGTAAGTTGAAAACCAAAACAATAAGCAGAGACTTGGATAAGGACAGTGTCACACTCAGTATTGAAGAAAAAGAAAATCCAGTGTGACTATACAGACTCAAAAATCCTTCCTACCTCAGTTGGGTTTTTTTTCAGTAAAAATGGTGAGATGATATTCAGAGACCATGTCTAGAAAATGCCCCTCATAGCTTAATTGTGCCAGGCCAGTTGCAGAGCTCCCTGCCTGACTGAATTCCAGTTTTCAGTACCTTTCAGCAGACATCCCTGCCTACCAAGTTCTGCTGGAATTTTTCTACAAGACCACCTGTAGAACATTTCTCCATGAATTCAGGACAAGCAAGCATAATTCTTTAGCAGGGTTGTTGTTGGTTTGTTTTATTTTTCCTGTGCTGACAGCAAGGTGGGAATGTCTCCCACACTCTGCACTCCTTTCCTTTTCAACCAATGCAAACCCAGAAAGTGTATGGGAGCTCTTCACGGGATTTGGAATGTGAGTGGCTCAGTTCTCACTTACATGGTGAAAGATGCCTGCCTACCTGTGGGTCCCAGAACTCTTGAACCAGTTCATTGTTGGGACTGCTGCATAGCCATGCACAGAATGAAAGTCTTAGCCTACAGAAGCACTTTGCTCCAGTGTGTTACTCACTGTATTTATTTATTTTTTTTTAAATCAGAATATACCATAAAAGCCTGAAACTAAGGCATCTCTCTAAAGACAACATATCTGCAGAACATTAATTACAGAGGAACAAGCTGCCTTTGTGATATTGTCAGCCTGCAGATTCTTATGGTAAAAGATTGACAAGAGTTACTATTTTCAGAAGGACTGATTAAGGAATAGAAAAAAGAGCAGTATTGTAAGATACACAAGCTTCTCTTATGAAGTAAAACAGTTTAGAGTATCAGAGGCCATGTCTTAATTACATAGTCGCAATACATTGCTTCACAGGTAGTTGTCATGCCCAGCTGGCAGTTCAGCACCACACAGCTGCTCGCTCATGGGAACTGTAGAAGTGAGAAAATGCGTGGGTTGAGATAATACTAGTTTAATAATTGAAATAAAATAATAATAAACTGTAATGAAAAGGAAAATAACAAAAAGAGAGAAATGAAACACAAGAAAAAACAAGCAATGCAAATTGCTCACCACCAATTGAGCCACTCGTGTCCCCTCCCAAGTCCTTGTGCACTCCCAGCCTTCACTGGCAGGGCAGTATGAGAAGCTGAAAAATCCTTGACTCAGTGTAAAAGCCCTGTTCAGCATTAACTAAACTACCAGGGTGTTATCAACATTATTCTCATCCTGAATTCAAAACACAGCACTGTACCAGCTACTAAGGAGAAAATCAACCCCATCCCAGCCAAAACCAGGATGCTAGTCCACAGGAATATTTCTCTAGTTGGATCAAGACAAGTTATGGACAGTTTCGAGATTTACAAGACTGAATTTTCTCTTTAGAATGACTGTGTAGCTTGGAAACACAGAACTACAGTTCTGAGTATATCTTAGAGCAGAACTCCTTCCATAAAAGCTGACAGGTTAAATTCACTGCAGAGGTAGATTGAAGATTTCTCAGTATTTGAGCTTCCACCTTCATCTGACTTTTTGTATTAACTTCCATCTAGAGCCGCTTGAAATTCTCAGATGGATAGTACACTCATCCACAAATGCTGTGAGATATAATGATCGAGATCACAAATGCTCCAGCCTTTGGCATACATGGAACCGTATAAGAGGCATACCACCACTGCACGCACCACTACAGTCCGTATTTGCTATCTTTGGAAAGAAAGTAAATTATTCTTAATTTCATTAAGGTTGTAAAACAACAAAGCTCAGTAAAATTCAGAAGTAATCGATAAAAGGTCTTCAGCTCCCCCCGAAAAAACAACGTATACTGGTACTAATGAAAGTACTAAATAAAATGTTTATATATTGCAATAGTTTCAAACAAATCACTGTAGAAATGGTCAAAATGGGTTTCAGTTCTTCCAATTTTCCTCAGCTCCTGTAAACACTTGACAGAAATATAAAAGCTTTTCAAGGGCAATTTTGAGCTTACATTCGAAAGCACATTTACACTTCTTTATATCCACATTGGATCAGAGATAAGGCAAAGGTGTTAAATCAAGACATGAGTGCCCCTCAGTGGCAACACATTGATATAAAGTACAACTAGATGATACTTCACTTTAAAATAATATTCTGAAGATTTATTTTCATCACTCAGGGGCAAATGCTCCATTAAATCACCTTCTTTCAAAACTGTCATTACTAAGAATCAGAGTCTTCAAGCACATAGAACTTAATCATGAATGAATTTCAGTATGTACATTATCAGGTATAAACATTCACTACAAAACAACAGTTGCTAAATATATCTGCCTATTATAGCCAAGTGTTTCACGGTTGGGTGTGTGTATATGTCTACATTTCTCTTATTTTTAAAGATAAGAGATAGATTTTTGTATAAAGACTTCTCACAGCAATTCTGCATTCTTCAAATCATTCATTCAGCTCTGTGTCACGAGCAGTAAGAACGTAGGCAGTTCTTGAAGAACTTTAAAAACTACAGTATCTGAATTGCCTGTGGGGCTTGCTGTGTGTACCAGGTTGTATTCATTCACTCAAAGAATAAAACTTTGTGATACTTTGAATTGTTCACGAGCACACTGCTTTCAAAGCCTGTCTTGTTATCTATTCTGGTTATCTCTGTATTCTTGCTGATTTAAATAAAAACAGGCCTTGATGCCTTAGTTTAATTTTTTTTAGGCCTAAGTCATCTCCTCTGCCGTATCTGACATACAGAGATGCAAAAAAATACAGTCATGGTTGATGACGTCTGGCGGCAATGATCACAAAAGGTGCATTAGTAACTCTTTTACATAACAGTGTAATAAGGCAATAATCTACCATCTTCCAAGTATGGTGACCAATGCCTGGTAATCTGAAATCTTCTGAGAGTTTCAGTAAATGAATTCTACTCACATACATCATAAGAAATTTTCTTCAAGTAAAGTAGTTCTACTTACTAATTGTAACTTTGTCATTATCCCCCAGCATGACATTGTTTGGAGTGAGATCTCGATGAACAATCCTTTTCTCTTTATGCAAATATCGAAGAGCCAGACAAAGCTTAAGAACAAACAGAAAAAGCCTTACAAAGATTCTTAACTATAACCTAAATAAAGACATATATCATTAATTCATATCAGATATTTATGCCAGATATTGTAAGCATTACTTTGACATTTATTAGTCTAATAAATAGAAATGGTACTACTAATTACACGCAGGAAAGACCTGGTAACAAAAAATAATGGAGGCCCTTACTTGGATAAATATATGCCATATTCTTTCTTCTGTAAACTGTTGTTGTCTTTCCTTCAATGAGTGAAAGTGTTCTCCCAAAGGCACTCCCTCTATGAGCTCCATGACTATGTACAATCTATCATCTACATAAAAGAAAATTAATTATTACATTTATACAGCAGGCATTTGAAAATACAGTATTTGAGGTTAAAACATATTTTTAAAGCTGGCATTTTTTACTGTTTAAAAATTTTTTTGTACAGACGAATACATTTTAATCATAGTTCTACTCCATGTTATTTAATTTTTTCCTCAATTTATATCACAGCAACTATAAGGAATTCACTGGCTGATAATCACTCATCAGGCAGGTGTATGTAGCTAACTCTTCAGACAAAAAGAAAATTAAGACAATATGACTGAGCAATCTATATAATTCATTCTACTAGTCACTACAGCTTTCTTCCTCACTTAGCATTCCACTAGTAAATTTTGGATCTTTATAGGATGAGAATGGTGCTTTCTCTATGTTTCCATTGCATCTATTTTTTCTCATAAACAAATATAAATATTATTTCTCACCACTTTTTCCAGTTTTAAAAAATACAGGCCTTTCTGAACTGCAGCAGTTCTTGAAGGAAACATAACCATTTATTTGCTCTTAATTTGACACAATCCTTCCAAGCTGTAAGTAAGTGGGTTTATTACGTAGTTCTATTTCTTCATTATATACAATGTGGTAATTCTCTGCATTTACACTTACTTTCCAAGAAGGTTCTATAATACCGGACAACATTTGGATGGTAAAGCTACAATGAGGAAAGAAATGGAGATGTTCAGAAGAGTTAAACTGATGGCACAGCATTTAGAATGTCTAGCTACACATTAGAAGGAAGGATTCCCTAAGGATTCCACGAAGTTGCCTATGAACTGCAGTGCAGTAGAGCTTCATGGCTAAGCCAAGCGCAGAGAACTGTTGCTCATTGCTAGAGCAACCAGGAGGAAAGCACAGCATGATCCCTGTCCACTCCCCTTCATATTTGAAAGAGAGTAAATGAAGTCTGAAGAGAATCAATTAGGCTGGTATGAAAGAATTTTTAGTAACAAGCATTTCCACAGCTGCTACCACTACAGTAAGAAGGCTTTCAATATTGGCAGCATTCAGGTAAAAGGGTCCAACATTGCACTGATCAGACAAAAATGCAAAGAGCAGCTGGAAGCCCTGCTATATAGAATCAGAAAACCTTTTAGGTTGGAAAAGATCATTAATATCATCAAGTCCAATCGTTCACTGCCAAGCACTGTCAAGTCCACCCCTAAACCTTGTCCCTAAAGGCCACATCTACACGTCTTGTAAATACCTCTAGGAATGGTGACTCAACCACTTGCCCGGGCAGCCTGTTCTAGTCTTTACAACCTCTTCAGGGAAGAAACTTTTCCTAATGTCTAAGCTATACTTCCTCTGGCACAACTTGAGACCGTTTCCTCTTGTCCTTGTAACCTGGGCAGAAAGACCCCTGTCTCAGCTACAACCTCCTGTCAGATAGTTGTAGAGAGTAATAAGGTCTCCCCTCAGTCTCCTTTTCTCCAGGCTAAACAACCCCGGTTCCCTCAGCTGCTCCTCATAGGACTTGTGCTCTAGACCCTTCACCAGCTTCACTGCCCTTTTTTGGACATGCCCCAGCACCTCAAGGTCCACCTTGTAATGAGAGGACCAAAACAGAACACGGCATTCGAAGTGCAGCCTCACCAGTGCTGAGTACAGGGGCATAATCCCTTCCCCAGTCCTGCTGGCCACACTATTCCTGGTGCAGGCCAGGATGGTGTCGGTCTTCTTGGCCACCTGGGCACATTGCTGGCTCATATTCAGGCAGCTGCCCTTCAGGTCCTTTTCCATCGGGCAGCTTTCCATACGAGAACTCATAGTTAATAATGCTAACACTACAATGCCCATAATTGAAACCAGAGTTCAGGAGACATACCTGTTCTTTGATGATCGTTATTTCAGAGACAATGCTCTTTACACTGCTGTCCCTGTCTTTTTTATCCTTGCTGAATGCTGGATTGTGTAAATTGACTTCTTTCATTGCCAGGAGATTTTGTCCATTATGTTTTCTAACCTGTGAAATTAATATAGGATGAGGATAGGAAGAATATTATTACAGCAACCAGATTAGTTACCAGAGTACAAACCTCTCTCACAGAAGTTACCATCACGGCCTTTTCTCTGTGTCATGTGATTAGCAGAAAGACTGGACTCCTGCAGTACACTGCTCAACTTGCCACAGTGTTTAAGGCAACATTATCTGTGCTCAGGGTTGCTTTTCAGATAAAACACACTTGAATTTCTGTGTTTTAACACAAATTTATTAGCCTTTGCAATACACAGAAATGTTGTTTGTGAAAATGAATTAAAAGAAAGCAAAAGTAGGAAACCTAAGAGATACACTGGTCAGTCTTATAAAGCCAAGAGGGAACAAATAAAATCACAATAAATACTAAGAACAAGCCCAGATCCATAAAGGCCTTTTCACATCTGCATTCCCCTATTGAAATTCAAAGAGGTATTAGACTCTTTTCATGAAGTCTCCCCTCAAACTTGTAAATTAATACCAAATGTGAAGTTTACCTTATATACACTTCCAAAAGCTCCTCTGCCAAGGTGCTCTAAAATTGCATAATTGCCTATATGTTTGGTAGGTGCCTTATTCTGATTCATGCTCTCGATACTTTCAGCAATTTGCTTCAATTCATCCTCCTGGTTGTAAGTTAAAAGACAAAGAAATAAATATTTTATACTTCATGCCTTTCTTGTGCTACGATTGTGCAAAGACTATACAGCTTCTTAAAGCTATGGAGGTTTTTACTTACCTTTAATAAATTTAGCTTTGATACCAACTTCTCATATGCACTGATATCACGCACATAATGTCCGATATCAATGAAGACTTCAAACAAGTCAGTAGGGAAAATTCTACAAAGGTTTGAAATTTAGATATATTTTAGAAACAGTGTGCACAGTAACTATTCATTGACAGCAGAGTTTTCAATGTTTACTATTACAACTTACTTTAGAACCTTCTAAATAATACTTATTTTTTACTAATCTAATCAGGTATCAATCAAGCCTCTAACATCACAGACATAGGAGTTAAAGGATCTTTCAAAAGTAAGACGCCAGCCTCAATTGCTTGGGTATTAATATAAATGCCTGTTCTTCAAACAAGTATAAGCCTCTTTAAAATCAATGCACTGACTCAGTTTCCAGTAATTTTCCTATTTTTTTTTCTTATAGCTCTTTATAATTATGCTTCTTGTCACTTTATCTGAGCTCTTTGTAACGCATTAAGTGCTAGGATTAACATTTGTCTGCATTTAAAGAATCATGACACCCATCGTAGAATTTTTGTCCAAGAAGTTCAGTCTAGAGGGTGAAAAGGAAGAAAAAAGCAAAAGCTAACAGATAGTAGGCAATGTTTGATTAGCGACATGCTTAACTGAAGGTTTGTTTCTTTTTAAAGTTCTGGCAGAAGTAGAAATACAGAAAATGAAGGCATTTGGAAAAATAAGACAGACAGTAAATTAGTCCAGATTTTATCATTTTTAAAACTTGACACCAACCATGAACATTCATTACAAACCGAGGCCCTTTCAGTACAAATTCCACTTTTTAAAAGTGAAAAAAAACCACCAAAAGTTCTATTTAGAATTCTAGTAACTTATGATACAGAATAAAATCATACACAAACCCTACTGACACACAGACCTCCTAGGCAGGATCGTTCCTGTCCTACTCCCACAAATCAAACTGTCAGGTTTGACACAGCCTTTGTAACCAACCCAGTGAAAGACATTTTCTCTTGTTGATCCAAACTTTTCAGCAACAGTCCTAAGTAAACCAACTTGATATCAAGTCATTCCAATGTGAAGGAGTGAAGAGCTCAGAGAAAAAATGTACTGCTCCCAGTTACTTGCTACTATCCAGGGCTATAACTTGCACCTGCTAATCTTCAGGATAAAAGTGTGGTTTATCTGTAACAGAATTCATTCTGTCCTCAACATATTTAAAATACTGATCCATGGGGGAGGAAGGAGGTTCTCTGGCATGTGTACAATAGAAGTCCCCACACTGAAGATGTAAGTGTTGTAGGCTGGCACTGACTGATGTGACGCAGGAACGAAATCTGGAGCCGTGACCAGGACAGAAGTTGCCCGTTATCGTTTCTTCTTGTTGAAAATAAATGACATTTAAAAAAACATGTCTTTCTGACTGGAGTGATGCTTTTTAAAAGCAATCCTAAAGGAGTTTCACAAAACATTTTGTGAACATACCTTTTAAAAATATGTCGATTTCTTTCCATACTGAAGAGAAATCTCAGGGCTCTGAAAGCATAACACTGTAGCAGGAAAAACACATTAATGACGAGTTTATACACGAATACACAAAGTCACTCATAAACATCAAGGATTCCCCTTAACTTTACACATCGGTAAACTTTGTACTTAAATGACTAGACAGATCATGTTATAAACCTGATAATGAAGAGAGTAAAAATATATTAAGTTCCTCCTGTATTTCAAAAGTAAGATGGAGCCATTTAGACAAAAAAAAAAAAAAGGAAGAAAAAAAATATTGGCTGACTAGCCTATAGCTACAGCACACACTGAGGAACATCTAATTCAATTATCTCTTTTTATTTGCAGACAGTTCAAGACTTGAGACCTGCACTCTTCTACAGTGCTGAAAAGAGTAAATGTAATCAGTGGTTTTGTAATGATGCAAAAGAAGTAGCATTTTGCATTTTTTTCTGAAAAATGCAGCGTGGAACACCATTAAGTTCTAACAGAGAACAGAAGAAAGAAAAGTGAGAAAGAGAGAATGGTCAACTTTTTTTTTTCTTCAATACTAAGTTTATCATACTTTCGTAGATCTTCTTTATGTACCTTTATGTAGTTTCTGCTGACTCAAACCAGTACATTTATAGGAATATTGACATGCAAACCCAAGAGCCATTCTACACTTGTTAGCTCTATATTTATCCTACATTTAAATTTGCTCTACTTCATGTGGTGTTTTCCTGTATTTTATTTAACAGCCACAGTAAGACGTTCTAGGAAAAAACAGATATGAGTACAGTGTCAAATCTACAGTGAGTTTCAATGAAGACCAAGGTACTAAAAAGAAGATCTGATGCTGAGCAGGCTGGAAAAGTGGAAAAAAGATTATCACAAGAAAAATATTCACTTTTCTTTATACTTTAAGAGGTGCCAGAAACAAAGTAGATCAGAACAGAACACTAGAAATTGAGTCACTATTTAACTTTTAGTTCCTGGGCCATTTCTTATTCTTGGTGTTGCTTTGGTGGTTTTTTTCCCCCCTTTAAGTTTATGGGGTTTTTTACTGCACTTCAAAATAAAGTTTAAACTTGTAAAAAACTCTCAGGGACTGTTTGGAGCTTTCGGTGTACAGTGATAATAAATGGAGTTACTTGTAATAAATTAGCTTTTTCGGCGTTCCTTTCTTTGTTTGGTAAAATCAGCTTTGCTATTGTATATATTCCGTTTGCCTGGAAAGAGAGAAAGGTCAATATTAACAGCAGTCCTTTGCATAGAAACCACAAACAAAATACAATATTACCTCAGATAAATCAGAAGCTAATACTAATCGATAGTCCTTGTTACACTTAAAGTGGTATCACAAAGAGAGCTTGTGAACATCTAATGAAGTAATGCCTCTATCCCTAGAGGTGAAGGAAACTGCAGCAACAGCTCTCCTGTCACCATATGGATATATTGAATTGTCAGGAATGAAAAATCCAATCACAACAAATATAAACTGGAGAAACACAAGAATGGATAGTCTGTGGAGTACGTCTATGCTTTCAGTAGATTTTGTGAAAACCATATCGTATTTCAGCTTCCATTTGCATCTAACCACGTGTCCTCCATTAATGTAGATGAGCACTGGTAGATGGAGTTCCAACTGTCTGGCTGACTGAAGATGCCAATCAAAATGAAACTTGTGTGAATAAAGTTGTTTTTTCTCCCAGAGAACTAGATGCATGTGTTGGTATCTGTGTCTGTATCTTTGTGTGTAAATGTATTAAAAAAAAAATGAGATATTAAAGTTACAGAAACGCGTAATTTCCCATCCCTTTCAAATGCATTTTGTTTGTTAATTGACTGTGACAAATAACAACTAAGTCAAATTATAAACTATAATGCCTTGCTTAATTGAATGAAGTCTTCCTACCTGTACAACTTGGTAGGCGTTCGTCTCATTGAGCACCAGTTCAGTAATTGCAGCACAACAAGCTAGAGTGAAATTTCAGATGTAACATTTAGGGCCAGATTCACAAGGCTACTCAGACAGCATGGTAGGTTGACCTTACCTAAGGGCCAAAGGCCCATCTAGCTGCTCATTCCATCCCCCTCCATAACAGGACAGAGGCAGAAAATAGGATAGAAAAGCTGATAGGTCAAGATAAAGACAAGGAGATTGCTTACCAGTTACCATCATAGGAAAAACAAACTGGACTGGGGGAATTTTAATTGAATTTATTGCCAAATCAAATTGATTTTGAGGTTTTTTTAAAAAAAAAGAAAGAAAAGACAAAAAATTAAAACACCTTCTCCCTCACCCTGTATTTTTTTGTCCCCAGACTCATCTTCACTCTTTCACTACCAAACCCTCTATCTGGAGCTGGTGGATGAGGGCTACAGTCAATACATAACAGTTTCACTCTACTGTGTCTTTCTCTTCACACTTTTCTCCTGGGCCAGGATGAGTCGTCTCCATGTGCTGCAGAATGAATACCTGCTCCACTAAGGTCTCTCTCATGGGCTGCAGTGGAATCTCTGCTTTGCTGCCTAAAGCACCTTCTCCCTGTCCTTATTCTCTGACCTGGTGTTTGCACTGCTGTTTCTTATCCCACCTTTTCTTTTTCTTCTCCTCCTCTGCTCATTCAGCATTTTTGCCCTTTCTTAACTATATTTCCACAGATGCACCACCAGCTTTCCTGATGGGCTTAGCTTTGGCCACCAGTGGGGGTGTTGTGGAGCCAGCTGGAACTAGGTGTGTCCAGCACAAGGCAGCCCCTCAGCTCCTCACGCAGAGGCCACCCCTGAAGGCTCCCTGGCTAATAAAACCTACATCAAATAAACAAGGCTAAAAATATAAACAAGAACCCAGTCAAAACCAAAAGACCTCTGTAATTTCAGTGCTAAATCTTTCTTAGGAGTCCTTAAGGAAGGCAGAAGTAACACAGAAATAAGCTCCACATTTGCAATACTTTGGTACTGTGATTTATTTCACATTATCAGCTTGTCAGAGGTAATATTCACAAATGACTTCATGCTCCTACCCCCTAAAGCAGATCATAAAAGTTTACAATTACATTTTGAACTATTTGGAATCCTTTTGTGCAAGTGTAAATAAACACATAACAGCGGATTAG